>CM071872.1:16047249-16059879 GCA_036759665.1 Gynandropsis gynandra | reverse complement strand
TTCCTGTGCGTGCTGTGTGGCTGGAATGATGCCCGATCGGGCATGGTGTGTGTGCCCGCTCGGGCACAAGACAAATGGTCGGGCAAGACATGCCCGAGTCGTGCAAAAGTGTCCACACAATTGGCCGTAGGTTTTGCCCGATCGTGCAAGGGTTGTGCTCGACCGGGTTGAGGCTTTTCTTGCTCAATCTCGTCCCGTTTGTCCCGTGATGATCCTCGAAGTTGCTCCTTAGCTCCGTGCATGTCCTTTTAGCTCCAAAATGATCCAAATACGCGTAAAGACCTGTAAGAACATGAAAAGCACGAAAGCAAGTAAAACAGATACGGAATCATACGTAAAACATCACATATGTATAAAAAAGGTCTCCTAAATCGTGCAAGAAATACGTATGAAAACGAGATGATCAGCTTCAAACACAACTACTCGACTAAACGGTATCCAAAAGGCTTCTAAGCAAACCTAGACTATTGTTCACGATTCGACAAGGTCGCAAAGATGACTAAAGCTCGAAAATTTGTACTATGTATCCATCAATTATTCCTAATCCTAATCCTAATCGCAAATATGTCGCTCATAAAAAAAATCATATCACTCAAAAGAGTACCCCCCAGACCTGAACGGAACACAGCCTCGGTGTTCGAGATCTATGAAGAATACCCGCATGCCAAAAATCCGAGAAAATATGAGAGAATAAGAACGAATACACCTGGTGTGTTTTGCTTTCTCGAATTGTGATGCATTCGAATGTGTGATACTCTCTTGCTCTAATGCGGGCGTTATCGTGAAGGACCTGAGATGAGAATCATGCAATGTAAAAGATAGAGAAGAGATCACTAACTCAATAAGTCCCAAAGAGCGTACATAAGCGCAAAAACTAAAAAGAAAGAAAATAAGAAAAATAGGTCCATAAAACAGAAATAGAAAAAGAAGGAAAAAGGAAAAAGGAAGAATGGTCTAATCCTCTTCCTCTCAACTGCGGGTGGCCGGAGGGTCTGCTGGCTCCGCGGGTGCCCCTTCCCCAGGTGGGAAGTAAAATGACTGAAGCTCGTACGGAATGTGCGGGCGGTACGGAATGGCGCCAGTATGGTAATCCTGCGGGATAGGTATATACGGCTCCTGATAATGCTGCATGTTGAGCTGCTGGAATCTGCGAACAAACTCCGTGAGGTAGTATGTGTGTTGAATCGACTTCTCCTGAAACTGTTGTTGCTCCGCATATCTCACAGCCTCAATGTCGTGCCTTGCCGCCTCAAGGTCGTACCTCTGCTCTGCCATAAACGACTGATACCTGCTCTCCTCCGCAACATACCTGAGAGCGTCGGAGACACCTTCCATGGAAGGGAAGTCAGAGCGGTGATGAGGGTACTCTGGGTGGGTACGAGAGTGAGTAGCGCGTCGGCTGCGCTGTCTAGGCATGGAAGGTCCTGGTGCAGCGGCTGGGGGTGGATCTACCTCACAAAGTCTCAGGCAGATGTGTCCGATGGCTGGGTCAATCCTGAATCGAGAGCCCTCCTCGTCTAAACCCGGCATCTGAATCTCTTGTAGTTCGACTTCCAAGTTTCGACCGTGTTCGTCCTTGTAACTCCAGATGACTCTGTATCTCTCTATCGTTATCGCCCTTCGGTTGCGTAGGTTTTGAAGGTTCAGCTCGGGCTCCTCATTGATCTTGTCCTCTGTCAGGATGCCAAGGTTGATCCCGACTCTGCGTGCTATCATCGTGACAATGCCACCGTACATGATCTTCGTGTCCGTGCTACATTTCTCGGTGGCGATGTCGTGGAAATGCCGCATGACTAGTGATGCCAAATCGACGACTAGAATGTCCCACTCGTCCACATCAAAGCCTGACTGTACCACCCGCCTAAGGTACGCCAACTCCATGTGGTTGACTCCGCCTTGTGCTCCTTTTTGTAGGATTGAAGAGACTAGGAAATAATGGAAGTACCTTAGGGCGGGGTGGTGTATATGGCTGGCCTTGGACCTCGTCGAGTAATCACCATAAGCAATCTGAGCCCAAAATTGTGCTTGACAGCTCTTGTTGTGCTCGGCCATCTTCGTGAACTTGCAATGCGAAGCGTCAAGTATGATCGCCAACTGTCGCGCGCTGAGCCTGTAGTTCTGTCCCAGCAGACGGAACTCCATGAATGCTCTCTCCCGATCTCCGAACTCGGGGAAAAATGCAGTGTAGGACGCGAAGAATTCCGTTGTGAAGTTGCGGTATGTGTACTCCTGCGTGTCCCTCAATCTCGTCCATCCCAAAGTGTTGAAGAAGGCATCGATGTGCTCCTCGATGTGGAGGGCACTCATAGCTTCCGAGGATAGGAAGCGGGATGGGAAAATCCACGGCTGTAGCTCGATGAATCTCGACTTCTGACCGAAAAAGAAGGTTATCGTCCGGTAGTTGTATTGCTGGTGGGACGTTGCGATCAGCATGTATGGCGTTAGTTCCGTGATGGCATCCGACTTTGCTGGCCATTCGTGTTCTGGATCATAGGCATCAGATCTGCGTTTCTTTGAGCTCTGCAAGATCTTCGAGGCCATCTGCAAAACAATCGGAGACGAAAAATCGAATTTCAATCAAAATGCCCCGTAGGTACCGCCTGACTTGGGTGGAAACACTGCCCGATCGGGTTCAAATCCAGGACGCCCGATCGGGTGCTAAACCTAGCCCGATCAGGTTGAATCACGAAATTGCGACATGCAGTTCGCGTTCGTGTTTCAATCCTCAAATTCACCCTAGATCTTCTCTAATCAGACCTAAATCTAGCCCATAGCAGTCCAAATCACTGAATATTGCATATATATACCTGGAATTCGAGAGGAATTGAGAGATTTTCAGGGTTTTTTTTAGAGAGGAGGGGGAAGGTATTTCGAGTAACCGAGGGTTGGTTAACCGGCGACGATGGAACGATGGCGGCGTACGAGCGACTCCGGCGGATGAGTTGCAGCATGAAGGTTTGCAATTTGTGGGAGCACACTCGGGTAGTGATTTCTGAAGTGAGAATGGCTGCTCGGGTTACTCGAAATAAAAACCTACATGTGCAGTCGATATACAATGCCCGACCGGATCCTCTGATGCTGCCCGATCGGGTTCTCTTGAAATTGACGTTGCCCACTCAGGTCCTCTGAGTCGCCCGATCGGGCGTCTCTCATTTTGACCTAGCCCGCTCGGGTGGAGATGTCTGCCCGACCGGGCAGTGCTGCAAAAACAGAAAAAATTTTCGAGGGAAACCATGCAACATAAAAATTCGATAAGACCACAAAATTCCTAAATCCTAAAAAAATTGTCCAAGTCTAAAGAAAAGAAAAAGAGTTCAAAAATACAAAAATAAAACGAAAAAGACGAAAAAGGATATGGGGCTCAGATTTCCTCCCGAGAAGCGCTTGTTTAAGGTCACGAGCCTGACCAAAGCATGCTACTCATTAGGTGGACGTCCTCGACGTCGTCTTGTACGTAGCATATCGCGTGCAATATGTGCTCGATAAGGTGTGGCACGCGAGTCATTTGAGTCCCTTCCACGATCAGTAATGTCTTCCCTAAGATTGGTCATGATGCTCTCTCAGTTGGGTGCTAGATCATGCTGTCTAAATCTTTTGGTCGAGCTGTCCTTAAGTCCGGTTGAGTACTCCATGTAACCGGGTAGGCGTTTGTCGCTTGTTTCCTTCAGCATCTCCAGAGATGTTTTGTGAGTGAGCCTTTGGGGTGAAGGCTTCATCTTTACCTTGGGTGCTTTATCGATGTCCCAATTGTGAGCTGGACGTTTGATGTAGCTTCTCGGCATCTCGGGGTCATTTGTGTACTTACTTGCACCGCATTTAGCTCGGGTTGTGTTGAAGTCTCGGTCGGGGATTCCTCCTTCTTCTCATTGTTAAGCAGCTCGTTTGGTACTTTGTAATTTCCTTCCCCAACTGCTATGTGATTCATATCTAAGGAATCCTTATTCTGAAATTTCTCACAACCTTCCTCAGCTAAATCTTCAAATATGCCTTCGGGGAACACGAAATCGATAGTGCACAGTTGCTCAATCGTGTCTACTAAGCTGAATTCCACTTCTACCTCGGGTTTCTTCATGTGCTCATCAATGTCCGTAGCCTCATCCACTGTCGTGTTAGATTCATCTTCTTTTTCAATCAACGAGGGATTTGGCTGATCTACCGTCTCACAATCCCTTAGGCAGATTTCGCTGACATGTTCACGAGGATTTATTTCTGAACTTTCCGATGGAACCTCTTGTGGTTGCAATGCCCCTTGTGCAAGTTCTGAAGCTTGCGTGTCCAATTGTCTAAATAAGCTGCCTATCTGCTTATTGGCGCTTTCTTGTTCCGCTCTCACTCCCATACACAAGTTGTTTCGTCTCTCTAACAATCCAAGGAGGTGGGTGTACGTGGCGGAACAATCGGGGGCTGCTACGAATTGGTTTGGGTATGGCTGAGGCACATATGATTGATAGCTCTGAGTTTGGGGTTCCATCCATGGCTGGAAACTCCCAAACGATTGTTGTGCATTCACCATTCTCAGTGTTCCTGTACGGGAAATATGCGTGATCGTTCCATCCGTGATTGTATGTATTCCCGTAAGGCCGATTGTAACTGTCGTAGATCTCTTCTTCATACCCCCAAGCGTTTTGTTCCCATGAACGCTCTGAGTATGGCGGATGGTATAAATCAGAGAGCATACGACGAATCTCGAAAAGTTGATATCTCAATTCAGCTATGTCGACACTCGAAGAGTTGAAGTTGTCCATGTTACCTCGCAAGATAAAGGACACCAAACTCGATTAAGCTCTGTGAGGTAAAGAAATTTTTGACTCCATAAGGAAACTAAAGCAAAAATACGAAAAACAAAAGAAGACTCCGGAAAGGACTAGATCTTAATCTAGCTAATTCCTAGTCTAGGCCGTTATTAGTCCCCGTCAACGACGCCAAAAACTTGATGTGGTGAAATTCAAGCTAAATATTTCCTAGACCACTTCACCGCAAGTATACGGTTCGTGTAGTACCAGGGTCGAGCTCTAGGGACCAATGCAGCCTTATCCTAAGAATGTAACTAAATTAAGACGATGTAAAGTAGATGGTGGCGTGGTGCGAATATCTAAAATACTAAACTAAATGGTGGCAGCGATAAAAGGATTTGGAAGACTTGACGATGAAGAACACTACGGGTGTAGGGATACCGGGAATCGTATGGATGTAACAACTAAAGATCATAAACCTATCGAATTATCTTGATAACGGGAAATTCATGCTCTAAGATGAGGAATGATTCTGCCGAGCCTAGACCTCCTTACCATAAGTACGAGCAATCCTACCTTCCAGCAGCGATTAACTCGTACTATGGCAGCGTTACGAGGGAAATCCTAATTCCTAAGTCGATTAACCGACCAGTCAGATTCTCATTAATCGAACTTAACCTACAATTCAACAGTTCCGGATTCATACTTTAACCTTCCAGCAAAATACGAATTCCTATGTTACTGAGCGGGCAGCACTAGTATAGGCGTTTCAATGTTGATTATAGGACCGAATATCAAAACAAATAAGATAGATTTAAGCATTAACGCACAAATTGTACATCTGTTACAAATCCGATATCTTTAACCCATAGTTGGGAATCTACTCACTCATGGAGTTTACTGACAACGAAGATAACATAACCCTAAACATGATTAACCCTAGGAAACTCGATGCCTCGATCTTCCCTATTGTGTTACCGATGTATGGATTGATGCTTCTCTCCTTCTCCAACAGCTCCCGAGCCTTTCCTGATGATTTCCAAGCCTTTCCTTTCCCTAGGCGTCGTCCCCTTGCGTCTGGATCTGTTCTGTTCCTTTAATTCGCTCGTTCAAACTCTAAATCAAGGTTGTTGCAAGAAAGGCGGGCCGCTCGGGTACACGTTTTACCCAGTCGTGTAGAGGCGCGCCCGATCGTGTAGAGTGCTGAGCCCGATCGGGCAATGCTTCCCGATCGCGTGGTTGAACAGCTCGAGTCGTGTAAACTCTTGGGGATTTTCAGGGCTAATTGACGCCCGAGCGGGTACCATGTTGCGCCCGATCGGGTATGTTCACCCGATCATGTGGTCTTCGTGCTCGAGTCGTGCAAAGTGTTGCAATTAACCCCGTAGCTTTTGCCCGAGTGGGTAAACCTCAGTGCCCGAGCGGACACTCTTGATTTCATGATTTTGCTCTCTTCCGCTCGATGCTCGGGTGTTCCATTGAGTTCAGTGGCTTGATTTTGGCTCTGAGTGAATTGTATCTTCAATTTGAGTGGTTTGATTCAGGAATTTTCCTTTTTACGCTCGTTTAGGCCTTGTCGCCTTCAAACCTGAAAACTAATAAAATGAGCGTATATAAAGAATAATCGTATCGAAAATGTAACTCGTGCTATCAAATATATGCGAAAATGATACTAATACCTAGCCTAAAACTGATACACTTTACGTGTTATCACCGCTAATCATCAGTGCATCATCTCCGACATGTCGGTTCCAAATCCAAAATTTGATGTGGTGACCAGGTAAGGTGATGTGAAATCCAGAGGGTAGAGCTCGGCGAAGAAGAAGGAGGACGACTTACATCGTCTCAGTGGCGAAGAAGAAGGAGGACGACGTCCATCGTCTTAGCGGCAAGGAGGAAGACGTCCATTGTCTCTAAAGTGGTCGGTGAGAGAGAAATGAGGAAGAGATTTGAAGAGTTTCTCTAATCGATAGAAAAAACAGTGACTCTGAGAGAAGAAGGCAGTAAAGAATGGAGTCTGGAATCGAACATGAAAGTCGAATTTTCATCTTCCATCTTCCCCACCATCAAAAAGGCTTCCTCTGCTCTTCTATATCTTCAACACTACCCGAAGAGCTTCTCCCAAGAAAATCTTATCGGGTCGGCATGCTTGGCAGCGTCTACAGGGTAGAGCTCGAGGGTGGAAAGGTAAAAGGTTACGAGCTTTTGCATTCTCTCTTGATGTAATTATTGCTCTCGAATTCTCATGTTTATGTTATTTGTATAGCTGATTTTTGTGAAGAAATATGATAAGAAGGCTTTCAATCATCAGGAAGATGAAGAATATATT
Organism: Gynandropsis gynandra; assembly: GCA_036759665.1. NCBI lineage: Eukaryota > Viridiplantae > Streptophyta > Magnoliopsida > Brassicales > Cleomaceae > Gynandropsis > Gynandropsis gynandra. The sequence continues at coordinate 16,052,817 of CM071872.1, read as the reverse complement.
AAGCTGGTGAATAATATATATAAAATACGACATGCTAAGGTTGTACAACTTGTGGGTTACTATGAGGAGCATGATCAGCGGCTTCTAATCTATGAGTATTGCACTGATGCACACTCCAAGTGTTGATACATTCTGATGACCACATGAGAAACTATCGTGGAGTTCCTGTGTTACGATGGCCTTAGAAGCTACCAAAGCACTCGAGTAAGTTAAATTCCAAAGTCATTAGAGTCGTTTTGAATGAGATATGCTGAGTTATGACATCCTGTTTTCCTTTTTTGTTTCCAAGGTTCCTGTTTTCCTATCCGAATGTGGCATGGCTCCGTTGATATCCTTAGGTTCCGTGAGTAAAGTGAGATAGACATCCTAATCAATGAAACTTCAGCTGTAGGATGATATCCAAACATGATTTCTATGTTTTCAACTCTCTGGACAGCTATTAGCAACGTATGGCTATGGAGCTCCGGAGTTTGAATACGGGATCTATTTGTACGAGAGTGATGTATTACGTGTTGGGGAGGTATGATGATTTGCGAAACTCATTTGAGAGCGCAGTGATGAAATTATGGACTGTAGGAGAGAGGAAATCTGCCTTCTTTAGAGTTGAAGCTGCTTCAGAAGGCGATGAAGTTGCTCGAGGATAAACCAGTCCCGCAGAGCGCCATTGCAGGTAACATCAATCAAACCGTTTGAAAATTTGAATTGCTATGTAGTTTTGATCTCGAATTAACTTCAAAGCTTTGATTTAGATCAAACCTAGATCCAATACGTAATCGGGAAGTAGATTTGAAAAGAGAAGAAAATAGATACTAGCGTGAGACTTTCTGGCGTTTTTATATGAAATTTGGTGACATAATTAGAGGCACGAACGGGAGTGGTGTATTACGTGTTGGGGAGGTATGAGGATTTGAGAAACTCATTTTAGAGCGTAGTTATGAAATTACGGACTACAGGGGCGAGGATATCTGCCTTCTTTGGAGTTGAAGCTCCTTCAGAAGGCGATGAAGTTGCTCGAGGATAAACCTAACCAGCAGAGCGCCATTGTAGGTAACATCAATAACAGTTGTATTTATCTTTTTCTTAATCATTATTGTATCTATTGTTGTTGCATCTGATACATTATGTTGATTTGTATTTGATTATGCTTTAGGGGCTCTCCAAAGATCGAAATGGAGGTGATCAAGGCAATGAAAGATCTGTTGAATGCAAATAAATGCGGAGATGTTACAGCGTTGTGGGTGACTCATTGATTAGAGGAGCTCAATTATGCAGATGGAGCTGTTTATATGGAGTATGGTAGAGTGATGCAACCAAGGGTAAGAGATTTTACGATGCCCTAGGGGTTTGAAGTTGGATTTTTACTGAATTTGAGATCTGATTTGTGCTTTGTTGATTGCTTTGATTGTTGTCAGGCTTATTCGATTTGACCAAATTTAAGACTTCTATAGGTGCTACTCGGAATCTGTTGAAATTGGTTTTCAATCTCCCTTTTGTGGCTTGAAATTCGAAACTTCTATTGATGATTTTATATCTTCATATTGTTGTTGGTGACAATTCTTTTGTGCTTCCTCATTACTTTCAGGTTAAATCAGATTTCACTTTAGGTGGATTTTTATCTTCCAAGTTATGGAGCAAGTTTGCTTCTGGTGAAGCCATTCCGAAATCTATGGGAGGATGCAAGATGTGTTCATAGAAATGGAGATATCCCCCAAGGCATGTACAACATAAATTGTTCTCTGGGTCATAGATTCTTTTATTTAAGTCCATTTTCACTCTTTTTTCACACACTCCCATGTTGAAATACAATTTATGTTGTTTCATATATATAAATCTGCTAACCAACTTATGTTTCCATTTCTTTCCTTATAGTAGCATTGGTATCATAATCTCTTGATAACTCAACCGATGTTCATTGACTTTAACACCAGTTCATTCATATGTTCATTAATAATCGATATGCCCAAATCGTTCAAGAGAAATCTTCACATCTGATCTCAAATATTGTTACTTCTATTAGGTAGGAGGAAAAGTGGTGGTTTCCGTGTCCAAATGTGTCTAGTGCTTACTTAGAGACACTGCCGAAGTTATATAGTGTTTGTTTCTCTTCTCTTCACAACTCATGTGTTTATTTTGTTTTTATCCAGTTTGTTACATGCTTATAATTTGTGTAACTAGAGCTATTTGATATTCTTCCATATACTATAACATGTTATGTCATGTTTTGATATTCTTCCATATACAACAACCATATCATTATTTAACGGATAAACTAAACAAGTGTAAAGGGGTGTCTAGAGCATGGAATTGAAGGTACTCAAAGCTGCTCAAGCACACTTTAGGGATGTGATAAATAAAGATTTATGTACCTTTGAGCTGTATTACAAGTTGCTTGAAATTTATGAATGGTTGATTTCTTTGTTTCTTTGTTATATTATATCTTCCTATTGTTTTACATTGTCATATTCATCATCTAATGTTTACAATGTTATACACATAAAGCAAATGAAATTGTTCGTATGTTTTGCATCACATGATTTATTATGATAGGTCTTTGTCTAGATGTTATAAATCATACATAAGGTGATTATTTAGTCTACTCAGTCAATGTCCTTTGTGTGTGTGTTCGTTTGGTTAAGCTCACGAAGTTTTGTTGGAACTGAATGAGACATTATTTAGCAACTATTGAGTTTTATGACTGAGGAGATTCTGAGGGACTGGAGCCATTTGAAGGACCTTCTGTGAAGGTAAAAATCTCGAACTAAGAAGTATATGTTTAACTGAGAAACTATTCTTCTTAGTATTACAGCACAGCGAAAGATCGGTGAAACCTCATTAAATGAGAGAAATTCAAGCTTTCTTTAGATAATCAAACTGGTAAATAATCACTTTTTACATATTTAGGCTTAAGGTACAAAGATTTTTACTGTCTCTTCTCTTTTAGATTATAACTTTCTTAGACAGTCGAAAGCTCTGCTCGTGAGTTGTTGGGCAAAGAAAATTCAACAACCCTCGCAATAGCCAGTGTGGTATTTACTCTGTCTATAGACTCAATAAGGTCTGTTTAATTATGAGCTTTTAATGATCGTGTTCACGTTGTTGGTTTTCATATAGAATTTATCGATTTAGCTGGAAGTGAGCGTGCGTCTCAGGCTATGTCAGCTGGCACAAGCAATACCCTTCTGTTTGTCTATTGTGCCAAGGAAGTTACTACGAAGGCTCAGATCAATCTGGTCATGCCTGATAAGGCTTTGGTGAAGCACCTGCAACGAGAGCTAGCCAGGCTTGAGAGCGAGCTAATAAAACCTACCCCAAGGGCCTCAAACTGCTCTTGTGCGTTGGCGTTGAGGAAGAAAGATCTTCATATACAAAAGGTTTCTGCTTTTGTTGAAAATGCATATGTTGTTTCCATGGTGGGTTTGGCCCTGACTTCGGCAGATTTGCTTTTTCAGGTTGTACATTTTGCATATGGAGAAGCATATTGAAGGTTTGACCAACAAGCGGATCATTCTAAATCTCGACTTGATGATTTCATGAGAAAGGTCGGAAACGAGGAGTCGTTGAAGGTATTGTCAGTGGCCAGTCCCTTTGAATGTGTCATTGCCCTTTGTATCACAACTACTATTAGATTAGTTATGCTTTGTTTTCTCAGGCTGGAACTCCACATTCTTATAGCGTTTGGACGACAAATGGGAGGACAAGTCAGTATCAGAAATATCCGGTGTGGTTGATCGAGACAGAATTAATTTCAATTCAGATGGTACATCTACACCTTTATCCACGGGAACAGCTCATCTTCAGTCTCATTCAGATGATCTATATGATGAAGTGTCACTAGAAGAATACTACCGTAACACCCCCATCCCGGAACAACCTCGGGACTAGGAGTGTCCACCATCACCTCCAAGAGGTGGCTACACGTGTCATCGCTCAAACACATTTATTAAATAAAATAAAAATGATTTATTCCAAAATAAGAATGGTCTAGACCAAATAGCAAAATAAATTCGTAAAGATCATAGTCACGATAAATGAATAAATGAATAAGAAATGCAAAATAAAACTCATCGAGACCTCGTGCACGCCTCTTCCATCAGTCCGCTGTGAGCCTTCGTGTTGCTGCTCAACCTCATTACTTTTTCTCCTCGCCATATCCTGTCCATCCATGACAGCCCACAAATAGGGTGAGTACGAAATACGCACTCAGTGAGATCAATACGTGTACGTACTCTATGCCACGTATTCTCCTGCTCGAACTGAATATCATAAAATAACATATATCCAAAGTATGAACTAAAGATATACAGATAACTCTACCCAACCAGACTGAGTATCCAAAGTCTAAGACTAGTACCACAATGGATCATAACACAAAGAGTCCACACGACTCTAGCTCGGGCATATGCTCGCAAAGTCCAAAGGACCCCAGCACACTGAAAATCTCGCAAGGTAACACGTACCCTAGCTATTAGTACAATACAGCGCTCCGCCGTTCGTAAGGTTACCACAACCCCAACACGGTACGACACTGGCAGATCCACTGATCTGACTAACTCGACGCTCCGTCGCTCGCAAGGTTACCACAACCCCAGCACGGTATGACGCCAGCCCAGATCCAAGTGTCGCAATACTAATGTCATCGACCCAATACTCCTCACGTGACAACTCTCACCAACGCGCTCGCACACGCCTTCTTCCGAAGGTTCGAGTGTGAAATCACCCGATCAAGCACACTAACAATATATTCACTCGGCTTAAACACCGAACCCAAATATCAACGTTCTCTAATCATCTCGTTTTCGTACGTATTTCTTGCACGATTTTAGAGATGTTTATGATATAGATGCGATGATTTACGTATGATTCCGTATCCGTTTTACTTGTTTTCGTGTTTTCATGTTCTTACAGGTTTTTATGCATATTTGGTTCATTTCGGAGCTAAAGGACGTGCACGAGGCAAAGTACCAACATCGAGTATCATCAAGGGACAAACAGGACGAGAATCGGCATGGAATAGCTACTACCCGCACGGGTAATTCCCTAGCCCGAGTGGGCATTTGTTACAGTGATTTTGTCAAGCGAATTGAGCACGAGTCGGGCAAGAAATACCATGCCCGGGGCTTGAGCCCGAGCGGGCAGCACTTGAGCCCGAGCGGGCAGACCGTGAGCCCGAGCGGGCCGCCTTTGAGCCCGAGCGGGCAGCCTCTTTTCTCATCGCGATCCCGCATGACCTTCCGCGCCGTACCCGAGTGGGTCACTTACCCTGCCCGCACGGGTCGCGTCTGTCACCTGCAATTCCAAATAATTTAATTTGACTTAAAACAAATGGGAGTTTGTTGGGGACTTATACAATAAGGAAAACGACTTTAAAGAAGAGGAATAAGTGATATTTCGCTGGAGGAACTAATGGAAACGTCACCCAACTTATTCAAGAATGGAAACTCATGAAAAGACAACAATCGGTGGCTGTTGCAACATAAGGAAGAACTAAACGTCCAAAAGGAAAGAGAGGGAAAAAAGGAAAGAAAAGAGGAAGGAAAGAAGAGGAGAGGAGTGAGAGGTCGAGCTCAT
>CM071872.1:16033889-16047065 GCA_036759665.1 Gynandropsis gynandra | reverse complement strand
ACGCATGAGCGAGTAGTTTGTTTGTTCTAGGAGAAGGGATTAGCCCTTGGCTATCCCGGAACCACTTTTGATTTATCTTTGAATGCATCTTCCCGTTTTTGTTTATCTATTCTTTATCTGAGTGCTTGAATGACTTGTATTTACGAAGGACAAGTAGGTGCATGTGTTAGGGATTAGGAGAAGGACCGAAAGGAGAATTCTAGTCCTAAAAGATCAGGTTTAGAACAACCGAGGTTAGGCCACGAAAGTAGGGTAGCAGCGGTTGAGGGTAAAACGGATGAATCACAGATCTTATGAGTTTAGTTCAAGGTGTCAGCCACGAAAGTGGGGGATAACTTGACTAGATCACGTGTCTATGCCTTGAGAGAGGGTAGATATCATATTAGGATCGTCTGTCTTAGATAACTTGACTGGGATTGCATGATAGATAGGTTGATTGTTGGTTTCGGTAGTCTTGTGGTGAAACCGGTTTCGTGGAACGTTTGTCTCATCTTAAGAACTAGTTTGTTTATTTGCTTTTAGTATTTCATTCTTAAAACCATATTTCGTTTGTTAGAAGGTTTGATTCGTAGTTCGAGTTTAAGTTGCGTTGCATAGTCTCTGTGGGATCGACACCTGAAGTACTACACACGTGTCGTGCACTTGCGGGTAGTTTAGGTTATTTATTTAACTTTGATAATGCATCATTCTCCAACCCCAACACTTGGTCGCACGTCAATTCTCCAGATCATCTCTAGTCACTTATACAACTCATATATTTGTCATCAACTCATATAATGCATCATTCTCCAACCGAGTTAATAACCTGTTGAACGGGTCTTACAATTCTCCCCTACTACAAAGGAATTCGCCCTCGAATTCTATGTCTCTGATTCTTAAAGGCAACATCTGTATTCAATGAATAGAAGAACCATAAACCTCATCTTTAAATAACTCGGGATACTCATGTCTAATATCCGCCTCTAATTCCCATGTTGCTCCTTCCACGCCATGATGTTCCCACACAACCTTAATCATCGCAATTTGTTTACTCTTCAATTGTTTCACTTGGTAATCCACAATGCGTATTGGACGTTCTATATACATTAAGTCTCTCCTCAAAGTTTTTGGTGGCTCAACAAGTATCTTCTCTGGTACAGATAGACACTTACGCAACAATGATACATGAAACACATCATGTATTCCCTCTAACGATGAGGGAAGCTCCAATCGATAAGCCACTACTCCAATTCACTCAATCACTTTAAACGGTCTCGTGAACCGTGGTGATAGCTTGTTCACTCGACTCCTACCTAATCTCCCTCGCCTCGGTTTAATTCGTAAATACACCATATCTCCAATGTTAAACTCAACATCCTTCCTTTTTAGATCAGCATACCTCTTCTGACGATCTTGAGCCGTCTTCATTTTCATCTTAACAATTCTTATCTTTTACATAGTCTCCTCGACAATCTCTGCTCCGAAGATAGATCTCTCCCCCACTTCAGTCCAGCACAAGGGTGTACGAAAAGGTAGCCCGTATAGTGCTTCATATGGTGGCATCCCAATGCTAGCATGATAGCTATTGTTGTATGCAAACTCAACGAATGGTAAATGATTTTCCCAAATACCAGGCCACTCCAACGCACATGCTTGTAATAGATCTTCAAGCGTCCTTATAGTTCTCTCAGAATGTCCGTCTATCTGTGGATGATATGTGGTGCTCATGTGCAATTTGGTTCCTAACTCTTTTTGAAATGCTTGCCAAAGACGTGAGGTGAATCTCCCGTCTCGATCTGACACGATGCTCGATGGAACCCCATGCAACTTCACAATTTGCGCAATATATATCCTGGCTAGCTAATTCACACCAAAAGTCTTCTTTATCGGAATGAAATGAGCCGATTTAGTTAGTCGATCCATAACCACCCAAATAGTATCCTTGCCACTTTGTGTCCGTGGAAGACCCGTCACGAAATCCATGGTAATATGGTCCCACTTCCATTCGGGGATTGGTAGACTTTGTAATTTCCCGCTCGGTACTTGTTGCTCCACTTTGATTAATCGACACGTTGAACATTTCGCTACCCATCGAGCAATGTCCTTCTTCATCCCTGGCCATTGATAAAGCTGGCAAATATCTTGATACATCTTCGTCGATCCCGGATGAATCGAAAACTTAGATTGATGAGTTTGGCTCAGAATCTCTTCTCTGATCTCTAGATCCTTCGGTACACAAACTCGACCACTAATCATCATTAGATCGTCTTCCCTGATCTGATACAACTTGTACCTCGGGTCTTGCTGATTATTACGAATCTTCTGTAACCTCTTATCGAATAATTGGGATGTACGAATTCTACTCAATAGACCAACTCCATCTCTTCACGAGCAGCGTGTGGTATATATTTCACCTGAAAAAGTTGTTTGAACTCATCCCAAGAAAACATATGATCTGGACGTTCCCTCTGAATCTCTTCCCACCAAAACACCGCTTCTCCCTCCAAATAGTGGAGTGCAATATCCATCTTAAACTCAAACGAACATCTAGATGATCGAAAGTTCCGCTCTAATCGACACATCCACTCCCCGCCTTCATGAGAGGTATCACACCGCCACGAAATGACTTTGTACCCCATTTATCCATGTGATCCATAACATAGAAATACTCCGACGTCTCCGCATGCCTCTGATTAAACAATGGAGGAGGCATTGGTGGTGATGGCAACGGTACTTGTGGCGGAGTAGGTGGCTGTACCGGTGGTGGTGTCGGTGACTGCACCGGTACTTATGGCGTCGCCGAACTCTCCTCTTGATCATGTTGTCGACTTTCTGCTAATAGCTCTCTCAACATTTCTCTCTGACATCTCTATCTATTCCACTTCGCGATCTTTGTTCAGATGATTGAGACTGAGTACGGCTAGTGGAACGAGAGCCTCCGCTCATTCCGCGACCAAGAGCTCTAGTAATCATCCTCCTCAGTAGTGTCTCCTACACACAATTAACTACTCTTAGTTTCCACAGCTCTAAACCCACTAGACATTTCAAGACATGTGTGCTACAGTCTCGTGGCTTTATTAAAACATTTCACAAAAACATTTTGAAATCCAGTGAAAACGATAAATACGAAAATGACAACCGGGCTCTGATACCAATTTGTAACACCCCCATCCCGGAACAACCTCAAGACTAGGAGTGTCCACCATCACCTCCAAGAGCACGTGTCATCGCTCAAACGCATTTATAAAATAAAATAAAATAAAAATGATTTATTCCAAAATAAGAATGGTCCGAACCAAATAGCAAAACATATACGTAAAGATCATAGTCATGATAAATGAATGAATGAATACGAAATGCGAAATAAAACTCACGAGACCTCGTGCACTCGTCTTCCATCAATCCGCTGTGAGCCTTCATGTTGCTGCTCAACCTCATTACTTTTTCTCCTGTCCATATCCTATCCATCCACGACAGCCCACAAATAGGGTGAGTATGAAATATGCACTCAGTGAGATCAATACGTGTAAGTACTCTATGCCACGTATTCTCCTGCTCGAACTGAATATCATAAAATAACATATATCCAAAGTATGAACTAAAGATATACAGATAACTCTACCCAACCCGACTGAGTATCCAAATTCTAAGACTAGTACCACACTGGATCATAACACAAATAGTCCACACGACTCTAGCTCGGGCATACGCTCGCAAAGTCCAAAGGACCCCAGCACACTGAAAATCTCGCAAGGTCACATGTACCCCAGCTATCAGTACAATGCAGCGCTCTGTCGCTCGAAAGGTTACAACAACCCCAACACGGTACGACGCTGGCAGATCCACTCTGACTAACTCGACGCTCCATCGCTCGAAAGGTTACCACAACCCCAATACGGTACGACGCCGGTAGATCCACTAACCTGACTAACTCGACGCTCCGTCGGTCGTAAGGTTACCACAACCCCAGCACGGTATGACGTCGGCAGATCTCACCAACGCGCTCGCACACGCCTTCTTCCAAAGGTTTGAGTGTGAAATCACCCGATCGAGCACATTAACAAGATATTCACTCGACTTAAACACTGAACCCAAATATCGACGTTCTTCGACCCCAACACTTGGCCGCACGTCAATTCTCTAGATCATCTCTAGTCACTTATACAACTCATATATTTGTCATCAATTCTCATACGAACAATTTAGGGTTTAATCCAATTCCACTTGTAATGTCTCATTTTTCCCATTATGATCCTATAAATTCTATCGTGATCATGCCTCATTTTAAAAATATAATTTCTTCCATAAATCGATCACAAATCCAAAATTAGGATGGAGAAAATCATCACCTTAGTTTCCCGACGATTTGACGATTCTTGATATTATCGCTAACAACACAAATCAATCCTTACCTATTATGGATCCATTCATTCAATAAATTTCCATAATATAAATCATCGAAAGAAGGAAATAATTACAAAAAAATCAACTAGAGATTTACCACAATCTCGATTAGAATTCACCCACGAAGAACGCGATGAAAATCTTCTTCGATTTGTTCTTTCTCCTTCTTTTCTCTTCTCCTCTCTTCTTCTTTTTTTTCTTCCCGCACGCCGCACTGTTGCTCTCTATTCCTCTTATTTTTGTTTTACTAACCCTAATTTTATTTAATTATAATATATATATTATATAAGTCGGTTCACCGACTTAATAACCCGTTGAACGGGTCTTACAACTACAAACAAGTTCAATGCATTGACGTTGAAAAATAGGTCACAGAAAGGAACAACGAGGATGAAAAGAGACCAACCGCATGTGTAATTCCTCGGTTTTATCTATCATGTCTAGCAGGTGTGAGTATTCCATGAACCATGAACAGTTCATAATTCCCGAGAAACCATCCGACTCATGGTCAATAATTATCACACAAAAACTCACTGCCTGCAGGGTGGATCCAAAGTGTAATTAGAGATTACAGAACTCTTATTATGGTCGTATTGTGGACTGCATTGTCTTACACAATCCCTAGGGAAGTTTCTTATGTAGTTCCTAGGAGGCTGGAGTGTCCTCTTCCCTGGTAACCTGTTTTTTTGTACCATTGGACAGTTATCAAGGTACTATGTAGAGAACCTGATCAAATAGAATAGAACTAAAAAAATAAGTACGATTACAACTTTAGTGACAGTGATTTGTTGAAAGATGCAAGACATGGGAAAGGTCCCAATTATTTACATCTTATATGCTTTCACACCGACAATCATGGTTGCAAGTTTATACTTTGACCATAATGTCTCTACACAAATGGCTCAACAGAAGGAGATAAATCTGAAAAATCCTCCATTTTTGTTCTAGAAATTATAGTATGTGAGTGATGCCTTAAAACTTATCAATCTCTTTTAGATAGTGTAATTGCCTGATATGGTAAATGAGATGAAGTTCTCTTTTATGTTACAAACTGTTGTAGATGTTAGTGTGATATTTGCTTGGACTTCCTCCTTCAAACGGGTTATTCATCAATCTCCAATACACACGAAGAGTCTTGCAAATCTTAAGAATTAGGTTAGATGGTTTTTCACATATGAAATAAAAATCAGTAAGTGAATACCCGCTCAAACATCTTTTCAATTATTTATTATCGTTATTATCTTTTGGCAGCAAATATGGAAGAAAATGGTTGAAAGTGCAAAAGAATGCATGAAGAAAAAAGCAAGCCATTTTGAAATCTATGGGAGGATGCAAGATGTTTTCATGGAAATGGAGATATCCTCGAAAGCATGTACAACATAAATTGTTCTATAGGTTATAGATTCTTTTATGTAAGTGCACTTTCACTCCTTTTTCACTGAAAAATGGTTATTTTGGCTGACACACTCCCATGTTGGAGACAATATATTTTGTTTCATACATCTAAAGCAGCTAACCAACTTATATTTCCATTTGTTTCTTTATAGTAGCATCGGTATCGTAATCATCTTGATAATTCAACTGATGTTCATTAACTTTAACAAGAAGAATGTCATGTGATTATATACTCTTTTAACTATGTCTAACAATTAGCGTAACGATACTTGAGTTGTTGAAGGTATGAATTTTTCATTTGACACGACTTTTATCTCCTGTAAGTATATATTAAGATTAAAACCTCCCGGAGACATGGTAGAATTTGATGTATTGATCTTTGAGCAAAAGAGTTAAGTATATCATATATCAACGAGTATCATCACTATAAGAACCCTTATGTCTAAAGGTAAAATTCGAGATCACTATGATCTGATCTGATGATATAACATATGTGATTTCTAAGGTCGTTTGAAAATCAACAAGCTAATCATTAGAGTTTCATCCAATATCATCTTTTCATGGTAGTTTCGAATTTTAAGAGATTTGAAATATTATATTTCGTTTTGAATTCAACATAAAAAAATATGCAGGCTTTAGAAGACCTAGAAATGTTGTGTTGTTTTTTCCTTGCAATGAGGAGCTAAACATGGGATAAGCAAGCGGAACAATGCATGTGTATAAAAGGTTGGTTAATCTGTTGGTTAAATATTTCTCCGCTTTTAGGTCCATACTGCTAGCTTGAATTGAGTCATTCATGTAGTTTGGTTGTGCATAATTCTGCAAATTATAGGTGTAATAAATTGGAAATTATTAGAGCTGACCATTATGCAACTATAACGGCTATGGAACCCTAATTTTGTTTCTAGGTGTTTATTGATCAACTCGAGTTTTGTCTTTAAAACTAGAAAATATTATTGTTGGTGTAGAGATAACATAAAATTCAAACACTTTTTTATTGAGGCCAACGTTGCTTTGACTTCTATTAATCCCTTTTTATACATAGTCATAATTTGTACAATAATTTTGTTTTCGTCTAATATAGTATATACCATATGATTAATACGAAACTGTTTAGTCAAACAATTGATGCTTGCCTTGGTTTTTGAAATAAGCTAGCTGGTGAGGGTCTTCCTTTCATTCATGTAGGTGGCTTGGGTAAGATGCTTATGTTTCTGTCCAACATACACTCTCTGCAACAGATATTTTGAAGTACTTACTTAATCTATATGTGTGATTCCATATTTTCAATTTTTAGATTAAAGGATGATGTTTTATTTAATATTCAAACTAAAGAATGATGTTATAATTTAATAGTTTGTATACCTATTTTTATTTTAAGAAAATAAAATTTCAATCTAAATATACATAAATGTTTATTTCAATCTTCGAATTTAAATCAATTCAATTTTCAAAATGGGTTCGGAAAGAATTTCGGGTAATGCTGATCTTGGGGCTCTCATAACTTTCTTTAATTTATCAAATATCAACAATTGTATCCAAATACATTATTAACAAAAATGTGTTGTTTTTATTATAAATAGTTTTAAAAACAATACATGTGTTTGTATTGAACGATACATATATCAGATGTTATGACAATGTCTGAATTAATGAATTATTTATAGCATTTAAAAAGATATAATTTAATTATCATAGCAGATATCATCTAGTTTAATTAACACTCCTTAAATTACCACATGCTCTTGTTGACGTTTCAACAAAAAGATGAGCTTGTGTTCTTCCTTGTTTCTAAGTGGTAGAAGTCTGAGAACAACAAAGTTAATCATCAAATGATAAATTGAATAATCGTAAACCAAAATCTTTTTTTTCCTTTCTCGTGTAATTTTTTTCCACAAGTGAAACTTTTGTTAGTGATATTACGAGAAACTTTACGTATTAATTTCTTTTTTAAAAATAAAATAAAAAATTTGTAATTTAGTTTAGGTTGATGTTTAGAAAAGAGAAGAAAAAAAAGCCACCGAAATGGCGGGCAGAGGTGGTAGTTGAAATGCTTGTGTCCGAAGCATAATAACATTTGATTTTTCTTTATGTTCCACTGAAAAGAACCTTTCCCCTTTGGTTTATTACAGAACAAGAGAACAGATATCGATCGATCGAGTGGCGATTAAGGAAACAACTTTTTCCATTTTTTATCGAATTTAATTACAAACAAAATCCATCTTCTCCTTCTGAACAGGCAGATTGGTCGGAAAATCAGAAAGTTGGAGGTGATGACGATGACGGTGGCTGAGAGCGAGGCGTGGAGAGCACACGGGGCTATGGTAATGGTGCAAGTGTTCAACGGAGGTTATCACGTCATTACCAAAGTGGCTCTCAACGTCGGCGTCAATCAGCTCGTCTTCTGTGTCTTCCGTGATCTCGTCGCTCTCTTCATTCTCGCACCTCTGGCCTTCGTCCGCGACAAGTACGATTTTTTCACCATCTTTCGTCTGTCTGAATCGCATTTTTTTGTGTGTGTATACGTATATGTAGTATCTATGTATCGATGTTTGTCAGATTATTCGAGATTGTTGGAGATGACCACCTTTATTCGATTCAGAATCCATTGATCTTTTTATGAACGCCTAAAAATTGCTTGTTAGCTCCAATTATGGAGACAGGACACACTTGGTAACAGTGTTCGCTCTCTGTCTTCATATCTGATTGATGGCTTTTCCCATGGGTTTCTCTATTCTTGTTCTGTTCAGAACAGAAACACGTGATGGTAAGTTTCAGAGGAACGTTTTCTACGTGTTCACATCATAACAAAATCGTTAACTGCATAAGTGAAAGATCATGAGATTGAACGGCTTTGTGGTAAATCTTCTGCAAAATCTGTATCATGACAAAAGGTTTTGGGTTTTTTGTTAACAGAAGGACAAGACCGCCGATGAACAGACGCTTTCTTTTGACGTTCTTCTTCCTCGGATTGACGGGGTAAGTTCTTCTCTTCTCCGTTCTCTGTAATCCATATATCGTTTTCAGATAGTGTATTGGTCATCAAACTGTGAGCAATTTATGGCAGGGTATTTGGAAATCAGCTCTTGTTCCTTATAGGTCTAAGCTACACAAACCCAACTTATGCTGCTGCCATTCAACCATCTATCCCCGTCTTTACTTTCATTATCTCTGTCCTGATGGGGTAAAAATCAATCGTTCACTGTGATTCTCGGGCTCTAGCGAAATGGAAATGGAACATAAGCCTTCATTCTTCTGTTGCTGCAGCACAGAAAGAATGAGTTTATTCCGACTAGAAGGCCAAGCTAAGGTCGGAGGCATTCTTGTGTGCGTTATAGGCGCAGTACTGATGGTTTTGTTCCGCGGCCCAGCTTTGTTTGGGGAAAGGGATATTGACTTGTCAGTGCGTGGTGTGATAAGTGCAAGGGGACAACCAGAACCTTCGGGATGGTTAATGTCTAGTGGGCATTGGCACCTTGGAGTTCTGTGCTTGATCGGGAATTGCACATGCATGGCCGCTTTCCTTGCCATTCAGGTATGTGTTCTGAACTGATAATACGGAAGATCTGATCTATTGGATCCTGCAAAACATAAATAAATGACGGTCTTGTAGTCTCATCTCTTGTTCTGGTTAACACATTAGGCTCCACTTCTGAAGAAGTACCCGGCCAATCTTTCAGTGACAGCATACTCTTATTTCTTCGGCACGCTGTTCATGGTGATCGTTGCGTTGTTCATGACCAATGAGTCAACATATTGGAATCTCACACGATCTGAGTTCTTCGCAGTTCTCTACGCCGTAAGTTATCAATATCATATACGTCCTGAACCGTTCTCTTTCTTTTGGCCTCAGTTGAGTGGCCTGACCAATACTTTTGGTAAAAACTTCTTTTAGACTCTATTTCAACCTTTGTGGGACTCCTTAATTGGCTTGTGAATCACAACAATACTGCCATTTAGACAGCGATGTCCACAGCACTGGAAACTGGTATTGGGGCATTTTCTTCGTTTTTTTTCCTTTCACTCCTCTTTTGCAGCCACGCCGTAGCATGTCTGTAGCATGTCTGAGAATCGAAACCCTCTTTTGCAGCCACGCCGTAGCATGTCTGTAGCATGTCTGAGAATCGAAACGACTCTGATACCATCTGACAATAACAGTCTAAATAGAACTGATCCCGAAAGCTAGTTTACATGAGAAAGTGGTCTCTAGGGTCTTTATAAACCCCGCAGTAGACTGTATGATTAGCTTATGAATCATAACAGCTTTCCACTTGTAGGGAGTTATAGCGTCTGCCCTCAACTATGGTATGTTGACATGGTCGAATAAGATTTTGGGGCCATCATTGGTTGCTCTCTACAATCCTCTTCAACCTGCAGCATCGACCTTTTTGTCTAGAATCTTCCTCGGAAGTCCTATCTATTTGGGAAGGTTTTTCACATATGTTTACCTTTACCTTGGCTTACATCAGGAGTTAGCCTCTCTCACAAGCTGATCTGTACTCCTATTGTTCTTCTTTTGTTAGCGTTGTAGGTGGATGTGCAATAACCTCTGGTCTCTACTCTGTAACTTGGGCATCATACAAAGAAAGGAAAGCAGCCACAAGCGCCATTCCGACAACTCAAAAGGAATCTGAACCATTGATCTTCAGTGAACGCTCCAACAACACAACTTTAGGGCATAATCTGAGAATCTCTTCTTCATCTCTATCCCCAGAAACACTCATTGATCTTTAATATTCTCCTGCTGGAAAATTAATGATCCATTCCTCATTAGTTTGTGTATGTGTACTCAGCCTTGTTGTTGCCCTTTTGCATCACACTAAGTACAAAGATTGATTGTTTCCACTTTGAGAATGTTATAATATATACTCATGAACTCCTCTTCTATTATTAGAACCACAAGACCGGCTTTCATCTATTATTTGCATTGACAACCCGACCTATTTTCCCGTTCATTTTTTCTCTTTTTATCTTTGGTGCGAATATATATCTTAGAAAGATATTCATCTTATCTGAATCACACACAAGAGACATAAACCCAATAATTTTCGTTTAGAAAATTTATTTTATTGTCCTAAATTTAATTTTTTTAGTAGTACAAATCTGAAAAATAGTGTTAACAATTATTATACATTTATCTCATTTTAGAATATTGTTTTTAATTCTCAGTATTTTATTTTTATATTGGTTTGATATTTTTATCTTTAACAAATTTGAGACATATAATTAATAAAGTTTTGAAAATTTTACAAATATATATAAATAGATTGTAAAGGTTAAAATAAACTATCAAATGTAATTGTGATGACACTAAAAATATTGTCTAGATCAACGTCCCACTAATTCATTTTAAAATATACTTTTGTAATTCTCAATATTTTATTTTTATATTGGTCTGATACAATTTATTTTTTTAGTAGTACAAATCTAAAAATAGTGTGAACGAATATTATACATTACAAATTTTCTTATATATATAAATCAACTAGACATTTTATCATTGCACGATCAATTCATTTTAGAATATAGTTTCTTAATTCTCAGTATTTTATTTTTCATATTGGTCAGATATATTTTATTTTTTATCTTTAACAAATTTGGGACATATATCTAATACAGTTTTGAAAATTTTACAAATATATATAAAAAGATCATATCACATAATTATCAAAATAAAATATTGAAAATTTGCGACATATTATAAATATATATAAATAGATTGCATAGACTAAAATAAACTACCAAATGTAATTGTGATGACACTTAAAATATTGCCTAGACATTCGATTACCGTATGACTAACTAATTTTAGAATATTGTATCTTAATTTTTAGTATTTTATTTTTATATTGGTATGATACCGTTTATTTTTTATCTTTAACAAATTTGAAACATATAACTAATAAAATTTCAAAATTTTACAAATATATATAAATAGATTGTATAGACTAAAATTAACTATGTAATTGTGATGACAATAAAAATCTAGTAAGTAACTGTAATTGTTTCTTAATCATTCATTATTTTATTTTATTTTTTATTATATGTTGGTCCAATACTAAATAAGTTTTTGAAAGTTAAAAAAAAGAGTCATATTTCTACATACTTGAAAATGTTCAAAATATAAGTAAATTGCATAGTATAAAATAAACCACCAAATGTAATTGTGATTGCTCTAGAAGATCTATTATATAATTGTTATTGTTTCTTGATTGTCACTTTTTATGATTATTTTATAATGACCTAATACAATTTTTTTCAACAAACTTGAGAGAGGATACATAAAAGTAAATGGCGAAATTATAATTTACTATGTTATTTATTAGGTTAAACCTAATTACTAATATCCTATTTATATGTATTAAGGCTATCAATAAATATTACACAATTTTTATTTCTCACATGATATCAGATCAATAATTGTTGAAACAAGAAACTCTAAATTTTTCACAATACATCCATCGTCGTTGTAGCCTTTGCTAGCTACTGCATAACCGTAGCCGTCGCACAGCTGTAGCCACTGCAAAGCCGTCGCACCGTTGTAGCCACCGCACAAACATTGCACAACTGTCATTGTTGTCGTCGTCGCACAACCGTTTAGATCCAGCCACTCCACGATCATTTTATTGATCATGATAAACCCACTCATGTTTATCATCTTCAAAAGACTTTTTATGGTCTTAATCAAATTCCACGAGCATGGTATTCGGAGTTGTGAAATCATCTTCTCAAAACTTCTGCGATGCTTTGGTTGATGCTTCACTCTTTGATCTATACATCGATAATATCACCATATATGTTCTTGTTGTTAGAGTATGCTCTAGATACCAATCATTTGGATGATTCTTATTTGAGTATTTCTGATGTATTATGACATTTTCTATAAAATGACATTCTGCTATTTCGTTTCATTTACTGTCTGCGTATATAATGTAAAGGATACATGTATAGGGGTATATAAGTCTTTTTGTAATTAGATCTATTATTGTGTAATTAGGTCTAACTTTGTATATTTAGCCGTTTAGGCTCATTTGAATCAATTATTCAGATTTCAAATTATCATGGTATCAGAGCTTTAGGTCTAACGACGCAACAAACTTTCCTAAAAACCCGACGGCCTCTCCTCCCCTCTCCAACCGCCGCCGCCGCCGATCTCCCCCTCTTTCTTGCGACCGCCGATCACCCTCTCCCTATCCTCCGGCCGTTCATCCCACTCCTCCCTCCCCAACCGTCGTACGCCACCAAACAATACTTACAAACCCTAGATCCGCATTACAAACCCTAGATCCGCATTCCAAACCCTAGATCTACTGTTCTAACCCTAGATCTACATCGCCAAAACCAGATTCGTGCCCCTCTTGCCCACCGTCTACAAACCCTAACCCATGGCCGGCCAAA
>CM071872.1:15997009-16026233 GCA_036759665.1 Gynandropsis gynandra | reverse complement strand
GTCTATGGCTTCAACCCAATCACGCCATTGGACCTTACCCCGCTGCAACACAACGAGATCGTCAACCTCGACGGAGCAAAGAAAGCAGAAGCAATGAAGAAGCTTCACCAAAGCGTCCGCGACCACATTGTAAGGCGAACCGAGCAATATGCGAGGCAAGCCAACAAACACCGCAAGGACGTCAAGTTTGAGGTTGGAGATTGGGTGTGGCTGCACCTAAGGCAGGAGTGTTTCCCCAACAAACGAAGTTCGAAGCTTGCCCCGCGCGGAGACAGCCCTTTCCGCATAATCGAGAAGATCAACGACAACGCCTACCGCGTCGAACTTCCAGGTGAGTATAACGTGTCCTCCACCTTCAATGTCGCTGACTTGGATCGTTTTGATGCAGATGAACCTGTTTTGAGGGCAAAACCTTCGCAAGGGGGAGGGGATGATGAGGGCATTACAACGAGCTATGACTCTAATGAAGGAGAGGAGCGGAGCAAGGATGAGTCGAGCATGGATCACGACGAGGACGAGCCTAGTATAGGCGAGACAAGCACGGGAGCGGATGGAGAGCTAGGAGAAGATGGATCACACATTGCCATGCCGGTGGTCCATGACAAGCCACTCACGAGATCCCGAGCAAAGAGCCTTCGTACAAGAGTCAACGCGTACGTAGCTCAAGTGCTTCTCAACAACCGTCAGGAGTTCAACAACGAAGAGGGAGACATCAGCAGCAATTTCCCAAAAGCCAAGTCCCTCTTTGTCATCCATGAAGCCCAAGGAACTCCATCAAGTGGCTTCGTGAACAAAAGCAACAACACAAGCAACGACTTGCCATATCTAGACCGGCGCAGCAACTTGCCTTAACTTGGATGGAGCCGTTTGAAATTCAAATTTCAAGCACCAACGGCCCTTTCCTTTTTCACCCAAGATCCACTTGCCTTCTTTGCCTTGTTCGAATTAAGGCCCCAACGGCCATATTGTGTTTCCTTTCTTGTCTTTCTCGGTCATGTTTTAAACCGAGGCTTATTGTTTGTTGAAGACAATTTTTGAATTGAAATAAAAATTGCTGAGTTTTTCTTCATCCTTGCGAGTTTTCGCACCCTAGTTCGTCTTGTGCTCCGGGAGTCCAAGCCGAACGTGTGACTGTATCGAAGGTCCCGTCCGCAGCCTTCGTGGTGTCCCACGATCCACCCGTCCTCCACCACCCCTTTGAAGGACCGAACGAGCGCCCCTTTTGGCCTGTTTCCCTTCGTCCGCCATCACTATCATCGAGTCTCGGCTAGAGAGTGCCCCTAGGCCTTCTACCAACTCAATCCCGTCCATACTTGCGGCAAAAGCTTCGGTGCTTGTATCACTCACTCGATCTCTTAGTCATCCAAAAAGATCAAAACATCATATCGTTCATCTACTGAAACAGAGTATCGATCAGTAGCTTCCACTCTTGTAGAAATCCGTTGGATATTTTCACTATTGACAGAACTCAATATTCTATCTCCCGAATCTCCTACAATATATTGTGATAATGTTGTTAATTCTCAATATAGTTTTTACTCTAGAATGAAATATTTTGGTATTATTTTTTTTCATCATTGAATGCAGAATGATCTCTTTGTATCACTCATGTTAGATATACATATCAACTAGTGGATCTTTTCACGAAACCGTTACCGCGTTTTTTGTTTAATGATTTATGTAAGTATCGATCAACATATTATAACCATAATATATCTAAATATTTTAAAAAATATATTTAAACAAGAGATACTTGGAAAAAAAAATATAAATATAAGTAGATTTGCATGGACTAAAAATAACCCATCAAACCTAATTGTGATGACACTAAAAAATCTATTATATAGTTGTTATAGTTTCTTAGTAGTCAATATTTTATTTATTTTATATTGGTCGAAAACAACATTTTTTTACTACATACTTAAAAAAATTAAACTATAAATAGATTGTATAGACTCAAATAAATTATCCAAATGTAATTGTAATAGCACTAAAAAATCTATTATATATTTGTTGTTGTTTATTAGTCTTCAGTATTTTATTTTTATTTTATATAATAAATTTTTATTTTCAAAAATTTGAGAGATGATATAACTAAATAAGTTTTTTGAAAATTTTTAGAAATGAGACATATTTCCATATGCTTAGAATTTTTTTTAAACACAAGTAAATTACTTAGACTAAAATAAACCATCAAATGATATTGTGATGGTATTAGAAAATCAATTATTTTATATTAATATCAATCATAATTTATTTTTATTTTACAAAAAGAACATATGCTTTTATATTCTTTGGGTTCGAACGGTCGAATTTTTACTTGTAATAAAATTTCAGTCATCCAAATTATTTTTAATCCAAAAAATTTTTCCCGAACAATAAAATAATTTATGATAATGGATAAATAATTGTAAATTGTTGTAGGATATTTTTCGTCTAAAAATAAATTAAAATAATACGAGTAAAGATGAAATTAAATAACATACGAAAAACTGCATGCAGGAATTCATTTCCATTCACGTATTAGTGAAGAATAAAAAAAAGGGACAAAATTGCTTTTTCTTTGGTCGGGAACGTGGACCGCCGATGATCATGTTAATAGCAGCTACTACAGATAATGAATCTTTGTTAGCTCTCTCTCTCTCTCTCTCTCTCTCTCATCTTCTTCTGCAAATTCCCTTCCTCCTCCACACCAAACTTCTTTCCATTTTCTCGTCTCCCAATCACTTCGCTCCCACATTTTCTTGGGTTTTCTCTGCTTCTAGTCCTGCAACTGAGGTTTCTCTTTTTCCGGGTGCTTGTTTTCTCTTCTGGGTTCTTTCCTTTTTCTCATGGCTATGGCGTTTCCTCTTTCGTATGTCCCGAGTTTCGTCAAACCCATGAAAAATTCTAGGAGAACGAAGCTCGTCTTGTGCTCGTCTTCCAATGGTAGAGATCCTACCGACGAAAATTCGATGTCCGGTGGCGTGAAGGGCGTCGACAAGCTTCTGGAGAAGAATCGACGAGCTGAATTGTCTGCTCGAATTGCTTCCGGGGAATTCACAGTTCGTCAATCCAGGTACTCTCTTCTTCGTCTTTAAACACAAATTGTGGATCCTCAATAGTTGTTCAGCAGAAGAATGGTTAAATTCTGTAGCATTGAAGTGGGTTTGGTTAGAAGTCGTCGAGATTAGTAAGGAGATTGCATTTGACTTCAATCAAAAGTACGAGGTTTGATTCCGTGTTACTGTTGTTCGATTATAAGGATCTCCCCTTTAGAATGTGCACTTCATCAAGCATGGATATTCTAGTACAACAATTGCATGACAATAAGATTTAACTCGGACTATCAAGTCGTTAGATTCGGTTCTTCAGTTCATTTTGCTATTGATCAATGGATAAGGTGTTCAGTTCGACCGTGGATTGATGAAATTAGGATTATCAATATTTAGTTTTCCTGGTAGTGGATGTTTAATGGATAATCTTCTGTGTTTCATTGGGAACTCGACCAGAAAAATGCATGCTATAGTGTATGCAATTGTATCTGCTATATGAAAGTACTTTTAAGGTATTCTTTCAGAATGAGCAATCATTTTATACTATCCCAATGTCTCTTGTCTGATAAATATTTGCTTGTGATTTTTTTTTTCAAGTTTTCGATCTACAGTTAA
Source organism: Gynandropsis gynandra (assembly GCA_036759665.1). Classification (NCBI taxonomy): domain Eukaryota; kingdom Viridiplantae; phylum Streptophyta; class Magnoliopsida; order Brassicales; family Cleomaceae; genus Gynandropsis; species Gynandropsis gynandra. The sequence continues at coordinate 16,022,583 of CM071872.1, read as the reverse complement.
GAATAGTTTGTCAAAGCTTGGGATTCCTAGCGGCATTCTGGATTTCTTGTTTAAGGGGATTGATTCCAACGAAGACTACAGAAAGATTCCCGAGGCAAAAGGGTCGATTCGTGCTGTTCAAAATGAACCGTTCTTCATCCCTTTGTATGAGCTTTACCTTACATATGGCGGAATATTCAGGTTGACTTTTGGACCAAAGGTTTGTATCGTTTATGTTCGCTTCTTTTGCTATGAGGAATAGTTACACATAAAAGAGACACCAATCTTGTGTTGGTTTTCGTTGGTAGTCATTCCTGATCGTGTCAGATCCTTCTATAGCTAAGCATATTCTAAAGGACAATTCCAAAGCATATTCCAAGGTAAACCTTAACTTTTGAATCTGTTTTGACCCCACGTATACTGGTGAAATTTATTTTCGCTGTTTTCTCATCTCTTTCAATTTCTAAACTTTAGGGGATTTTAGCTGAAATTCTAGATTTTGTCATGGGAAAAGGACTCATACCTGCGGATGGGGAAATATGGCGTGTAAGAAGGCGTGCTATAGTCCCTGCATTGCATCAGAAGGTTAGTGTAGTACAACAAGACAAATATGTCAGATAGCTTTTCATTCTTGGAGCTGAAAAGATAGTCATGGTTTACCTTTGCATATAATGTTCAGTATGTAGCAGCTATGATCAACTTGTTTGGAGAAGCTTCTGATCGGCTCTGCCAGAAGCTAAATGCTGCGGCATCTACAGGAGAACCAGCAGAGATGGAATCACTTTTCTCCCGTTTGACATTGGATATTATTGGCAGGGCAGTTTTCAATTATGACTTTGATTCACTAACAAATGATACCGGTGTGATTGAGGTGCTGCTTTTCTTACCTGCGTTCATCTTCTGTTGTTTAAACACATTTCACCCAGTTGCATGTTGATTAAAGCTTTTTCTTCCTCTATGATAGGCAGTTTACACTCTTTTAAGAGAAGCTGAAGATAGAAGTGTTTCACCTGTTCCTGTCTGGGACATACCAATCTGGAAAGATATTTCACCAAGGCAGAGGAAAGTTTCGGCTGCTCTGAAGTTGATAAATGATACACTCGATGATTTGATTGCAACATGCAAGGTACCCCTTGGGGAATTATGTCCATGAAAAGATTATCCTCTTTCTTTCTTGATGTTCCTCTCTATTTATTTATTTTTTTATTATCGTCTAAACTTTTGTTTGATTCTCTATGCTTTGCATATAATTCGGATTTGTTGTTGGTGAAACCTCATATAACCGAGCTCAAGATGTGTTTATACGTGATGATGATATTTTCTATTTTGTTTGAATGATAGTTGGCATAGGACTATTGATGAGAAACAATCAACAAACTATTCTAGACAAAATAAGAAGAAAGATCTGCGGATATAGATCGTAGTAAACCTATGCAGATGTGATCGTTTCACATAGATTTTTCGTGCTGGTTGGGGTTGGGTTTTTCAACAAGCCATTGGCTTTTCTCGTATTTACATGAACGTTTATTTTTGGCCCTTATGTCTTCTTTCCATTTTTTTATTTCTGGCTGCCACCACAGAGATTGGTTGACGAAGAGGAACTGCAGTTTCACGAGGAATACATGAACGAGCAAGATCCAAGCATACTTCACTTTCTTTTAGCATCAGGAGATGATGTATGTGTTAATGTGTTACATGTCTGCGTCATCGGATTTAAATGAGAGTTGTCTTCCTCTAAATTTGTTGCAGGTCTCCAGCAAACAACTTCGTGATGATTTGATGACCATGCTCATAGCCGGGCATGAAACATCAGCTGCGTTGTTGACGTGGACCTTCTACCTTTTAACAAAGGTAATGTAAATGTCAAACGAAGCCGCTTCAGTTTTTTTGCTTTACAAAGCAAATAAATAATGGAGGACTAGCAAAGTCAACCCTACTGTCACTTGCTTAGTAGAGCAAACAATTCTCTACTGTGTAATGATATATAGCTAGTGTTTCAGGAACCCAGTGTCGTCACCAAACTCCAAGCAGAGGTATGTATATCTTACAGAATGTATTTGTAGAAACATTTTTCCGAGTAAGTTTCACCTTATTAATCACATGAGGTTAATATTTTAAGATTTGTGTCCCATTCTCTGCAGGTTGATTCTGTTATTGGAGATAGGTGGCCTACCATAGAAGATATGAAGAAGCTGAAGTACACAACCCGAGTCATCAATGAGGTAAAGAGGATCTAACTGTTTGCTAAGAAATTTTGTTCTTTGGATGATCTTCGGCCTTCTTGCAGCTTGAAGTTATTTTCCTAATTTTGGCAGTCACTGAGGCTATATCCACAACCACCAGTATTAATCCGACGTTCTCAAGAGAGTGATGTGCTTGGACAGTATCCTATAACAAGGTTAAACTTACAACATCAGTATTTTAGTTCTTTCTGCATTGAAATCTCGAACTTCAAACTTCTGGTAAAAGCTTGTGTTTGGAAAACTAACAGGGGCGAAGATATCTTCATCTCTATTTGGAATCTACATCGGAGTCCACTACTTTGGGATGATGCCGAAAAGTTCAATCCTGAGAGATGGCCTCTAGATGGACCAAACCCGAACGAGACAAACCAAAATTTCTGGTATACATCCTCTCTGTTGTCACATGATTTTCCAGACAACTGAGTCAATAAAGGTTGATGAAGGTTTCTCTCTTACATGAACCGACTAACACCAGTGACTTCTCTTTGTTAGTTACTTACCCTTTGGTGGAGGACCACGGAAATGTGTAGGCGACATGTTTGCTTCATTTGAGGTGAGAATCAGTTAACATCAAAACTTCTATCTCCAAGTACTTGCATAGATATGTCTTACAGTCCCATGGAATCTAGTTATGTTGCTGCATTATTCAAGACTAGGATCATTTTATTTCATGTTTTGATCGGGGGACTCAAAGGATGTGACAAAGATCTCTAATTTGTAGACGGTTGTTGCGTTGGCTATGCTTATTCGAAGATTTGATTTCCAGATGGCACCAGGGGCTCCTCCGGTAAGTTCATCAGCAATCTCAGTTAATTCTTGTTGCGCTTCAAAGAGTCTTAGATTTAAAGATGCACCAACACTTGATATGTAACAATTTCCGCAACGAATCAATAAGATTTGTGCTTCAATATGTCTGAGCAGGTAGGAATGACTACAGGAGCAACCATACACACAACAGAAGGACTGAAAATGACGGTAACACGAAGAACGGAATCTCGGGTCATACCATCGCTTCCGATTGTTGAAATGGAAGCTTCTGGAGCTCCCCGTGACGAAGTTTCATCGGCTCATGCCTGACCTTTGGGACATTGCACAAAATAAGACAAGGAAGGTTTGAGATTGTACATCCGTGTAATCTTGCTGTGGGAACAAATGCTTGCACTAGTTGGACATATATTAGCTTCTGATTCTGTCTCTGCTATGTTTTGCAGACAGGGAAAATGTAAAGAATACTCTACTTGGAAATGTATACCTTTAGAAGTCACTCTTTTTGGCTTCGCAATGAAGATACATAACATATACTGAAATGTAAATTTTATCACTTAATTTTTTTAAAGAAAACTGGTGAAAAAAGGGCTCCAAAAAAAATTTTATAATTATTCAATTACATTTTCTCAAGGGAAATCTATCTATTTCCTCTTCTTTGATCCTTATCCGACTCATCCGATTCTTTTCTGGACTTTTATTTCTAATTTTATTCTCCATCAACTATAAAAAATTATCAATTTTCTTTAACTAATAATTAAAATTTTCAATAAATTCACTATTTCGGATCGAAATCCTAAAAAACCATTTGATTTTGAATTGAAATTAATCGATTTATAGCCGATTTTGACTCGATTTATATCCAATTTTGACCCGGTTTTGAATTGGGTTTAACCCAGTTACATTTTAAATGTTAATTTTTAGACAATTAGATGTTAATTTATTACAAACATAAATAATTTATGTTAATTATTTGGATAATTATGTCACAATCAAGTTTATCGAATCAATTTAATTGATTTTCGAGTCCAAATTAAAATTGGTTTAGTTAATTGCATCAAAATTGAATTCATAAGATCGATTTAATAAATTTCGAGTCAAAAAATCGGGTTTGAATAGTTAATTGTGCATAAATCGGGTCAATTAAATCGATTGGATCAGCTCGACTTGTTATCTGATTTTAATGCAATTTTGCCCGTTTTTATTTTGTTTTAACCCAATTTTGACCCATTTTTGACTCCGTTATAACTCGATTATAGTTTTGAAATGTTAATTTTTATGCAATTAGATGTAAATTTGTTACAAACATAAACAATTGTATTAAACTTATGCCAAAATCAACTTATTCAAATCGATTTAGCTTATCTGGAGTAAAAACATTGGTTCGTTAATTGCGTGACAATCAATTTAATTGGTTGCGAGTAAAAAATTGGGTTTGAATTAGTTAATTGTATCTAAACGCAATTATACAACTTGACTTTGGCATAATTATACAAAAAATTAGCACAAATTATTTATTTTGTAGTAAATGCACTAGAAAATTAACATTTTCAAAATGTAATCAGATCAGAATCGGATAAAAAAAATTGGATCAAAATCAGATTAGTTTTTTGTCAAATCAAACCGATTTTGGAAATCGAGTTAAAATCGGGTGAGTTTTTAGATTTTCGACCTTAAATATTAAATTTAATGAAAATTTTAACGATTAATTAACGGAAATGTTTTATACAGATTTTTGATAGTTCAAAAAGAAAAATATTAGAACTAAAGTCGAGAAAAATCGAACCAAAATCAAGGAGAAAACCGGATTAAAATAGAGTCTATAGGATTTCAAACTTCTAAAGAGAATTTATAGATGGAAGACAAAAATAAAAAGCTAATTTCCATATAAAAAATGGGGAAAGCATTTATATGTGTTTCGGGTTGTATTAGAAAATATACAAGCTCTAGTATTGTTGTATTATATGTATAGAAGTAATAGTGGATAAGAATCTCCACTAGAAGACTATTAAGTATTTAAAGTGACATTGTGCCAACCAAGAAGAAAGTGATAGGCAACATGATACAAAGAGATCACAGATACACCTTACCTCACCATGGAAAGAAGCCTAAAAATGAATAGAAGCTATCTAAAATCTATGGAAGATCTCTCTGTATCTCCAAACCTATACATGGAGCTTCGCTCTAACAAACAAATGATCATTAACCCTCAAGTTCTTCAGCTAAGAGACTAAGGCATTCTACTACCTTTGCAAGATCTCTTCGAGGTTTGCTCATGCCGTAGATCTCTGAATCTGGAGCTTAGCCTTGTTTTCGTTATCAGCACCTTCTTTCTTTGCCGCTGTCTTCTCCTTCATGGCTTCCTTTTCCAGTTTCTTCTTCTCAGTCTCAGCTCGTTTTTCGTTTTCTTCTCGAGACTTGTTGAAGGTTTTCATGAAAAGAAACAAAATCTGGGTCACTGCAGACAGAGACAACCGACCAGAACAGAAGTGAGTTAAAGCGATACTGTAAGATGATCAAACAATCTGCAAAAATAAACTTGAGTAAGTACCTTGCTCAAACGGACAGCGAGCTGGATCCTCTCCGAAGTACCGGGACAAGGAATCCGCATTTCTCCCCTGGATTATATGCAAAAGAGTAAATATTAGAACCAAACTTTGAATTCGACTTGAACGGCAGTTTTTAAATGCCAGAGGCAAAGGGAATAACTCACAACTTCTGTATACAAGGAGATAAGCGACCTCACGTCAGCTTCAGCGGTATCAAGAAAGTTCTTCAATACCTGAAATATCCAGTGATTTAGGTTGATGGAGGAGTCTCCATATTTGCATAATATAATGTTGGAGCAGTTTCAAGCTACAGAAGGGACTAGTTTCCAGAAGCAGCAAAACATCATGATGGGTATCATTTAACCTGTATAGCTCACCTTCCGGAAGCCGACAGAAATTGCACCATCATTTTCTGAAGCCATGAGTTCTTGCTCAACCTTCTCAAGACCTTTATTCACCGCTTGCATTTCTTCAGCCAATAATTTCAATTGTATCTACAGTTTTCAACCGTAAGAAGTATAAATGAAACATGGGAGTAGATTCAGGTTGCACGACCTAGGTTCTAGCAGGAGTAAAAGAATAACCAGGGATACACAAAGCATACCTTTGAGGCAGTTTCCAAATGAACAAGATCTTTAGCAAAATCCAGCAGGTCAGGCATTTTTTCAGCAAGAAGCTAAACCAGTAACAAAACATTTAAGGCATAAAATAGCATTCTGAAAATACATCTATCAACAAACATATTCAACGGTTAGGTTTACCTTGCACAAATAATGCATCAAGGTCATCTTGTTGTTTCTTGCACGAGTATCCGATAATTTAAGAAGACTATCCAGTTTGAACCCAACAGCAGAACCTGAAACATGCACAACATTAGAGAAGGTAGCAGCAAAGAACATGAAAGCAAAAACAGATGTGCTCGAAGTTTATACAATTTGAGAGCAACAACTATACCTCTGGCGGTTCCCTGATTCAGAGCATTCCCCAGTGTTAAAATTGTTTGCATAATCTGACGCAATTTTTCAGACTCCTTGACCTGATATTTGTGTGTGGAAGCTTAATTACCAAGATGGAGTTATATTAGTACGATATAGGAGATTTTATCTCTCGCTATACCTCTTTAGTAGCAGCATTGATAGTATTCAGGTTGCTTTTTAAGTCTTCCACCTGGAATAGGAAATAAAAATGATTGATTATAAAATGCCTAATGGCAAGAAAAAGCAAATCAAGAGTTGGAAAGTTTACCTGAGCAGCAAAAGTAATCTTAAAACCAAACACTCGTAACTTGGCTTCTATACGTGGAACCTTCATTAGTTCCATGAAAAACTGGCACATCCATAAGGGCAATTGTTAGAGCAGAAACAAACAATAAAGGAAGTACCAACCAAAGCTTTAAGAACATGAACAGACCTGTTCACACTTCCCAAGCATTCCCTTGTCACCAGTATGATTCTGAAAAAATTAACAGCCAAAGCTATGTTATTAAAGAATTGCATTTAAAACAGAACAAAGGACACAGAATCTTTCTTTGACCCAGAAATCTGATTGAATTTATTGGCCAAAGTGAATAACATCATCCATATCTGTCAAAAGGGGCAAAGCTAAGCCATGGAATAGCATAACGATACTAATAAAAGAGGAAGGAGATTACCCTCAGCAATTCCATTTCTTCCTTTGTAGGGCAAAACTTAATGAGATTTTCAACCTGGTCGATATCTAGAGCTGAAGAATCCAAAGCTAGAACTGCGCTCTGAGATAAATGAATTTTTTTTCTAAAATTATTAGTTCACCAGAAATCTTGAAAAGAGATGCAATTGCACCAGATGGTACATAAAAAATGCATAAAAAACATAAAGTTTATGTTTATCCTATCTGAGCAACAATCTTATTTGTGTTGTGACTGCAAAAAAGATTGGTGAAAGAGATACTGCCAACAAAATCTTACAATCATATCTGGCAGAGGAATCTTTATTTTTGTAAGCATTATCTCACAGTTGTTAGCTCTTCGCAGGTCCACCTGAAACAAAGGCATAAACAGAAGTTATACCCGAAAAAGGTTGGTTCATTTTCAAAGAATAAGCAAGTACACACAGAATCAGTAAGAAAGAAACAATGGAAGAATCATAAAAATGATCATTTATCGTACTTGAATACCCACTAGCGAGAATAGAAAGAGTTTGAAGTATCCATCAACTGTTAATCTTCCATGGAAATCAGTAAAAGGAATATCTGGCTCACCAATTGAATTTTCTCAGGTTTGCTGATACTAGAACCCCGACGACCTGCACCTTTGTTAGTGGAATCTAAAGAAGCTGCAGAAAAAAGACTCTCAAGCTCTGATATATCTATTTCGGGGGCCCTGCAATCAAGATTCAATTACTCCAAAGAAAAATAGCAAGCTAGGAAGAGAAGATAAACCACAGATAAAACAAGAGTCATTTATATGTTTATTTATAATTTTCAGCAACTGTGTCCGAATTACTTGTAATGTAAGGTGAATGACAAACTAAAACATTTAAAGGAAGTACAGTTAAATAGGAACCCACCGTGACTGACTTTCATGCTTCTGAGTATCAGCCCAAAGACTACCTTGCACTGGTCGAGTAACTTTGACCCAATGCAAAGGCTTTAGCATGGTTTTCTTAGGTGCAGTAGACGGGGCACTCGCACCTCGACCTCTTCCTAGTGCCGAAGAAGCTCTACCCCTTTCTACAGGAGGTGGTGGTGCTAGTGCACTTGAAACTTTTGCTCCAGGTGGTGGAGGACCACTCACTGTACCACGACCCAACCCTGGAGGAGGTGGAGGTGCAGGGGCCTTGGATACTGATGGTGGGGGTGGAGGGGGCGCACCAGGCCTTTTGGGTCCAGAAGCAAGTGGGGGAGGAGGTGGTGGTGGTTTTGGTACACCCGAAAAGTTAGCCCTTGTAGGCGGAGGTGGGGGTGCTGAAGGAGGCCCACCATGAGGACCAAAATGAGATGTTAAGGGCGGAGGCGGGGGTGGCGGTGGAGGTGGTGGTGCACTTTCAACGACAGGAGAGAGCCGACCCAAGAATGGGGGAGGAGGTGGCGGTGGAGGTGGTTGCGTCTGAAATTTGTTTCCCATGCTGTCAAAAGTTGGAGGCGGTGGTGGAGGTGGAGGTGTTTGCATAGTATTTTTAGAAGAATGCAGTGGTGGTGGTGGTGGAGGTGGTGGTGGAGGTGGTGGAGTCCTATAGGTGGATTTCAAATTCAAGCCCTTAGGCGACTCATTTCCTCCAAAATCAACCATAGGCCGTTCTACCAAGTCATGCCCGATCATGCTCCATGTCATGCCCAGTCAGGCATGCTTCATCGGTGGAGGTGGTGGAGTCCTATAGGTGGTGGCAGAATGAGGTGGAGGTGGAGGTGGTGGTGGTGGTGGTGGAGATCTGTTCATAGGCTGATGTGTTGTCAGTACGGGGTCTTTATTGCTCAAGCTGACAAAAGGAGGGGGTGGTGGCGGTGGAGACGGAGGAGCCCCATTTAGATAAGAAGATGATGTGGAAGTAGCTTTATCGGTCCCAAAAGGAGGCAGAGGGGGTGGAGGTGGAGGTACTATTGTTGAAACTCTACAAGAGCTATAAGATGAAGGTGAAGGTGGCGAACCAGAAACTAGGGTTCCTTTGCTTCTCATGGGATTCAGGTGTGATGGCAGAGGCGGAGGCATAGTGTGAGCAATGGGCACCGGAGTTGAAGAATCCAAAGGGAGAACAGTGTCTTTGTCCAGAGCCTCTTGTCGCTGATGAAAAGAGAACTCATGAGTTTCTTGTGGAGATTCAGGAGAAAAAATTATATCATTTGACTCGTCATTTTCAAAAGACATCGGAATAGGACGTTTTTGAATGACATCATATCCTTCATCAGAACTATCAGCAGCACTAGATGTATTGGTTTCCTCTTCAGAATCAATGGGAGAATTCAGATAGAAACTCCCCTTGTGCCGGAATCTTGCAAATTGTTTTGCATCACTTAGGACAGAAAGCTGTTTCAGCAACCACAAGGTAGCATCGTCATTGTTATCAGCCCAATCCACACCACTAAAAAGCTCTTGAACGCGAGAAAATGCCTCAATGGGCAATCCACCAGTCTCGTCACCATTTACTATAGGAGTCTGAGCTTTTTGAGGTGAGACATTCTCAGCGTCTCCGAACAAAACCTGAATGTATAAACTACACAGTTAGATGCAAGTGAAAGTATAGCTAAGAATGGAATAGTAAATATCCAACAGATAGACTCTCTGCCTTTCGCAACTACTAGAGGCACATTAGTTTCTTTCTGATTCTCCATCTAACTCACACTTTTTTCTCTCATTATAACATTTAAAGAAAACGCTTACCTCCGCTCGAAATCCTTTCGGGTAATGGTCCTTTGCCTCCCACAGAATATCTAAATTATCTGAGTTCAGCATTAGTATGTTGGACCTGATAAACGCAGTATTGAACATCACACGAAACATCATAAACTCTCGTTCTGGATCCAAATCCAAATGGACACACTCCAGCACAACATCACCTTGAACCCAACACTGGATGTCAATTTTGATTACGTCACATTCAGCCTGCAGTGAGAATGTAAAAAGTTGCACAATTCAGGAGAGTGATTTTGAAGAAAGAGAAGAAGAAACCATTACTGCATTTGAGAGAAATACAAAGATGCCACTCACTTGTCGGTAATGCCTAAGGGCTTTTCTCTTCTTGGACATGGAATACAACATCTCAGTTGAAAGACCAGATAAGCTTCGCGAATTCCTTCCAAAAATACGAATAACTGGCCTGCACCCTTGTTGGGAGTCAAAGTTTGGGACAGCTCGGAGGATCACACAATCCAGAGAGAGCGCTCTTTCAGGAGGAGGCCATTCAGGAGCTATATTTCTTCTGGCTACATATTGAAGATAACGAAGTTGAGAAGGGAACGGATTTAATGGTGAGAACAGCTGCAAAAGACCCATAGGAGCTTCTCGGTGCACAATTTCAAGTGTCCTGCGTTCACCACTATGAACTTTTCTAAAAATCAGGAAGCTAGCCAGAATAAAAGCCAAAAATGGCCACCCTCCTCTCTCGCAATGAAGAAGAATCATATCATGACGATTCCCACGTGCAAGCCAACTCTCACAAACACGAAGAAAATGTTGTATAAGTGATAATGGGAGCAAAGGGCATCCCTCATACTGCCGTGGATACTCCAGGACAGTTACATCATATTCACAAAGAAGTTCTGCAAACAGGCTTCTATTCTCCCCCTCCCGAAAATTGAATGCTAGAAAGGAGGACTCAGGGAATTCTTCATGTAAATCATTGATTATCTCATGCAAGTACATTTGATAAAATCCATCCGGCAAGACCTCGGTGCAGAAACATGAATCAAAAACTGCCCAACCACAATGCAAAAAAAAAATCCGAAAAAGAAAATTAAGTACTCTATAAGGCGTGGGCATCCACCAAATTGAAAAAGAAAAGAAAAATGCAACTTGTATCGGCTATTCACGATTAGAAAATGATATTACCATAAACTCGATCAGCAAATTCAAGCAAGCCATCCGGTGGCCTCTTGAAGAAGAATCTACTCAAGAGAGACATCTAGGCAAATCCACTGATAAATTGGTTTCGATCAATGAGCTGCAACCTGAAGAAAACGACACAAGGCATAAATCAATTCTCCAATATAATTAGCTAGGTCCTCGCCACCAGTATCTAGACGTTAGAATCACAATTTAAGAGAGATGTCTTCACAAATTTAATTTAATCACGCGAAAAAGAAAATCGAACCAAAGGAAATGGGTAAGCTTGAAAATCCAGTCAATTAGGAGCTAATCCAAGCACGGGCATTCGCCATATCGATTTATGTACCCAACAAATCAACTAAGTCAACACAGCGTAAGACAATTTCAGCCTCGCTAGTCCCAATAAGCCGATAAACAATCGAAGACGTCGATAAGGATTAAAGCCAGCGAAAAACCCAAAGAAATTGGTGGCAGGAATCACAGAGAGAAAGAGAGAGGGAGGAGAGAGAAAGACTAAAGAACAGACCAGATGAGTTCGGTATACCATTCTGGGTACTGCACCTGAGATTATGCCCTACGACTGGCGGCGACGGCAATGGCGGCGGCGGCGGCTCGGGGATATGCTGTTTTTACCGTTCAAATACTTAGGAATCGGGAACGTTTGGGTTTCAAATATTCAAAATTACGTGGAAATGCCTGATCGATCCGTTTCGCTTAAAAACAAATATCAATTTCCAAATTTTATCAGATATTTTATGGCACAACAACACAAATAATAACGAAATTGTAAGAGTATTTATCTGACTAGTAAAAGTCCATACGTTTTTTTATAAAGAAGAAAGGTATGTTAGTGGTGGGATATTTCATTGTCTATGATGGAATGTAACTGTTCTATTTGCTGAGATCTTTTGTGCATCATCGTTGATCATATAAGTTCCTGATAGAACACCAATTTATAGCCACGATTAGAACAAAAAGATTTGTTATATACAATTGTATATTCTATAGACAATTGTTACACACCTCGAGAAGTAACTTGTAATGAGGTACTTTTTCAATACCGTCCATTAGAATGTTCATAGCAACATCAGCACTTTGAGTCAACTACGAAAAAAGTAACCTATCAGAGAGTTTGTCATGTTTCGACCCCAGAATATCATAGCATAACATTGATCGAGCAATTTCAACATTAAAACCTCAGTGATGCGTCTCTGTATGTATTATCAGCTGCTTCAAAATGGCCCTAATGTCATGTAAAACCAAAATGAATAACATCATGAATGCAAATACGCAACAACACAGTCACTGTACACATAGTGCATATATCCTCTTGGCTATTTAACCACTCTTTTGTCTGTTCTATTTAAAAATGTCAATCCTCGTAACTTGTTATAGAGGCGTATTCCTCATTAAAAAGTGATCTGAAACTTATATTCCATTGAAAAATGACTCCCTCTTCAGAACTTCATTGTTTAGTACATCTGATTTTACATTTACTTTCAAATGCAACAACCTCAAGCTTTTGGTAAAAAGTGTCGGAGCATGAATGTTTTGTGTAAAAGAAGCATCTTAGTTATCATAAGTGATAAAAGAACCTAAAGGAAACAGATATTATGTCTCCAATCTAGAGACATGTACCGCCGAGGAGAAGCGCTCTGCAGAAACAACATCCTGGTCTTTGTCATTCCCTATGTAATCAAAACTCAACTCCCCATCGTCAAATGCTTCAGAGCCATCACCATCGTTGTTTTCAATTGCATCATCACCATCATCATCATCATAGAGTCCATTGAAATGGAAATCAATATGCTGCGACTCAGTTACCCGCTTCAAATGTGGCTCTACTTCACCGAGAGACTTCAGAACCTTCTTGAAGAAGCATAACTGTGCAAACACAACAATGAATTCAAAGCAGCGCTCTGGAAACTGAAACATAGGATGAAAGGAGGCAACGAAAACCTGTGCAGCATGGTGTCGAGCTGCCTGTGTTAAAAGGCTGCGAGTTTGACCTTGTTCCAGAGATTTTAAACGGAAAATGAATAAGCTTGCTTCATTATCATGTTCCTCATGAGCTTCTTGTAATTGATGCGTAGAAAAATTTTCTCTTTTTCCATTCCTTGAACCCAACTTTTCTCTCTGTCTCATTAGCATGTGTTCATAAACATTTCTGGAAGGTAAAAAACCACATCAAGTAGAATACTGTGCCCAATAACACCAAAGCACACTCTAATGACCATGTGCAAAGAATATATCGTGTCATTTACATCACCAAAGATCAATAAAAATTCCAAAGTATTTTCACATTAAACCCACATTTCTCTGGATGTTGCAGCAAAAGTAGGCATCTCTAACAAATATTTTGTCATTCAATCACAGTATAGCAGTGCGTTTAACTCCCTATTCACTTTATAGGTTTCGAGAAAAGAGAATGAATAGAAGACAAGGCTAACCTTTTTTCATCGCAGAGTCGCTTCATTTCCTGCATCACTATATAACAGAGTATAACTAACCAATTGAAAGGCCAAATTAACCAGTGAAATAAAGAATTAATGCATGTTATCTCACTCTGCCATCACATAAGCTCAGTTACACACTTGCAACATTCTGAAGAGAATATAAAAAAAATTGTAGATAATAAAACCTCAACTATCCGAAGTTCATTAAGACGTGACTCAGATGGGCTTGTGATTGTTTGAAATATATGAGACCTCTGAAATTGACAGACATATTAATAATTATATCATTTGTCAACAAAGAATTCCTTAGTTGAAAAATTTGAAACAATGTCTACCAGATCCACACAACTCACATAATTATCAACAAGTTTCTGGAGTTCAAACTGCACTTTTCCCAGCATAAGTAACACTCTGCCTGCATAGGAATAAGAGAACGGAGCTGTTTTTGCACGAAAATGTATAAAATTGAAGGCAACAGAAAATAAAAAAAAATGTAAAGCGCGTAGAACATAAAAGAGGTGAAAGAACAGATAAATACAGACGTGAATCGCTCAACAGGGGCTTTTTTAGTGCTTGTAATATCGAAGGGATCATCTTCGTACTCGTCAGAACCACTGGCTCCAGCTTCAAAGTCCTTATTTTGCTTCCTCAACTTGGACAAGGGCGTATTGTTCCTCTAAAACATCTTGTTTGCTCAATTCTGCTGCAATCATCCACATTAAACAAAGCACAAACCATTAGAGAAAATCAGAAATCTCACAACAAAACCATGATAAACTTTATCTAAACCAGTAAACATCCCCCTTTGTCATTGGTCTTGGGGTCAAATTATCAAAAAAAGACTCATATTTTGATGTATCTTTATCGATAAAAAAACATGGAACCTATTGATTTCAATTGTTTCCCATCACAAGTATTTTGGTTAGAATGGTTCTTGTTGGGCCCCTGAGGGTAATGCAAAAGATAGTGAATGCATTAATGCTGCCTTTTGCAGTGCAAACAGAAAGAATTTCAATATCTTGACTCTCCAGATCAAGCTAACGGGGAACAATTTCCAAATCAAACAACAAACAATTTAATGATTCTATATTTTGCAAAATACAAGTGTGGTTCTTAAAGGAACGTACCTTGCAAAGGACGAAGTTGTTTGGCTTTTAAATAGAGTTGGCTTCCCTGCCTTTTGAAAGATCTTCTCTTACGAAAGACAGGTTTGGGCAGTAGCTGAGCTTTCTCCACTTGTTGACCTGTTTACACACAAGCATTTACATCTAAACACAAATACAAACAAAGGGACGATCGCCCGCTGATGCAATATATCATATTTAACCAATTTACCTGAAAAACCCTAAGGAGAGGTGTTTTTCTTTGCTTCCATTTTCTTGTCCAGTAATTGTATACCATCTCCAACACTTCTTGCTTACCCAAGTAAGAAAGACTATCAGTTGTTGCTTTCTCATCCAATTGATCATCAGCAGGGATGCAGAAACATGCCTTTTCAAATCATCGTTTCAAAAGTATCCAACTGAAGTTGTTGAGAGTGCTTATCTTCATCAAGCATTTCCCTGTTATACCTCTTCACCCGTTCTTCATCTTCAGAATCCATGTCATAGTTAGCACTACTTCTAGCCAACGCACTTGATACCTCATCTTCATTCATTGAAATGTATGAAAACGGCCTAGAAAAGGAGCAATGACCAATTTTACCCTGTGAGAACCCTGTGACATCTCGTACCCCGGGTATAGGAATGGCTTTGACGTTCGGTTCCAAGATGTTCCGTTCATACCCCGGGTATAGGAATCGCTTTGACGTTTGGTTCCAAGATGTTCCGTTCACTGAAAAGGCCACTCATGGCTATCGCATGAGAGATTGCACCTGAAAACCAAATACTGTTGATTCAGACAATCTTCTCAGACAAAAATGCAAAATTAGAAATCAATGGCATTTGTGTTCACTTTATACCTCACCAACTAACTATATCACTCTATCACAAAGCAATTTCACTCCAAAAACAGAATTCGCAACTAAGACAAGCAACGAAGAACAGGAAACATGGCCCGAAAGAGCACATCTAGCAAACAACCTAGCTGTCATTTCCCTTTCTTCAGCTGATTCAAGAGTTCTGGCAAAAGCCTTTCTTCAGCGTCGGAGTCCGATTAATCAATAAATGACTCTCTGGCATCCTCCTCTGCGCCGCCGAGGTCTCTGTGGCGTCTATGTCTAAGGCAGTCTCCACTGCGAGGGGCGAGGCCGACCGGAGAGCGCGTGAGGCAGCGTTAGCGAGGAAGAGAGCTCGCAAGGCTCTAGAACACGTCGTCATGCTCGAAGGGAAAGTGAGAGTCAGTGCTGCTATCCCACGGCTTAAGGAAGCCCCCATAGAGCTCTCTGGTTCTGGTCAGAAGTGAAACCCAAACCGAGTCCGTTTGCGAAGGCGAAGAATATCAACGGGACAACGAAAGATGATGAAAGGTCTGCAATTGCTTAATTGCCTTTAATTCTTGCAAGATGGATGTTAAGATGAAGAGTCGTGGGAGAGAGAAGAGAGAAGTGAAATGAATGCAGGTGGTGAGATGGAGGGCTGAGAGTCGAGAAGTTTAAACTTTTAATATATAGATTTTAAAATTTGATATCGTAATTTACAATTTTATGATTTAATATTGAAATCTAACAATACATATATTACATAATTTATCTATCTCTATTTATACTAAAACTTAAGGTTCCATGAACAATGTCCATGCCACTTGTCCATAATCATTTGTTATAATATATAACTCAACAGTATCGCAAGTCTAATCAATTTAAAAAAATTACACATTAAATATAATATAGTCGATATCTCAATTCCTAGATCGACTGATCCCCGCAAATATAATCAATCATATCTATTTTATTGCATATGATTTAATATAACCTCAATTTATAGCTATACAATCTGACACTCGATTCTAATCGACATACAAGAACATAAAAAATTAGAACATATATTAAACAATATAAGCAAATAACACAAATCCATTTATGACGTACGATGAATTCAAATACACAAATTCTAACCTAAAGTACAAATCACATATATGTGTCTAGCATCTTAGGAAAGATTACAACAAGAAACAAGGAGAGAGAAAGGTTAGAGAAGCTCAATCAATCTATCTCGATCAGATGCCGTCGTGACCTCCTCGTCGACCCATCTCCAGTGATAGTTCACTCATTCGATGAAGTCCGATAGCTTTTCCACACTTTTGCATGAACCAAAAGTCTTTTTCTGACTCTCTTCTCGCTCACTTGCTGTCCTCTTGTGCCCTAGAGACGTCCCCAATTTATAGAAAGGATTCATCACTTAAACAATTCAAAATCGTAAATTTTTAGGGAGTTTGATAAACTGCTCGGTTGAGTGGCAGTTTGCTTGGACCGAGCAGTTGGTTGTTGTGCACTTTTTCCATAAAAACTGGAACTAATTTTGACCAATTATCTAGGCTGTTTGACCGAGCAAAAGACCGTTCAGGTCGAGTGTTTTCACGGGAAATTTTAGAGCTCTTGATTTTAAAGTGCTCGACCGAGCATTTTAGTGCTCGGGCCGAGCAGTTTAACTGTTTCCTCTTAGAATGTTCGTTTTATGCTAAATGTCCCCTTCTCGGTCTTCAACCCTTGCTATGTTAGCTTCGTGTCATTCTTATAAAAACACATTTGTCCTTAGGACAATCGACCAGTGCTTGATGCTGGGACAATCAGTTCGTCCCGAGGATTAAATCATATCCTTCCAACTATTTAATGATCAAGTTAGCAATGAGGTCAACACCTTCAACCACCACTCACAATCGATGTAGAACTCTTTGTGAGTTTAAGATTAGCCTTCCTGAATATGCACCCACGAAAGCTTACCCATCTTTGATGGTTTTATTGTCATATTCTTTTCCACTTTTCGGCCAACTTTTGGGTCAACGAAGCCATGTTAGTCTTGATATCAAACAAAACATGGATATAAAAAATATCAAACTATCAAGGTCTACATACTGTGAATGTATTTCCAGAACATTAAACTATCTCCAACTAAGATTTGTCATCGGTCTGTTAACAAACTCATAACAAATTAAATATGTTAAAGGAAAACACAATAAAATAAAACTTTAGATCTTACTGTTAAATGAATCAGCCTTGTGTTCATGTCTGATATCATCCTCCCTGTCGTGACCACCTACAACAATTACACTTAGTTAGATGGCTCTCCACTTTGGCGTTTGTTTCTGTTCTCTCCTTTCTTGCATTAGAGCTATCAGAACAATTGACGCATTCTTGGGTGTAGGCTTCAATGCATCACTTCTACAACATGCTCTAGCTAGGTATAATCTCGTATTTGGTGATCTAAACTCCCATATCGATAACATTTAGCTTTATGCCTTTGACACTAGCCCAGTATACTCTCACCCACAACGTGGACACATGTATCTCTTTCCTTTGTCCCTGTTCAAACTGCACAAATTTTCTCGCTTCCATTTGCCTCTAGCTAGCAACATGTTTTCAGTGTCTCCGGAACTTGTTATCTTATACACCCTACTCTAGCAAGCCATTTTAAATCTTCAATGTTTTTTCACCAGTTTAGAGGCCATCTTGTACTGCACCACTTTCGGCCGATGTTTGATCTTATAACACATACCTTAAAAAACTTGTTAACTTTTAAAGCTTCAGGACTCAACGTTTGTATTTCAAACTTGGATAGCTTTAGAAAGGTCTTGTGGTATTAAGCCATTGTTTTATCCCATGCTTCAGCTATTGGAATGCGATATTCATGTCATCCCTAGTTTTCTACGGTATGTATACTCATGCTTGAACTCTTAATATGCGAAATGATTCTTTGCATTATCTCTCTTGACTCCTTCCACCAAAAGTCAGTCTTACCTTTTAATGGATTGTGATATCCATCATATATGCCTTTGGACACCTAGCCGACTTGATTTTTTCTCCAATTGACTCAACCACTACTATGCTTGCATTAGAGTTACCATACTTCCTTTCAAATGTTGGGTCCCCTATTTTGCCATTGCATCCATGACCTTGTAATAACCATACATCCTCATTGCCATAGAAAACAAGGAAGAGGATCCGACGTTAGTGGCACTTGTTGATGTTCGCGACTCTCAGTTTGTGTTGGTTGCCTTACTTCTGCAAATTAGCTCCCTAATAAGTCTCGTAAAACGATCTTAGTTTTTCCATTTATGACTTTGGAATATACACAAACTCAATCTCATGAAGAAAGGAAAGTTTTCAACAAACAATAGGAATCTTAATAACCCGATATTATTAGAAATATATATATTCCCGTAATATCCGTGGAGAAAGAAAAGTTTCTAACTTACAATAGGACTCTTAATAACCCAGTATTATCACAAATATATACATTCCCGTGATTCTTCACCTCAAGTTGGCGTGTGAAGATTCTGAACACCCAACTTTCCGAGTAAGTAATCGAACGTGATCCGATTCAAAGCCTTAGTAAGAATGTCCATTAATTTCTCCTAGTGCGTAGGAACGAAAGAGATACCCATCCAGCCTTCCATTCATCCCGGAAAAAAGTGACAATCAATCTCAATGTGTTTCGTACATTTGTGAAAAACTGGATTAGAAGCAATGTGTATATTAGTTTGATTATCATAGTGTAGATGCATCGACAGGGAAATATTGATCCAAAGTGTAGAAACTACCCACGAATCCATTTGATTTCGTAGCAAGTAACCACCATAGCTCTATATTCCGCCTTCGCATAGAAACGAGAAATTGTGGCTTGCTTCTTAGACTTTTATGAGATCAGAGATAAACCCAACATCACAAAGTATCCAGTAAGAGATCGTCGTTGGAGAGGACTCACTTCCTAATTAGTGTCACATTAAGCAAATAGTCATAGGACTGTCGGTGCGAAGGACAATTCCTTGTCTCGGGCAGCCCTTATGATACTGCATAACTCGTAAGGCGGCTTCTCAATGATCAGTGCGTCGCGCATGCATGAATTGTGCTAGAATATGCACAACGTAAGATAGGTCCAGACGCGTGATAGCAAGATAGACAACCCACTAAACGATGATATTGCTCCGGGTGATCTAAGAAAGGAGTCGAGGACGAGGCCAGTCGATGATTTTGATATATAGGTAGCATCATTGGCTTAGCTCCACTCAAACCACATTCCTCAATGATGTCAAGCACATACTTTTGTTGTGTTAGAAAAATCCCATCCTTACTCTGAGCTACTTTGATGCCTAAGAAATATTTCAATTCACCAAGATCTTTCATATAAAAACACGAGCTCAAGTAATCCTTGAAGGTCTATATAGCCTATGCATTGTTGCCCCGGATGAGAAGATTGTCAACATAAATAATGACATGTAAACGCACATTGCCACCGAACAAATGTGAAAAGTGTGTAATTAGAGTACGATCAGGAGAAACCAAACTGAATGCGAGCTTGAGTAAGATTCTCAAACTAACACCGAGGATCCTGACGGAGTCCAGATAAAGATTTTTGAAGCTGTATACTTTAAAAGAATCGATAGTGACATAGCCCGGAGGAAGTCGCATATAAACCACATCCTCTAAATCACCGTGAAGAAAGGCATTATGGACGTCCCTCTGATGTACCTTCCAACCACGTATAACCACAAATGCTAGAAATGTGCGCATTGTAGTCATTTTCACCATGGGAGCATAAGTTTCATTAGAGTCAAGATCGACACTTTTTTATGATTGCCAAGGACGACGAGGCACGCTTTATAACGTTCCATAGTACCGTCGGCTTTGTGCTTGATCTTGTACACCCATTTACGCCCAATGGGTTTCTTTCCCGGTGGTAAATCGATCAATGTCCACGTCTTAGTATTCTGCAAAGCATGTAATTCGTTGTCCATCACACCATGCCATTTAGGATTAGTCTTGGCCTCATTATAAGTCGTTGTCTCGTGTTCATCTGTAATAGCTGCTAAGAGAGCTTGATGGTGAAGAGAGAACTGATCATAAGAGATGTAGTTATCTAGTGGAAATGGGGACGTACCTGAAGATCCTTGGTGCGGGTGAAATAGACGAGTGAGCGAGGTATGTACTTGTGATGTTGGATGTAACATAGGGGCCAAGTCGGACAAAGGATTGCTTTGATCGATGTCCACGATCCAAGAATTCATTCTTAGCCATGTCTGCATATGATATCGAATCCTCGAGACCAATAGTCAAGGGCTTTTCCAGTACTTAATCAAAATTCCTAGAAGGCTAAGTTGGAGGCACCAAAGAGGATGTAGCAGCTGAGGTCCCCCTATCGGAGACTGATAACACGTTATCCGTCGTATTATTTACATGTTTCTTAGGTTTAGTTTTGATTAGATTTCATGGACTTTACCGAGTTATTGAGCATATTCAAGGCTTTTATCTATATTTCGTGTTTTGTGTAGGAAATGAAGACATGAAGGAAAACACGAATGATTACGACAATTCCAACCCGAAAACGTGTTAACATGACAAGATACCTCATGTGCACGGCCAAAGAAGCAAACGGAACACTCAAACCTCGAGCGAAAGGAGCAAAAAGAGCAATTGCAAGTGTGCATGCTCGGGCTGTGTTTGTGCACCCGATCGGGCTGCTCTTGTGCCCGCTCGGGTCCACCAATTTCTCAACAACCTCCTTGATTTTAGAATGGCCAATGCCAATTCAGAGATACCTTTTAGTTAGGATTCGAACCAGACTTGTCGGATCCACCTTTTTCTCAACAAACTCCTTGATTTTAGAACGACCAATTTCTCAACAACTTTCCTTGAATTTTGAACGGCCTGCATTTAAAAAGAACAGAAGGGGAGAGCCAAGATCAGACTGGAAAAGGCAAGAGAACAAGGGGCACGAATAAGGCAAAGGAGAAGAGAGAGAGCACGGCCGAAGAAGGAGACTTCGGGCAACCGAAGGATTCGTCGGAGGTTACGCTCGGGATGATAGGGGAGTCGAACACTTACTTCGTTTTTGTTTTCTTCTCTATGTATTCTGAGTAGTTGATAACACGTAATCCGTAGTAGTTTTTATGTGATTTGAGTCTCGTGAATGAACTTTCGAATGAATTAGGTTAACGAGAATTTGGTCAATCGGTTAATCTATTTAGGAACGGTAATTATCGAGGTAGAATTCCCATTGTTCTTACTGCATCTAGAAGTTCCGCGCTACATAGGGATATGAGCGATGTTGATTTCCTAGATAGAGGATTTAGGCTTACGCCAAGTCATTTCCGTTTATAGAGGTCGAGTTCCCATCCGACATTAGAGGTTGAATTCCCTATCGTTCTTCATGCATCTAGAAGTTCCGCACTACATAGGGATATGGGTGACGTTGATTTCCTAGGTAGGAGATTTAGGCTTACGCCAAGTCATTTCGAGCATTAGGGGTAGAGTTCCCTACTGGTCTTCATGCATCTAGACGTTCCGAGCTACATCGAGAGATGAGTGACGTTGATTTCCTAGGTAGAGGATTAGATATTAGTTCCCCATCGATTGATACAAACTGACTTCATGATCCTTAGAAACATCCATTGCATGTTACGGTATTCCCGAAGCCCATGGTACTCTATCTTGTTGAGTCTAACTTTGGTATCCTTTATTATCTTTACTTTCCCGTCTCATAATCTTATATTGATCAATCTTCTTCTCATGAATTCTTAGTTCTAACGCTGCACTCAGTCCCCAGAGTTTGACCCTTGTACTACACGCACCGTATACTTGCGGTAGAGTGGTCTTGGAAAAATTAAAACCTCTGATCCCACACATCAGAGACCATCGACATGAAACTCAAGAAATAATCAAGGTGACATGCAAAGGGACCATGTAGGGCAGAGGAATCTGAGTGCTCGGCCTGTGTCCATGAGGAATTGTCCTTGAAGGGAAGTAAAGTAATCATAAGTATCAAGGTCCATCCCCCACCATGCCTTCTTCCTATTAGGATATCAGAGAAACACACATTGTGGCTCTGTTCACTGAACTTATCATGTGACTAGGTATGAACATAGCATAAGCATCCGAGAACTCGTAACTGTGAGTATGAAACCGTAGTGCACGAGCCACATTCAATAGATGATAATGCTTACGCTCCATGCGTCCATTTTATTGTGGGGTATCAACACAAGAAGTTTGGTCTAGTATTCTTTGTACAGAGAAATATGTGTTAAGGGATAGAAACTCAGTCTCATTGTCTATATGTACAACTTTTACTGCATGAGAAAAACCGGCATAGGGTCATTACACAAAAGTTTTGTAGGACACTACCAATCTAAGATTTACTGCACAACAAGAAAATCCAAATGGCTCGAGTAAAATTGTCCACTATCGTTAGAAAGAAACGTTCCTCATTTCGAGTCGAAATTGGATATGGTCCCCACATATCATAGTGAATTAAAGAAATGGTTCCTTAGCTTTATTAAACTGTTGGAAAACAATATTCCTTGATTGTTTAGAAATAAAACAAATATCAGATCGAGTCTTTTAGACAGCGGTGAAGGTCCCAAACTAATAATGCCAGACAAATGCGACAAACTCTTAAAAGAGGGATAGCAATAACGACGATGCCAGAGGTTATTTTTATTGGTAGATGAAATGACAAAAGCAACTGCTAAACGAACCCCGCGAAACATGAATACCTCGTCACTCTCTTCACCCGCCCCAATCAAGATCTTCGTGAAATGGTCCTATATAACACATAGCCGATCAGAAAATGTGATAAAACGTGAAAGATATTGCAGCAATTTAGCCACATAGATAAGCGTGCATGTGGGCGATGGAATAAATAAGACTTTACGAAGAACAAGACTGTCAGTGATGACAATGTCTCCGATCTTATTCGTGGTTGTGTGGGAGACATTAGGAAGATCAACCAGGTGTGGAATAATATTCTTAACATTAGTCAAAAGAGCAAAGTCGCATATCATGTGGTGTGAGGCTCCAATAATAAATTCAGTAAATTTTGTGTTACGAGAAGCTCGATCAGTTGTTTGGTGTTGAGCGCTCAAGAGAGTCATGAGGGCATGGTATTGGTCGGTTTTCAAGCCTGGGACTGCACTTACAATTATGGAGGTAGGCAAATTGGTGGACGATGAACCAATAGTTACGGATGAGGCAATCACGGAATTTGCTAAGGAGCGACCCGTCCGCGAGTGTTGGAGGAACTCCCACTCCAAGATCCCGAAGAACTGCCACCATCTCATCGGCCACGAGTTCCACGTTTGATTTCCTCCCACCAATTTGGATATCCATGAAAGAGCGAAACACGTATCCATGATGTGTCCGACCCGACCACGATGAGTGAAGGTGAGGGACGTATCTCGTAGTCTGTTGCTCGATACAAACTGAACTGCAAAACTCATAACTGGTGGACGTTCCTCTTGTGTTTGAAAAACAACATTATGCCTCTCAGCTTCGACAACAATGGTGTACGCAGAGTCCAAATCAGATAAAGGATTCATTGCCTAAATGTTCGTCCAAATATGCCCAAACTTAGAGGTGTCAAGTTCTATGAGAAATTGATACAATACCTCTTCTTCGCGATCTCGAGCAAGTTCATTAGTAAGCACTCAACAATTACATGATTTCAGAGGCTTTTAGTTTTCCACCAAAGAATCTAGATTTTCCTGAACTAGTCATCATACACCAGAAGGATATCCTGGCGATAGGATAGCAGTCGAGTAGAGCAATTGAAATAGTTTCTTCATGGTAGAGGCATAAGGAAAGAAGATCAAAGGGTTGGTGAAATTGTGTTCATGATCCACACCATTAGCATCGAGTTATAGGCCCGCTAATCATTATACTCCGGTGATCCCGACGATGGTGGAGACACATCCCTGTCCAAGAAAAACAGCTTCTTCTTTTTTGACAAAAGAGATTATGCATCGTCGCTGACGCGATCCCGACTGAATCGACGCTCTAGACTTGGTTAGTGATGGATATGCCTTGCTGCAACGATTTGCACAAGGGTGTGTGGAACGAATGGTCGCACGAGAGTTGCGGAAGGCTCTCGATTTACCGTGTTCGTCTTCGATGGATATGACGCACCAAGGAAGAACGAACGGCTCGATGGATATGACGCACCAACGAGTAGGAAGCTGGATATTACGCACCAACAACCCAAAGAATTCACAAAGGGAATTCGAGAATGATCAAAGATCAATTCAAAGATAAATTTCAAAGTTGATAAAAGTTGGATGTTTTACAAGGAGGGGATGGACGGCCATTTATAGAATCCTAGGCCATGCAAACATTAAATGCGACATTAATGGAGAGTCTTCATGCAAGGCTACACATTAATACCTAGAAAACATAAAACAAGAAGATAAACTTTGTAGGACGTGCATGTTGGGGTGCGAACTCTTCTTGGAAACCCGGGTTATTAATTAGGTCACGGGAATAAGTAACACGCGGCTTCGTTAAAAACCCGTCGTCGGAAAACCCTGTGGGACAAAACCGACGAAGGGAAAAGAGTACACACGGGTCACTTTACCTAATTAATAACCGATGCGGGTCGGGATTCAGCTTGAATGACGTTCCTTAGGCTTGTGACTTCACGTGAACTTGAATATTCTTCATGCGCGTGGAAGGCCGTGAGAATTCCGATAATAGCGTCTTGAAGCTTCGCGGCCTTGGCTTGGGTCACGGGATAATTTGGTAGGATCAAGGCTTCTTCCTCCATAGCTCTTTCTCGTGTCACGGGACCAACGTACTTTGATTTGTTTGCGTCTCGGGCCGCGCTAGTGATGGGGTCGCCTCTCGAGTCGCGCTGTCGGCGTCTCGGATCACGTATACGTCTTCTTCTTCCGCGCTGGAGGTCGCGTCCTCTCTACATTGTTGGTCGCGTCCTTGACGTCTCCCGGGATCATATCATTCCCTCCTACTTCAAAAGGATTTGTCCTCAAATCCGCATGATCTGCAATAAAAGGTATCAAGTCAGTAACATTAAAGCTAGAACTGAAATTATACTTACCTCGCAAATCTAGCCGGTAGGCGTTGTTGCTAATCTTCTTGGTCACAGTAAACGGGCCGTCGATCCGGGGCATTAGCTTTGACTTC
>CM071872.1:15970115-15981195 GCA_036759665.1 Gynandropsis gynandra | reverse complement strand
CTAAAACGGGAAGATGCATTCAAAATAGATCAAAAGTGGTTCCAGGATAGCCAAGGGCTAATCCCTTCTCCTAGAACAAACAAACTACTCGCTCATGCGTCTGTAAAGAAACATAAACAAAGTAGAAAGTCTAAGGAACATGAAAACCAAACAAAACCGAAGTGTCGGGGCTTGATCTCCAATGCTTCTCGCTTGTCTCCTCACAAGAATCTCCTCAATCACGAACTGATTTAATCTCCAATGTAAGCTTGCTCTAATGACGCCTTTTGCCTCCTTTTATGCACTTTAAGTCGGTCTAAGTGTTGCCTTAATTGCCCCACCGACTTCCCCTTGTTTTAAGTTAAGTTTACTTAACTTAATATGCAGTTATGGGCCGCGACCCGCTCGGGCGGTCATTGTGCCCGCTCGGGTGCGGCTAGGGTGAGTCGCGCAAGATGTGTGGCTGGAATGCATGCCCGATCGGGCATGGTATGTGCGCCCGCTCGGGCACAAGGCAATTGGTCGGGTATTCTTGCTCGAGTCGTGCAGGAAATGCGCACAAAATGGCCATAGGTTTTGCCCGGTCGTGCAAGAGTTGTGCCCAACTGGGTGGAGGCTTTCCATGCTCAAGCTCGTCCCGTTTGTCCCGTGATGATCCCCGAAGTTTCTCCTTAGCTCCGTGCATGTTCTTTTAGCTCCAAAATGATCCAAATACACGTAAAAAACCTGTAAGAACACGAAAACACGAAAACAAGTAAAACGGAAACGGAATCATACGTAAAACACCACATATATATCATGAAAATGAGATGATCAAAATCCCCCAGACTTGAATGTTTGCTTGTCCCTAAGCAAACGTAAACGTGGAATACATGGGGTATGAAAATACGATAATTCCCTTTCTCCTAGAAATACCGCTAAAGCGAACCCTAATCGATCAACAACTAGCATGAGAGCAAATTCGGCCTAATAAAGTTTTCAGTCTTAATCCTAGGTCCACCACGGTTACCCATGAGAAAGTAAATCAAAGGAAACTAGACATGCTACCGTAACTCCCTCCACCATACAAGACTTCAGACAACGCTAAACCTAGATCAGCCGAGGATAATTGTTTCTTTCTTTCCGAGCTTCTTTTTTTCTCTTTTTCTTTTTATTTTCTTTTGATGATTTCTTTTTTTCTTTTGTTTCTTTTTTTTTTATTTTTATTCTTCTTTTTCTCTTTTTCTTTTCTTTTTTTTCTTTGCATACACACTAGGCTTCTAGGACGTCGGATTTGAAGGGATCCAGCCTCTACTTAGACCCAGACTACCGATGACGGTATACTCATGCATCTCGTGTAAGAGCGCAGCGGAGTAGGCGGCTTTTTGTGCCATGCCCTTAGGACGTAGAAAGATGATCGCCAACCCACCACTTAGACCCGAGCCACCGAAGGAGTAACAAGGTCGATGCACTCATATCGATTTTTGATCATGCTTATTAGCACTATTTCTATCGACAGCGGAGTGTCATGAGGTAGGGTCTTCTTGTCGTGCCATCCCTTAGGCACATCATGCACGGGGTTCACTCGCTCGCTGTCCAAGGTTGGATAAGGGGTATCTGCGTTGAAAAGTTTAATGACATCTTTTTCCATTACCTCGTACAAGTGCGGGTGCAGTCTCCTTTGAGTTTCGGATGAAGGTTCGTGGCTGTCCTCCCTATAATTTCCGTAGGTCAACTTCTTAAGCATCCTAGGTTCAGGGTTCATCTCAAAACGTGGCACCGGACAAGTGCCTTGGGACGACTCTGACTCATGAAAACAAAATCAAACTAAAAATCGCAAAAATAACCTAAAAACTAAAAATTAAAAAGAAAGTGAAACGAAACCACCTGACAAACGTGAGCTACTCCCCCAGACTTGAATTGAACGGCGTCCTCGACAAGAAGCTCTGATGGAGGATGAAGGAAGTGAAGCACGTTTGTGGTGTTATTTTTTTTGTGTGTTTTTTTATGAAAAATAAATAACCGAGTCTTAACCTAAAAACTAAGAAAATAAAATCAAACAGCTGGGTTGCCTCCTAGAAAGCGCTTATTTAACGTCATTAAGCTTTGACGTCTCCATTCCTCATGCGTGCGTGATGGGTGGATCGGAAAGGGAAATGGAGTTTCCACTTTCGATCGGTTGAGCGGCTTGGTAGAGCTTTAGCCGCTGTCCATTGGCTTTGAATGTGTCACCCGCATCACTCCATAGTTCCACGTCTCCACGTGTGAAGACTTCTCGTTCTTGCAAAGAACCACACGTGTGAAGACTTCTCGTTCCTGCAAAGAACCAGACCGACGAGACAGTAGGTTGCCCGAGAAAGGCTTAGGGTCTTCTTGTCGTGCCATCCCTTAGGCACATCATGCACGGGGTTCACTTGCTCGCTGTCCAAGGTTGGATAAGGGGTATCTGCGTTGAAAAGTTTAATGACATCTTTTTCCATTACCTCGTGCAAGTGCGGGTGCAGCCTCCTTTGAATTTCGAGTGAAGGTTCGTGGCTGTCCTCCCTATAATTCCCGTACATACATATTGAAGAGCTGAGCCTCTTACGCTTCTTCACGCGTGTGGGCTATTTTCTCATCTCATCTACACTCATGTTAGCATCTAAAACAGCAGGATATGTGTTATCGGAATCAACGTACTCATACCGAAAAGAAGATGGTGGAGGATCGGCGTGGTATCTCCTCATGTGGGGCGTCTCTTAGTGCTGTAATAGCACTCATGAATTTCGTATACATCTCAGCTCCTTTGTCCGAAAATCCTACATTATCGTAAACTTGTGTCAAATACCGTATAAGCGAATCGGGAACACTTACTTGATCGTGCGTGTCTTTCTCTAACTCGTCCAGCGAATCAACTGTAAAGCAAGACTCCTTGAATGAGGATTCGTTCATGGGGCTGGACAGATTGAATTCGATCGTCTCATCTCCGACACGTAAGGACAGCTTTCCTTGTTGTACGTCTATCATCGCACCTGCAGTAGCTAAGAACGGCCTACCAAGAATAATAGGTGTCCTAGTGTCTTCCGTTATCTCAAGTACAACAAAATCAGTGGGAATGCAAAGCTTACCTACCATGGTGGGAACGTTTTCAATGATTCCCACCGGATGTCTTACCGTACGATCCGCGAGGCGTAGAGACATCTTCGTCGGTTAAAGGTTCTCGAACTCCATCCGCTTGAAAACTGAGTGTGGCATGATACTCACGCTTGCTCCTAAATCACACAAAGCATTATCGATATCGAGATTACCTATAGTGCATGGAATGGAGAAGCTTCCGGGGTCCTTCAACTTTGGTGGCAGCTTGTTCTGAAGAATTGCACTGCATTCCTCGGTGAGTACTACAGTCTCGTTCTCTTCGGTGTGCTTCTCTTTGGACATTACCTCTCTGATGAATTTGGCACGATTAGACATCTTTAGGACTGCTTCCACGTATGGCATGTTGATGTCTAGCTTCTTGAGACCTTCTATAGATCTACCCACTCTCTCTTGGTTCTTACTGTTTATCAATCGTCGAGGATACGGTATCGGAGGTACGTACGCCGGAGGAGCAACGTATGGCTTATCTAAATCGGGTTCGACTCCTTCCATAATCGCAACCTTACCTCTTCCTCTATCCATGGACGTACCAGCAGCATCCCCTCGCACATTTGAGGGCGGATTCTCATCCTCATCATCGCTGCACACAGAAATAGCATTCACATGCTCTCTCGGGTTAAGATCGGGCTTACCGGGAAGCTGTCCGGGATTCCGAGAGGATGAAGCGGCCTGTTGTGCTATGGAGTTTTCCAACATCTTCACATGAGTGCTCAGAGACTCCATTTGAGTTTTAAGCTCACTAATCGCTGTCCCAACATCCGCGTCGAATTTGGTTCGAATCGATTGTTGCTGCTTCTGCTCCTTCATGAATTCGAGCAATACCGCCTCAAGGTTTGATGAAGAGGCTTGAGGAGGTTGAGGAGCTTGCGGAGCTTGCTGTGCTTGCTGGAGTTGTTGGTTGTTTTGCTGGAAATTATCCTGCCTTGGTGGAAACCCCGAATACTTCACCGGTTGAGTCGTTCGATATGACAAGTTCGGGTGATTCCTCCAATTCGGGTTGTAGGTGTTCCCGAATTGCGTGTTGCCTTGCTGCTGGGCATAATACATCTGTTCGTAATCCTCATGTACTGTGCATCATTGATACGCTACATGGTCCGTATCTCCGCAATTCGCACAGTACATAGCATTCGCTGCATTACCCATGGCTCTATTCTGGTTAGGCTCATATAAACGACGAGTGCTATTAGGCATACCTCTTGGAGTGGACCACATGGTGTGGTTCATGGCGAGGTTATCAATCAGCTCAAATGCCTCCTCGACGCTCAGATCCATGAATGATCCTCTGGCAGCGTTATCCAACCGCATGCGGTGCTCATCTGAAATTCCGTTATAAAAAGTTTGGATAACGTACCACTGCTCAAGTCCATGGTGTGGACATGACTGTAGAAGATCCTTGAATCTACCCCACGCCTCAAACATAGTCTCTCCATCTCTGCATCTGAATGTTGTGATTTCCCCCCTCATCTGAATTGTCTTACTCGGAGGAAAGAAGCGTGATAGGAACAGTGTGCAGAGCTGATCCCAAGTGGTGATAGATCCCGCGGGGAGTGATTGCAGCCAAGCTTTCGCTTTTCCCCCAATTGAAAAAGGGAAAAGACGCAGCAAGATTGCATCCTCAGAGACTCCATGAATTTTGAACGTACCTGAAAGTTCGAGGAAATCTCTGAGGTGCTGATGTGGATCCTCATGGTTTCCACCCATGAATTGCTTCTGATAAAGCATATTTATCATTGCTGGCTTAATCTCGAATTGCTCTCTTGCAACAGCAGGCATCCTTATGGCTGTTTGCACGTTGTTCATGTTCGGCACCACGTAATCCCTTAGACGATGTGGTGGAGGAGCCGGTAATTGCATCTGTCCATTGCCATTCTGATTGTCCATCTCTCGTTGATCTGAAGGCTCTGCAAAGGACAAACAAAGAACAATTTACGTAGAAGGAACGAAAGAAAAGAAAACAAAAATAAAGACAAAAACAAAGATGGTAAAGCAAAAGTACCCATTTTTAGACTTAGTATTGCGCTATAAAATGCAATGCTGAAATGGTTGGAAGAAGATGTTAAATATTATGACGATTATGCATCACATATAGTTCATTTATGTGGATCGCAGCGGTGGAAAGTTACAAGGCATGATAGTCATGATTGTAATTTTTTCTTACAAGAATTTCTTCCAATAGCTACTGAAAAGCTTCTATCTCAAACCGTTCACGAGGAATGTGCAAGTTTTGAAAGATAATATTTTGCACATTTTATGTTTCTTGGAAAATTTATTTCCTTATTTTTTATGTAATGGAGGATTTGTGGATACCTTTTCCATATGAAGTTGAATTGAATTGTCTTGAACAGTTTTGATTGTTGTAATCATTTGAATGATTCTTTTTCATGTTAAAAGGAAGAGGAAAGATAAAAGTCCCAAGGGATCAATTGTGAAGTAATACATCAACGAAGATATCATAAATTTTACAGAATACTATATTGAACCTCACATTGAGACAAAATTCAAACACATTGCGAGCAAGAATGAAAATCATCTTTTTGAATACGGTGAAATGGTTATCAATATTCTTGATATGAGATGATGGAGTGGGAAGGTTACACAAAGATTGTTAATCGATCAAGAGCTTTATCATACACATATTACATTTTATTAAATTTCAAAGAGTTCCGCCATGATAAAAGGTAAAGTTGAAAAAATATTATCTTTTATACATATATATGTATATATAAGATATTTAACATGTCTGTGTAATCCATGTTTGGTGGATTAAGATTTAATTGCGATATAAGAACAAACATATGTTACATGGCTTCAAAACTATGTAAATATAGAGAAATCAAGAGGAAAACACGCAACGGAAACATAGAGTTTTTCTCGGTTTTCCCTTTGGTGAGATCTGATTCGGAGACAGATCTGATTACTGTTTCTTAGCACATTCCTTGGTGTGTGCTAAAGCTCGGATCTGTGAGTCACGAGCAGCAGCGAATCGCTCCTGCCTCTAGATTATATTGGACGAAGTGCCTTTGCTTTTTTTTGTGTTTTCTATCTATTTGAGAACAAAGCTTAAGCACTATATTTATAGGGAAAATTGGTTTAACCTAACTTAAAACCTTAATTAGGGTTTTGCCCAATTAAGCCTAATGGACCGTTATTAGACCCAATTAAATTGAATTCACAATTCAATTAGAATTGGCCTTAATAACTCGAATTATTCTCAATCATATTCATAATAGGATTAACCCAAATACATGTCCAACTCCATTCGTCTTTGTGTGCGACTCAATAGGTTCTCATTGGGTTGATCACAAATAATGAGCGATGTTTAGCAACACATCATTATTTCCTAAGCAATGAAAATGTCTGTGACTCGACATTACCAATCTCGTGATTTATGTATATTAATCCTTTTGTCCTTGATGTCTAGATTGAACATGAGTCATGGAACGTATCATACTCATCTAATTCAATCTATGAGCTCGTGAAATCACTCCTGTTATATAGGAGGGACAAATCCTTATCTCGATCAACCAACATCTTACTACATAAACAGATTGTATACTTAATCACTATCTTGTTCGTCCACCCATTTATGAGTGACGTTTGATAGTGTCAAAGCATGCAGTTGCTTATGTTAAGATCTATAGCGATCTCAAGTCATAGGATTATATATATACCATAATCACTATGAGAATTGCTGTGATACTCACACAACAATCCATGTAACAATCTCATGGCGGATCGTCTAGTACATTGTTCTCTAACATGTACCTATGTGTTAAATTGATATCTCATATCAATTTACACATACTATCTTAATGCAACATTGATATCCTTATTCTCAATGATGCTCGACTTGAGATGTTTTAAGACTATCTTAAATTATATTTCTAAGGATATTATTTCATCTATTTATATACGCAGATAGTAAATGAAATGAAATAATAGAGTGCCATTTTATAGAAATGTCATGATACATTAGAAATACTCAAATAAGAATCATCAAAATGATTGGTCTCTAGAGCATACTCCAACAATCTCCCACTTGCGCTAAGACCAATCAGACCAATCGGGTATATCTCTAATACTAATGATCTAGTATGACGATCATGCCTATGCTGCACCAGAGGCTTCGGCAAAGGGTCCACGACATTTTCATCTGTTGGTACTCTACATATCTTAATGTCTCCTCTCTCCACGATTTCTCGAATGAGATGGAAGCGTCTGAGTATGTATTTGGATCTTTGGTGTGATCTGGGTTCCTTAGCCTGTGCTATGACACCATTATTGTCACAATAGATCTCAACATGATCTTCTATGCTAGGAACCACCCCAAGTTCAGATATGAACTTCTTGATCCAAATCGCTTCTTTAGCTGCTTCTGATGCAACTAAGTACTCAGCCTTTGTAGTAGAATCAGCAACTGTAGCTTGTTTAGAACTTTTCCAGCTCACAACACCATCATTTAGGCAAAACACAAAACTAGATTGCGATCGATAATCATGTTTGTCGGTTTCAAATCTAGCATCAGTATAACCCGTTACAATGAGCTCTTCTTCACCTCCAAATACCAAGAATGCATTCTTAGTACTTCTCAAGTACTTAAGAATATTCTTCACAGCGATCCACTGACTTTCACCGGGATCACTTTGATGCCTACTAGTTATACTTAAGGCATATGATATATCGAAACGTGTACATATCATGGCGTACATGATAGATCCAGATGCGTATGGAATCTTACTCATGTGTTCTCTCTCTTCTTTTGTCGTAGGACATTGTTGTTTAGAGAGAAATTTGCCTTTTACCATAGGCAAAGTTCTTTTCGTAGAATCTTGCATGCTAAAACGTTTTAGCACTTTGTCTATGTATGTACTTTGACTTAGGCCAATCAGCTTCCTCGATCTATCTCTATAGATCTTTATACCTAGTATATAGGTAGCTTCACCTAAGTCCTCCATAGAAAAACAATTTCCTAACCAAGTTTTTACAGACGGTTGGGTGGGGATATCGTTTTCTATGAGTAATATGTCATCTACATATAACACAAGAAAAACTATGGTGCTCCTACTAACCTTCTTTTAGACACAAGGTTCATCTTCGTTTTTGATGAAACCAAACCCTTTGATTGCTTCATCAAAACGAAGATTCCAACTCCGAGAAGCTTGCTTCAATCCATAAATGGATCGTTGTAGCTTACAGACCTTATCAGCATTTTCTAGATCGACAAAACCTTCAGGTTGTGTCATGTACACATCCTCAAGAAGCGTTCCACTAAGGAAAGTTGTTTTGACATCCATTTGCCAGATTTCATAATCATGGTATGCAGCTATCGCAAGAAAAATCCTTATGGATTTGATCATCACAACTGGTGAAAAGGTTTCATCATAGTCTATACCATGAACTTGTTTAAAAATCTTTTGCTACCAGACGCCCTTTATAGGTATGAAAATTACCATCCATGTCGGTTTTGTTTTCGAAAATCCCTTTACAACCTATGGGTCTCGCCCCTTCAGTTAGATCAACCAAAGTCCATACTTGGTTTGTATACATGGAGTCCGTATCGGATTTCATGGCCTGAAGCCATTTCTCATAATTTGGGCTCGTTATGGCCCCTTGGTAGGTCGTAGGCTCATCATCTTCCATGAGTATTACATCACCATCTTCACCAGAACTCCATATCTATGTGGTGCACGATGTGATCTTATAGACCTACGCATAATTTGTGTCTCATGAGCAGGTTCCATATTGGTTTGTGATTTTGGTTCCTCAACTAATTGTGGTTCCGGTTCCACAACTGCTAGTGGTGTCTGCTAAGTTTCCATCTCCGTGTGGTTGACTCCACCTTGTGCTCCCTTTCCTAGTACAGAAGAGACTAGGAAGTAGTGAAAGTACCTTAGGGCGGGGTGGCGTATATGGCTGGCCTTTGACCTCGTCGAGTATTCACCGTACGCAATCTGAGCCCAGAATTGTGCTTGACGGCTCCGATTGTGCTCAGGCATCTTCGTGAAGTTGTAGTGCGAAAGCGTCAAGGATGATTGCGAACTGTCTCGTGCTGAGCCGGTAGTTCTGTCCCAGCAGACGAAACTCCATGAAAGCTCGCTCCCAATCTTCGGACTCAGGAAAGAATGCTGCGTAGGATGCGAGGAACTCCGCCGTGAGGTTGCGGTATGTGTACTCCTACGTGTCCCTCAGTCCCGTCCATCCCAGAGTGTTGAAGATGGCGTCTATATGCTCCTCTATGTGGAGAGCACTCATCGCTTCGGAGGATAAGAAGCGGGACAAGAAAATCCGCGGCTGATGCTTCGTGAACCTCGACTTCTGACTGGATAAGAACGTCGTCGTCCGGTAGTTGTATTGTTGTCGGGATGTGGTGAACGGCATATAAGGCGTCAATTCCGTGATTGCATCCGACCTCGCTGGCCATCCGTGTTCTGGGTCATATGGATCAGATCGGCGTTTCGTGGAGCTTTGAAAGATCTTTGGGGCCATCTGCAAAACAAACGAAGGACAAAAATAAGCGATATGCACAGTTTTGCATGATGCCCGATCGGGTAGGAGGTGTTGCCCGGTCGGGTGGAAAATCGACAAAATACTCCCGTAGGTAGTGCCCGACTCGGGTGGAAACACTGCCCGATCGGGAAAAGATACAGGATGCCCGACCGGGTGCTAAACCTAGCCCGGTCGGGTAGAATCACGAAATCGCGACCTGCAGTTCGCGATTCATGATTCACTCTGTTAGGGTTCTTACAAAGTCCCTCTCCAGCTCCTAGAAGAGCCATCTCAAAAGAATCCAATTTCCCAAACTTCTCAAAGACTTCGTCGGTTAGCTCCTCTAGGACGTCGATGTGGAATACCGAATCCACCATACATGGCTGCTTAAGTGTGTCGTTCAGATTGAACTCCACTTCTTCATCCCCGAATTTAAGTGTAAGTCTACTTTCAGTACAATGTATAATCGTCTTTGCCGCATTGAGAAACGGCCTACCGAGGATAATTGGGATTTTCTCGTCCTCCTCCATATCCAATACAACGAAATCAACCGGGACGAAGAACTTTCCTACCTGCAAAGGTACGTCTTCCAGCTTTCCCTCGGGTATCCTAACGCTCCGATCAGCCATGGTTAGCGCCATTCTCGTCGGTCAAAGATCCATCTTACCCATAAGATCCAATTTCTCGTACAATGACAATGGTAGCACGCTTATGCTTGCTCCGACTTCGATTAGCGCATGGTTTATTTCATAATCTCCAATTTTACAAGGGATCACGAATATACCTAGATCCGGCATCTTTTTGGGTAGATTAGGCTGCAGCATTGAATTAGTTACCATAACGGTTTCCATCTCCACATCTCGCTTGTTCGCAAGTATGTCTTTGAGGAACTTGGCGTATGAAGGCATCTTCTTCAACGCTTCATGGAATGGTATCATTATGTCCATCTTCTTCAACACCTCAGCAAATTTTGCAAATTGACCATCATCGTCCTTTTTGCGTTGATGTTGAGGAAATGGCAAAGGAGGTGGTCTCGGTTCCGGTTTCATGTATTTCGGCTCTCCCTCCTCCTCGGGTTTATTTTTGTGCTCTTTGCTGCTACTGCCCTTTTTCATTGCTTTATTGGACGGTTCACCTTTGTCAAATGTCGAGGGAATAGTCTAATCCATCAGTCTCTTACGTTGACGTTGTGGGAATGGGAGAGGAGGCGGTCTTGGCTCCGGTTTCACGTACTTTGGCTCTTCCCCCTCTTCGGTTTTCATGTTTCGCTTTTCAACGTTGCTGCTATTTTCCACTGTTGTACCAGTTGCTTCATCCCTCTCAAACATCAAATGAGTGGGCTGATCCACCACTTTGCCACTCCGTAGATATATGGCATTGACGTGTTCACGAGGATTTGCTTCCGGCCGCGCCGGTAGAACTCCTTGCGGTCGAGATGATCGCGCAGCGAGTTGTGAAACTTGAGTGTCCAAGATCTTTACATGCGTCTTTAACTCATTAT
>CM071872.1:15874157-15923062 GCA_036759665.1 Gynandropsis gynandra | reverse complement strand
AGGGTCGCAGAGGGACAAGGGTCGCAGGGGTCCAAGGGTCGCAGAAGAACAAGGGTCGAAGAGAGACAAGGGTCGCAAGAGTCCAAGGGTCGCAGAGGAACAAGAGTCGCAGAGGGACAAGGGTCGCAGGGTCAAATTGGGTCGTTGGGTCGAACTGGGTCGTAAGGTCGCAGAGATATTTTGGAAATATCAATATTTATACGGGTACTTTTGAAGTTAAAATTTTTTTTTTCCGGAAAGGGTATTTTTGAAATGTTTTAGCCCTACGAAGGTATTTTTAAAGTTACCCTCTCCCTCTCAATTACATTATATAATTTTTTTTATAATTATTCATGTTTTTGGTTGTTTGTTTAATTAATTTTATTCTTCTTGTTGGTATGGGATGAACATGATATTATGTTGAGTTTGTTGTTGGTTTGTTGCTAGAACGTTTTTGCTGAGAATATGGGTTTTTGTTAGGTTTTCACTGTTAATGGGCTTCCGTATAATCACTTCCTGACCCAACTCCTTTCTCTAGCCCGTATCTTCAAGGCCCGATCTACCTTTTTGTTCCAGCCTTCTTCTTCCGCTCAGGCCCGGGCCGCTCCTCTGCTTCTCCTCAGCCCGGCCCGCTCGTCCTTTAGACAACAGGTAATTCTTCTTGAACTCTCCTTCAATTCTAAGCTCAAACCCTAGCTTCAACCATCTTCCTCTCCAGAGGCTTCACCACCATCGAATCCTAACTTCAACCCATCTTCCTCTCTTGGTTAAGTTTCTCCGTCAATGTCACGCCGGGGAGACCAATATCTTCAATCTCCCTCTTGATCTTCTCCGTCGTGTCTCCGATTATCCACCTAAGTTTCTCAGACCCTTTTTCTTTGCCTTCTTCCCCTTTCTCTCTCGACTGTTCGTCGTCTTTGTCACGTCTTTCTTCTTCTTCGCCAAAAACTTCACCTCTTGCACGGTAAGCTTCATCCCTTCTCTCTTCTTCCTGACTTATCCGAAACCCTAACTACTTTTCTTTTCTGTCTCTAGGTACTTTGTTCGATGTCACCGGTCAGCTCCCTCATCGCCTCAAGCTTTCCGGTGCCGAGAGATTCCGTCACGCCATCGGTGAGTCGCAGTTCATCTGTAAGTTTATCGAACTCACTTCCATTTTCTATTTCACAAACTAACTTCATTTCTTCTTTCTTTCCAGGACTCCCGTCACTACTTCCTTCATCGGACCGAAGACCTGCTGCCTTTTCTTCCTTTCCAGATTGGTCTTCACACGGTAAGCCTTGCTTCAGTTCATTCTTGTTCGGAAACCCTAGGTTTCCGATTAGTTTCTACAACCACACCACATGGTTTGTGGTTGCGGATAGGAACGTCGTGTGCTCAGCCGTGGGCTTAGTTATAGTATTGTGTCTCTGTGTACCCTTACTTACTGAACCAACCGTAAAATAATGTCCAATGATGCTTTTGGCATCGGCTTTACTGCCGACTAAGTCAGAACCCAAGTAATCAACCAACTTAGGGTTCTTAACCCTCTCAAATAATAAACTGTAATCAACCATTCTATTTGCGTACCTTAGAACTGTCTCAACCTCATTTGCGTTTTGTTTAGTAGGATTTCTCCACTCTGCTTCCTCAACCAAAGTTGGTTCTTCCGCTGTTACATAACAGCCTTCATACACATTGTTTGATTCTTCGTTTTCAGTCCGATTGAGCTTTTGACGGATTCCTTCAAAAATCTTCCTTCTATCCTCAAGCTCATCGGTTTTCTGTCTCAATAACTCTTTTTCAATACAACCTAGTTTCTTCAGTAGATTATCTTCCACCATCATTTTCTTAGAAAGTTTCTCTTGAAGAAAGATGTCTTTCTCTCCAAGCTCTTCACTTGAGCAAGAAACATATTATTCTCATCCTCGTGCTCTTTTAGCTGCTTATCTTTATTAAGCAAATCTGAATTCTTAAACAGTTTCCATGTCAATGAATAAGTCATAGGCACCTCAACAATCTTACTCCCTTTCTTATCTCGTATCTCACACATCGTTTCGGTGAATGTTAACTTGTATCTGTTTCGTACCATTTGTGGTACACTTAACAGATTTTTACTTATTCCTGGAATTAAAAACACATCTCTAATGGTTTTTTTCCTTTTTTTAGTCATTACCTCAATCGTCCCTTTTCCAATCGTGACCAACGTAGCCCCATTACCTGCTCTAATAGGTATTTTAAAATTCCTATCTAGAGTGGTAAATAACCCTTCCTCTCGAGTCATATGATTCGTTGCACCGCTGTCTATTAGCCAAACGTCATTCTCCACCGTTTGAGACATAATATGGGCTGCTGTAAACAGTGTGTCGTCTTCATCTTGCTCACTGATTATTTGTGCTTGATTTCATGGGAATTTTCTAAACCTGCATTCTTTTGAAAAATGTTCAGGTTTACCGTAGTTGAAGAACTCATTCGTTTTAAAACCCTTAAAGCCTTCAGGTTTTTCACCCCTATTTCTGAAATAACATTGTGCTTCAACATAGTTGTCTTTTTTACAAATACTGCACCCTTTCTTATTCTTCGATTTGTAATCTGTGCTGTCAACTGTTTCCTTCAAAAAAATCTGATTTCTGTCCAATTTTTGCGTCTTTATAGTCTTTATATTTTGTGTAGAATGCTCCCTCTAGACCTGTACCGTCTCGGTCTTCCAGCCTATACTCTTGTGATTCTAGTGCGATTACAAGCTCACCCATTGTTAAATTTTCCACATCCTTAGTTTGTTCTAAAACCCACACATATGTGTTAAATCTCTCTTGCAAGGAGCATAATATTTTAGAAACCATTTCATCTTCATCCATTCTAGCTCCATAGGCCCTAAACTCATTCCCAAGTTCTGTAATCTTTCTTGCATAGTTCTTAATCGTCTCTTTTTCTAACTACCTCATGTTGTAAAATGAGACTCTTAACCTTTGCAGCTTGATCCAAGCTGCCTTAGGATCCCCTTGGAACCTTGTTTTTAACAAATCCTATGCGGCTTTTGATGTCTTGCAAGTGGATAGATGTGCACTGAAAATTTCTTCAGTGACTGCATGATAAATCAGCTCCAAACGCTCGCTGATCCCTTGCTTCTAGCTCCTCCTATTCTGCCATAATCCGTTTTTTGTTCCTCAGTGGTCATATCACCCATTTTAGGCATTTCAGGTAACCCTTCTGTGACTACCTTCCACAACACCTTAGACCTTAGGGTTGGCTTAATTTTAATCACCCATAACGTGTAATTTTTACCCTCAAACACAGGAATAGGTGTAATATTTTATGACCTGTCCATATTGACTTAATATCACAAATTTGAGTCCTTTTTGTTACTTGCTGTAGGATGTTGTTCGTTCTCAGTCTTGTGCTTCTGGTGCTACTGTTGCTGAATTTTTGTGGTGTTCTTGTGCTGGTTTTTAATTTTTTATGTCGTTCTTGTGTTGTTGCTTGATTTAGTGTCGTTCTTGTGCTGCTTCTACTTGTGCTGCTAGTTCTAAGATCATCCCTAAATCAGGCTCTAATACCATTTGATGTTAATTTTAATGCCCTTGAGCAAAACTAAGGTTGCTCTTCCATGGTCCTCCCATTTTAGTGTTTGTGCATACATAAAATAAAAAGAAAAGTTCTCTGGTTTGTGACTTAATGATTGAAATGCTTACTGAAATAAACTGGAAAAATTTGCAGAAAGGTTTTTGGAAATTTAGTGAATAATACTCTCATTGATATTAGGGTTTTTAGGGTACATATTTATATCTAAATACACCCTTAACTACATTATATAATTCTCTCATAATTGTCCATGTTTTTGGCTGCTTGTTTAACTAATTTTATTCTTCTTGTTGGCATGGGATGAACATGATATTGTGCTGAGTTTGTTGCTCGTTTGTTGTTGAAACGTTTTTGGAATTTGCTGAGCATGTGAGGTGAATATGGGTTTATGTTGGGCTTTTCACTGCTATTGGGCTTCCACATAATCACCTCCCGTCCCTGCTCCCTTCTTCAGCCCGTATCTTCAAGGCTCGATTCACCCTTTTGTTCCAACCTTCTTCTTCCACTCAGGCTCGATCCGCTCTTTTGCTTCTCCTCAGCCCGGTCCGCTCGTCCTTTAGACAACAGGTAACTCTTCTCGAACTCTTCTTCAGTTCTAAGCTCAAACTCTAGCTTTAACCTATTTTCCTCTCCAGAGGCTTCACCACAATCGAATCCTAACTTCAACCTATCTTCCTCTTTTTGTTCAGTTTCTCCGTCGATGTCACGCTGAAGGAGACCAACATCCTCAAAAACCCTATCCTCTCGACGGACTTTCATAGTTTATCATCATTTTGCCAGTTCTTCTCTTCAGTGACTCTTCCGACTAGGTAGTTAATTCCACTATTTTATTAATATTCGTTTCTCTGTCTTGGTTCCGGAGACTTTTCCTCTCTAGATTTCTTTGCTGAGCTTCTTCATTCATGGTTGTGGGGAATTACTACGATGCAAAATCAATACTTTTGTTATTCTCACTTTGTTGTGGCTAGATAGTGAAGAACTAAGATTGGTCTGATGTTTATAATAGTGCGGAAATTGGGTATCAGTTCTAGTTTGGGTAGCTACTTGATTTCCACATCATGTTTGTGTTACCGTGGTTATGGATTAATATTTGTTATCACATACCCTTAATGCTTCACCAATCACTTATGCAAACTAGAATGAAATAGAAAGGGATTCTTGCTTAGATTTGTGATTGTTAATGCAATATTTTAGGGATACGTAAAATCTTTTGAAAATTAGGTTATTGAGCAATTTAAGTTGAAGAAAGATTCAAAGCGAAAAATGATTAGAAGAAAAGGGAGTCAATGAGAAGTAAAAGGAGTCAAGTTGGTGGTGCAAAAAGGGCGAGCGTGTGAAGCTGGATAACCGGAGGGTGTACCTGGTCACACGAGAAGAGCAGATGTGCTGACATGCTATAAAAAGTAGTTGATCTAGGTATTTAGGAAGTAAGACAAACAAGTGAAAGTAGATCACTAAGCTGTGTAAGTGTATTTAGAATGATACGGCGAAAAGTTGAG
This sequence comes from Gynandropsis gynandra, assembly GCA_036759665.1. Classification (NCBI taxonomy): domain Eukaryota; kingdom Viridiplantae; phylum Streptophyta; class Magnoliopsida; order Brassicales; family Cleomaceae; genus Gynandropsis; species Gynandropsis gynandra. The sequence goes on along the minus strand of CM071872.1, from coordinate 15,918,023 downwards.
AGAAACAATTAGTGTTTATTTACATCTAACTGAGTAGGAGTTATCTGTGGAAGTTTTAAGTGCACTGTAATGAAAGACAAGTGTATTTAAAATATTGATTCATGAATAAAGTTGGTATTGTTTCATATATTTGGTTCTCTTGATTCTAGTTATTGATTAACGTTGTCGTTCTACTGTTTTCAATTGGTATTAGAGTTGGTAACCTAAGTTTAGAGTACATCTAATCACTGGTTTGAGATCTTAGAAGACAAAAATATGGAAGGATCAAGAGACCTATATTGGAAGGTAAAAATGAGAGCAAGCATAACAGACATTGATGAAGATGTTTGGAGTGTCATGAAGAATGGATGGAATCCACCAACAGTAATAGATGAAAATGGAATCGTTAAGGAGAAACCTTCAGACCAATGAACACCGAGTAAGAAAAGAAATTCAACCTTTAATGCAAAAGCTCTAACTGTAATTTTTTCTTCTATAGACATAAATGAATTTAAGTAAATTCAAGGATGTGAATATGCTAAAGACGCATGGGGTATTCTGGAAACCATACATGAAAGAACTATAAGCGTCAAAAGAACTGAACTTGATATTTTGGAATATCAATTTGAAAAACTGGAAATGAGAGAATACGAAAGTGTCAAGGAGTTTAGCAATAAAACGAATGCAATTGCTAATGAGGTAAGTGTACTTGGACAAACCTTTGATGATAAGAAACTGGTCACAAAGTTGCTTAGATGTTTGCCAAAGAAATTTCATGCTCAAAAAGTTGATATGAATATGTCTTTAAATACTGATACTACAAGTTTTAAAGATAGTGTTGGGATTTTAGTTGCTTATGAATTAGAGCTTCAACTTGAACAAGACAACTTTACGAAAGAAGGAAGTAAAGGAGTGGTTCTTCAAGTCACCGATGAAAATTCTAGATTGGATAACCTTGAAGAAAACATTGTTCTTCTAATTAGAAAGTTTGGAAAATTTATGAAAAAACATACAGGAGTCAGACGATCAACAATTGATGAACAAGGAAGCAAGAAAGATAACAAGCTTGGAGTCCAATGTCATGAATGCAAAGGATTCATACATTTTAAATCTGACTGTCAAAGTATATCAAAGAGAGAAAGTGTTTTGAAGGGACTGCGAGAAACACAATGCTACAAATGTAAGGGCTTTGGGTACAGAAAAAATGAATGTGTAGATAGCAGTGTGATCAAATGAAAGTCACTAATTACATTTAGTGAATCAAGTTCAGATTCTGAAGACGGTAATGAAGAAGACTTGTCAAGTTTTGTTGCATTCATTTGAATAATACAAGAAAATGAAAAGGAAGAAAAAGAAGGTAACAAAGTTGATGAGTCAGAGATCGAAGAAGAAGATGAAGTAGATGTGGAAACTATCTACAATGAGTAGCTGAAAATGAGCAAGCTAAACATTCAACTGGTCAAGAATAATGAAAAAATAGAAGCTCAAATTGAAGAAATGAAGCAGGAAATAGCACTGAAAGAAGAAGAAGTGTGTTTTGTCAAAAAGAAACTTGAAGAAACCAATAAGCAGATGAAAATGCTTTCAAATGGTACTGACAAACTTGATCATCTGCTATCCTTAGACAAACGAAAATGAGATAACCATGGAATTGGTTATACGGAAAATAAAGGAATGACTAAGAGCAAATTTGTTTCTGGAGGCAAATTGGTAGATTTTTCTTCTACGGCAAAAGAAAGACAACAGAGGCACTCATCCAAGAAGAATAGAAATCACAAAATCTTTAACTCAAACAAGAGACATCATGGATATTTTGGACATCTTAATCATCATGGATACAACTCTAGAGGATATTCTCAGTTTTCGTATAAAAAAATAGTGAGATGTTATTTATGCGGAATAAGAGGACACACACAGGTCACGTGCAACAATAAACTCAAGTTTGATTCAAGTAAGTATGTTCTTCCAAAAATAAAACAAAATCTAGATAAGGAAAAATGATTTGTATTGCAATGTTGCTTACATCTCCACATAAAAAGAAAAATCAAACATCTGGTATTTTGATAGTGGTTGCTCTAGGCACGTGATAGGTTCAAGAGAGCTTTTATCAAACTTTGCTGAAATTAAGAATACAGGAAGTGTTATCTTTGGAGATGGAAACAAAGGCAAAATTCTTGGGAAATGAGACATAAATTCACTTGGACAACCCTTTTCTGAAGAACATGCAATATGTAACTGGATTGACGACTAATCTAATTAGTATTAGTCAATTGTGTGACATCAATTATCGGGATCGGTTCAATAATAAAGAATGTCAAGTGATGAATTATGATAATAAATATGTTCTTACAGGTTCATGATCGTCAAACAATTGCTATGTTTGGAGTGAAGAAAAGATATGTCTTAAAGCAACAGATGACAATCTATCCCTGTGGCATCAAAGACTAGGACACATCAATTATCGATCACTTGTGAAGTTATCAAGTTCAAACATTGTCAAAGGTATATCTAAACTGAATCTTGATAGAAATGAAATTTGTAAACCATGTCGATTGGGAAAACAGGTTAAGGTTCATCACAAGAAAATGTCAGATGTCAAGACTGGTAAGATACTACAACTTGTGCATATAGCTTTGATGGGACCAATGAGGACTGAACGCATTGGTGGAAAAAGGTATATCTTTTGTGGTTGTTGATGATTTCTCAAGATACACATGGGTTAAATTCTTGAGAGAAAAATCTGACACTTTTGAACTGTTCAATTATTTATTTTTACAATTGAAAAACATAATAGATAGTATTGAACGGATTCGAAGTGATCACGGGAAAGAATTTGAAATTGATGTATTTCATAAGTTCTGTTAAAAATACGATATTATTCATGAGTTTTCTGCACCAAACACACTGCATAAAATGGTGTAGTTGAAAGGAAGAATAGAACTCTTCAAGCGATGGCTCGTGCCATGCTTCTTGCAAAATCTATCTCCATTCGATTATGGGCAGAAGCTATAAACACAGCTTGCTATATCATAAACCGTGTATATGTTCGACCAGGTACGTCAAAAATCCCTTATGAACTCTGGAAAGGTAAAAGTCCAAACTCTGGATGCACTTGCTATGTATTGAATGACAGGGAATATCTTGGTAAATTTGATGCAAAAAGTGATGAAGGAATTTTTCTTGGTTATGGGACTAATACAACTGCATACAAAATTTTTAACCTGCGAACTAGAACAGTTGTTGAATCTATAAATGATGTATTTGACGAAGATCATTTAACTAGTAGTGTTTTGTTTCCATTCTCTACAAATACAATGCAAGAATAGTCTGAAACAAAAGATGAAAATTTAAGTGTACCTATTGAACAGACTGTGACTGAAAACATGATGGAAGATTAACATACTGAGTGTGAACATCATAAAAATGAAATGGAGCAGACAATGTTACATCGAAATCATTCAATTGACGATATCATTAGTAAAATTGGAGATGCTAGAAAAACACGTGATAAACCTAAGGTAAATTATCATGATATGGTCAATTTGCTTGCTTTACGTCTCAAACAAAACCAAAGTGTGTTTCTGATGCATTAGATGATGAATCCTTGATCTAAGCAATGCATGAGGAATTAGAAAAGTTTGTTAGAAATGATGTTTGGATATTAGTTCCTCGTCCAGTTAAAGTCAATGTTATTTAAACAAAATGGATCTTTAAGAATAAATCCAACGAAGTGGGTGAAATTGTCAGAAATAAGGCAAGATTGGTTGCATAGGGGTATACACAAGTTGAAGGTGTTGCTTTTGATGAAACCTTTGCACCCATTGCTAGATTAGAATCCATTAGACTATTGCTTGGAGTTACGTGCTTTTTTTGTTTTAAACTATTTCAGATGGACGTCAAGAGTGCTTTCTTAAATGATTATGCAAGAAGAGGTCTATGTTAAACAACCAAAAGGCTTTGAAGATCCACACCATCCAGATCATGTCTACAAGTTGAAGAAAGCCTTGTATGGACTTAAGCAAGCTCCACGTGCATGGTACGAGAGGTTAACAAGCTTTCTAATCCAGAACGACTACAAAAGAAGGAGAGTAGACAAAACTCTATTTATTCATAATTCTGACAATGTTCTTCTAGTTGTACAAATTTATTTTGATGATATTGTCGTTGGTTCAAAATCGTAGGATAAAGTCAACTGGTTTGTACAAACCATGAAGAAGAGTTTGAGATATGTATGTTTGGTGAGCTAATTTGTTTTCTTGGGTTACAGGTAAAACAACTTGTTGAAGGATTATTCATATCTCAAAGTAAATATGCGAAGAATCTAATGAATAGATATGAATTAAATCAAAGTAAGTCAGCAAGTACACCCATATCAACAACAACAAAACTGACCAAAGATTCAGATGGAGAGGATGTGGAAGTAAAGCTCTATAGAAGCATGATTGGAAGATTTCTTTATCTCACTGCAAGAAGACCTGATCTATGTTTGAGTGTATGAATTTGTGCCAGATATCAAGCTAAACCCAAGAAATCTCATTTGATGGCTGTGAAGAAAACAATTAAATATGTGAAAGGTACAATAGATTATGGGATTGTGTACACCAAAAATACTAATTGTGAACTTGCTGGTTTCAGTGATGCAGATTGGGGAGGCAATGCAGATGATAGGAAAAGTACATCTGGAGGTTATTTCTTCCTTGGAAACAATTTGGTGTCATGACATAGCAAAAAGCAGAACTCTACTTAGTTGTCTACTACAGAAGCTGAATACATTGCGTTGGGAAGTTGTTGTACACAATTAATCTGGATGAATCAGATGCTGATGGATTATGGTATGAGTTCTAAAACTTTTGTTGCTTTGTGTGATAATACAAGTGCAATAGACATTTCGAAAAATCCAGTTCAACACTCTAGGACAAAACATATTGAGATTAGACATCATTTTGTGAGAGAAAAGATTGAACAAAAGCAAATGAGAGAGGAATATGTACCAACTGAACGTCAGTTAGCAGATATCTTTACAAAACCATTGGAATTGAATCAGTTTATATCTTTAAGAGAATCATTAGGTGTTTGTGAACTCAGATGTTTTTTATTGTGTTTCGATTATAAAATGATAAGTTTAAAAATTTTGTTGATCTTAAAGAGAAAAAGAAAATAAAGTATAAGTTTTGATATTTAAGTACACTCAGCTTGTTGAAGTAACTCATGTTCTTGTTGGACACTCTCGATATTGAATTTTAAGTACACTTTAAGTCTATTTAAGTGCACTAAGTAAAATCACTTACTCCTCTAACAGTTTCTGTGAAAATTTCTATGCAGATATGAGAAAAACTTGTTATGAGTATAAGCTCGGGTCTAAGTTGAGAGGTATTCAGTTTCAGTTATAACGTCCTATGATACAAAGCTAATTTGTGCTTAAATACTCCTCTATGTTGAAATTGTTACATAAGAGTATACCTGCAAAAGGTAATGAAGGAGCTTGTTATATGAACAAAAGGATATCTAAACAATGTCCTAGAAGCTGATGATTTTTATATAAAAAAATAAGGGTGAATATGAATAAAGTCTTTGTGAGTGAACTGAAAAATTGCGTAAGTGTATTTAAAAGTCAATCTTATGAGTTATTTGATTTTTCTTAATGGTCTGATTTCTTTTACGTGTACATTTTTTTAATCAGATAATGTTTGAAAATAAATTGAGAAAAATAAAAAAACAGAGGGATTACTTTAAGTAAATTGGGTGGTTTATTCAGAAAATTGTTTTGTGATGTGATATTTTGGTGGCTGACGTGACTAGTGCAATTATTTCAATATTTTTAATGTTTGATACATTTGTTTTGAAACCATTCTGTCTCACATTTGAGTGTATTTTTAAAAGCCATAACTATTTTTTGCGAAAGAGGAGAGTGAAATTTCTGTACAGTTTTTCAAAACAAGCTCAACAATGACACCAGGGCATCTGGAATTCATTCGCTTAGAGGAGATGCAACGATAATGTACAACAATGAACCAGTAAGGATAGTAGATCTTGTATTCACAGACAATCCGCCAAGGATTAATGGGAAAAGATACAAAATCATGGCGAGAAAGAGAGTGGCTTCACGAAAAAGGGAAAATACATGACCGACCACACCTCCTACAATATCTGTAGAATCTTCTCCCACCTCAGAACCACTAAAGGGAAGTTCCAGTTCTTCATCGCAGAAAAGTGTTCGGCAAAATATTTCTGAAATTATGTCGGATCATCAATGTTCATATGTGCCCAGAAATTTCTCACCACGGAAAGGTACCTCTAACTCAGGAGGAGTGATCTACGGAAGTCTTAAGTGCACTGTAATGAATGACAAATATGCTTAAAAGATTGATTCGTAAATAAAACTGGTATTGTTTCATATATTTGGTTCTCTTGATTCTAATTATTAATTAACGTAGTCGTTCTACTGTTTTCAGTAGAAATATGGCGTGATGTTCTTGGTTGGTTTCGAATGAAAAAATGAAGATGTAAATTAGGGTTTGGAAAGAGTTTCAAGTTACTCTTTCTTCTCTCATATTAATGCAAAATATATTTCTAAAATCACTCAGTCCATGCTATAATTGGTGGAGCAATGAGCTCGTACAACATTAAATAAATGGAAATTTTCATTTTAGTCCTCTTATTTATTTATTTTTAACTGAACTATACATTTATTTTCAACATTATAATTACTGCATTTTCCAAATTTATGAACTTTGTTCGCTTTTCATTTGGACTAATCTATTTCAGTTGTTCTTAATCATTCGGTGTGATGCAATCTATTGGCTTTATGGTGGCACCATTCTTCATTGTAGCAACGCTTTGGTTTGTGATTTTTGATCGGAGTGTCACAAAAGGCCATTTTTGCGAACGCGAGTGCGAAGCTTTCAAGATGATTCTTGTCGTCGTCAAGGCTTGCCATTTGCTCGATGTTATCCGGTAGAGGTATGGTCGGAGCCATTAACAACGGGGGAGATGAGGAGGTCTCCGATTCAGTTTTATCTATTTGTGTTGCCAGCTCATCTGACGGATCTTTTCATGCCTTGTGGTCTCCAAGCGATACCTTCTCCAATCAGGCCTTGCTGATCATCTCCTCTTGTTGTGCATGGAAACAACACTTGGACAAGAGAAATATGAAGCATGAAGCATCAGAAGAATAATTAGGAGAGGCAATGATGGATTACCGTGGAAGAGGCGGATATGGAGCTCGTGGGAGACAATTAGAGATGAAGTTAGTGGAGACAGAGGAGGGAGGGGTTGAGACAGGTAGCGGAGAAGATCTGTCTGCATTTTTCGGGGAGGGGACAAGCGGCTAAGTTAAGGAACAAGTCAAAGGAACGTGGTCGCCGAAGGAGGATGTGGTATTGAGTCGCTCGTGGGAAAGTTTAGAGCGAGGAACTAGAGCCTGATCGCGCGTGGAATTCTTAGTTGTTCTGGAAAATCTTGTCACCTCCGGTGGTGTAATCAGCTCAACTCGAACGATTAAATGGAACTCTTTCACCAGTACGTTTCCTTGATCCCTTGATTCAGTCCTGGATGTGGGGATTTTCAATTTGTAATTCGATTTGAACGTGAAGTGTTTTTTTATCTTCGTTCTGAATTTTGAGACTTTGGGAATCCGAGGGTCAGAATAGATGAATTTAGGGTTTTGTTCTCAATTTTTGTTTAACCTGCCTATGATAATCAGAACTTAGTATTGGAACATCTTTGTGCATGAGTAAAATCATACCTTTTCTTCAACGTTTATTTCCCATATAATGTATTGAAAGACTAGCGTTTAATTACAAAATGTCCTTCCATCTGTTGTGGTGTTTTAGTTAAATGGCTTTCTGCAAGGGATGTTCTTACCTACAGATTGTGTAGATCCATCTAAAGCCAAATTCGGTGATTAAAAGGTTCAATATTTTGATTTTTTATTTAGTGAGTTCATGAGTGTAATTCACATTTATGGATGGACCATAATTCACATTTAAATTCTTCTCAGACACTTCGTAGATTGGCTCAAAACAGAGAAGCTGCCAGGTTAAGTCGTCACTTCAGCAAACAACTCTTTGATTGAATTGAGTAATTACAACCAGAAAAAGACAAGAGTCTGACCCTAAATACGATAACGATATTGAGCAGATTTTAGCTGAGATGGAGTTCAAAGAAATTGACACTTTCGAAGAACACAAGCTGAAGTTGCGTGTGCTGTGTATTTATTTAAAAAGGTCAACATTTCAACGAAACAAAGCTATCTCCCATGGAGCGGGCACATTGATCCAAATGAATTTTTATACTTTGTAGGCTTGACGAGAAGAAACTTAGAAAGGATTTTGTACTAGAAAGAAATCTGTTGTACCAAAATGGAAGGGAGTAGGATGCGCAGACGACAGGGTGTCATTACAGGGTTGAGGCAGAGAGGTACCTTAAGACAAAAAGGAAAAGAGAAATTGAAGAAACGGCGCAGAGAGGTGGAAATATGAAGGATGCAAGTTGTGGGGCTTGTGCGCAAGCTTCATCAAGCTATGTAAATGAGTTGGAGCTAATGGGAATTTTAGAGTCTCTACTATTGTCTGAAGATGTGAATGCCCTTTGTAAAGTCTCAAATATTGTCTGAAAGTGTGAGTTGAAAATGTGAGTGTGAGACCGATTTGGTTGTGAGTTTGTAATTGAAGAAGGAGTGTTTTGTAGGACAAGAGAAACGAGTGTGTTGGGAGACCAAAATGGTTCCAGTGGTGTATCTTCAAATGCTTATAGATAACGTTGAAAGAGATGTTTAAAGGGAGGGTGAGGAAGAAATAAGATTCTTATAGTGTGTTGGAGATGATGGATCAGAGCAAAGTGGATCGAGTTTATGATATGCTTGTGAAGAAGGGTATTGCTCAGCCGTATACTATAAAGTAAATAATATAAATGGTTTCACTTGTAAAATCATCTCATATTATTATTCTGTACTTATATTGGTCATTACCATTCTATCGTGGATCTTTTGTTTCACGTCCAACTCAACCCACACTATGCTACATTATCTTTTTTTTTCAAATGTTGTTGTGAATGAGATGACTAACCAAAATGCAATCTTCCAACAAACAATACTATAAATATGTATGTAAACAAATTATATAAAAAAGACTTACAAATTCAAATATATATATATATATATATATTCCTTTTTTAGTCGTGGATATGCAGTGTTGTGACAGAACAAAAATTGTTTTATTTATTTAATTGATTGTAGAAATTGTTATTTTTCGTTCGTTATCATGGAAGCGAAAACTTCATCCTCCTAATTACCATCTCACGCTCTCAACTCCTGTAACTAGCCCACCTATTCTCTCCTTCTTGTTCTCTTGTGTCGCCGCTGCTTTCGAAACAATCACCCTCCTCACAAAATCTCTGGTATGAATCATAGTTTGCGGTCTAGAAATATAGTATACTACTAAAAAATAATAAACCTTTTAAAATAATATTAGATGATACTAAATGAGTTATTTTTTTATTCTTTTTAACTTATATTAAATATATATCTTTCTTTACATTATCATTTATGGAATAATATATCAAAAATTGTTTTTCTTTAATCTAATTATTGAACTATAATAATTATATCTTACAATTCTTTTACCATCTTTTAATAAAATTTCACACATATTGGTCATTTTTTGTTTGAAGATTGAGACAATACATAAAACATCTAGATTATGTTTGGATACTAAGAAAACAATCGATTATGTTGCATTTTCATAAATGAATTTTTAATAACAACTCTTGAACTTTATATATCATAATGCATATATGTAAAAGTCTTTATCAATTTGCACGTAAACAATAATATGACACATTGTATATATAATTATAAATTAAGTAGTTATCAATTTGACCATTTTTATATGCCCAATTGCATTCAAATTACTCTAAAATGAACATAAATATTTGCATATAAAAAATTATATATATATATATGTTTAAATCTATTAGTTCCACTTGATTTTATATAGTGTTTTTGGATTTAAAATTTAATAACTATTTACTATTGCACGTAAAATAATATTTATCATATAACTTTCAAATTGATAAATATAATGAATATATAGTTGTAACAAATAATATAACTATCTGTGCATCGCGCGTGTTCGATTCCTAGTCTATATATAACAAGTTGGATAAATTCTTGACTTTTCATTCATTATATCTTCTCAAGTTTCCAATTCACCAAGTTAAGTTTTTTTTTTTTATTTTTTTTATTCCTACATTAATTACAATTCATAAATTACTTTAAAATAATGATATATTAGTAATATTAATACTTTAAGAAACATAAAATATTTATATTTAATTTAGATAATATTTTAGTATCTATATATGTAAATAAATAAAAAATTAATAAATAAAAAATGTTTATATATTTATTTGAAATTAAATTCAGTAAACTATTAAACTTTGACAAATTTAAATTTAAATTGATTTTAACTTATTTTAATAAATTTAAATTTTTTAAAAAATACAATTAAAATTATTTAAAATTAGATATATTATTGAAAACAAAATTTGGATTGAAAAAATTTAATACCCATCATATCATTTATCTTTTCTAATTAATGTATATTTTTTATATAATTTAGATTCAATCTATCTCTTATATATTAAAATTCTACAAAGAATGATCCATAAAAAATTAAAATATATAAATAAACAAAGATAATATCATAATTTATTTTTAATTTCCATATATTTTTCAAATCTATCGTTACAAAATAAAAATTTATCCACACAATGCGGAAATAAAATATTAAACTTTGACAAAATAGTTATTAAAATATATTTGTATTATATATTATTTAAAATTAATTATCTTGAAAACAAATTTTATTTTAACATATTTTAATAAATTTAAATTTTAAAAAACTATAATTATAAGTATTTAAAATTAGATAAATTATTGAAAAAAATGGAATGAAAAAAGTAATGTTCATCATACCATTTACCTTCTCTCATTAATGTCTTTTTTCTATACAATTTAGATTTAATCTATCTCTTAATAATTTTCGTTTTTCTATAATTACAATAAATAAATAATTTTCTCATATATTAAATTTTTACAAAGAAAATAATGTATAAAAAAAATTAAAATGTATAAATAAATGAATATAATATCATAATTTATTATGAATATATATATATATATATATTTCAAATTTATCGCTACAAAAAAAATTTACCCAAGCAATGTACGAGTTATAACCTAATATTAAATAACAACATGTCAACCAATTTTAAATTTGTGGATGATGTGGCTATCGACATGGTTATTGAGTTGACACCCACGTCATAGATCATGAACGAGAAATAAAATGGCATGCCACACCATTAACCTTACGATATCGATTTGTGGGTCGAGATTTAAGTTTGTGCATTTTCTAGGTTATTGTCAAGAGCAGTAATTATAATCTTGAAACAAATAGATGTATAGTTCTTTTAAAAATAGACAAATATAATTATTAAAATGATATTATCCTTTAAATAAAATAACTTTTGTCTTCTCGTGGTTCTCTGCAATTTTATATAAATGATTAACCCTGTGCATGTATACATTACAAAAATCATGTCATTTCCTACGAGCAATCTATTGGAAATGGTCTTTTTTCGTTAAAATTAGCAGATTTCAACGAACTTCAACGAATCTAGAACTGTTGGTAATCGGGCGTTGAAAGCACTCATCCATTGGAATTTTTCCATGGTCAACATTCATTGAAAAATTAGCGACGGATTATAATAGACTTATCTGTTACAAATTGCAACGGATATTTGTTGAAATATTCAACGAGCATCAATTGATATGTTTGAATGATTATCAATTGGTATCCATTGAAAATTTTCACCAAAGAATTGGAAATTATCAACGAATGCTCGTTCGTATTTTTTAGCAAGAAATTTAAAAATATATCAACGGATGTTCGTTGATATTATGGTTGTATCAACAATGGACTTCCGTTGAAAATATTAATAAATTTGAAACTTAAAATATTAATTTAAAATGTATAAAAGAGTTGAGTACAAAATTTAAAATAAAATAATACAAATAGAAATGATATTTTACATATCATCTTAAACGGCAATGTATTCTTCTTCTAAGTCTTTCGAGAAAAGGTCGCGTCTGAATCAAAAGTTGATTCTTGCATCGGTGTTGGGTCGTTTGCAAGTAATGGATGATGCGTGTAATCTAGGCATGATCTAGATAGATTAGACATTCCACAAGGATACAGACCGTGTAGTAATAAGGTTGAACACAAGGATAAAGGCCATGACTGGTGGAGTCGCAGCCAAACGCAAACGCAACTGCTGCGTTTTCTAGCGACTCCGGGCGACATTAAAACCGACTGGTGGAGTCACAGTCGTCCAAAAACGCACCGAAATGCAGATTTAATAAATCTAAAATTATGTTGCATTATGTTTGTGTTTTGGTGCATTTGGAATAAAATTACCAAAATAACCTTGTGTCTTTCCCTGATCTATTCTCTCCTTCTATTATAATTTATATTAATCGTATATATATACATATATACGTATATATATTGTATATTTAAATATTTTAATAATATTTAAATTTATTTCAAATATTTTATAATTATAATTAAAAATATACACTAAAAAATTTAAATAAATTCTTTTCTTAATAATTGTCTATTTTGGTAATTTTATTCATAACATGATTGCAATAGTTTTCGACCATTCGCTTATAGTCGCAGTCGCCCGCAAACGCAGCGATTCCACCATTCAGACAAAATGAAAAAAAAAAACGTCGCCAATAGCTCACAGAAATGCCGCCAAGCGCAAACGCAAACGCATTGTTTCCACCAGTCAAGCCCTAAGTGTACTTTAATCGAATCGTTCATGAAAACTTGTGTCATAAACATATATAGGATGTGTGTGTATGTGTGTGTGTTAATTGATAATTTAATCTAAACTACTATCTATGTACGAGTTGGAACGTTGCTGTTAGACTCGAACACTAATTTTAAGTATGCAAACTATCTAAATATTTTAGAATTATAATTATATTGGTTCTGGGAATTGGTCATCTTAAGTGGATACATCGACTCTCGCAATTCAAATTCGGATCAACCTACTCTCGTAGTGCAAACCCTATCCGAGTGTTCAGACTATCAACGTCTTGCCCAACAACCTATACATCTAATATAACATTATTAATATATCTACCTACTCTCATAGTGCGGACTCATGTTCAATATTTAGACCAATGCACGATGACCTATATATTGAATGCATTATCACATGATGTTCTTATTCCTAGACGAATTAATCAGTTGTCAAATGATTTCTCATGCCTATCTATTGCATTAGATCTAGCCTAATTCGATGTCTCCATTTGAACCAAACCAATTGACAATCAATTTACAAGATCCTTCGTAAATTTAAAGAATACAACATGTAATAGATAGTTGAATTAATAAAACAATATTTTGATTTAAGATCCTAAAATTCACATACACAATACTCTAATCTACAGTGGGATCAAACCTATATACTACATCATCAAAATAAAATACAAATATATACAAGAAAGGAAAAGAGGTAGGAATGCTCAGTCGATCTATCTCGATCTGTTGCAATCATGATCTCACCTTCAATTCGCTTGTACTCGTCGTCCAGCTCTTGATGTATACTTTTTCACTCTTCAGGCACAATCCTAAAGTATTTTTTCATCCTTCTTTGTTTTTTCTAAAAAAAAAACGTTCCTATTTAATATAGAAGCATCAATCCTTTCTAAACAACTAAAATTTTTAATTTTAAAGTGGATTTGGTATATCGATCAATCGAGCAAGCCTTCGCTCGGGTCGAGTGCTTGGTTGTTATGCACTTCTCTCGTGGATATAGAAACCGTTTTGACTTATTCAGATGTGTTGCTCAATGGTGCAAAGAACCGTGGCTCGAGCGAATCCTCTTGACCAAAAAGACACATCTTGATCACTACAAAAAAACATGTCATTTCCAACGACCATATCAATTGGAAATGACCTTTTCCAACGGATATCTAGCCATTAGGAATCAATCATTATAAATGTTGAAAAATTGAGAATCAATCATTATAAGCTCGTTGAAAAATTGCAACGGGTATCTGTTGCAAATGTTGCTTTGGTGCGAATGGGTATCCTTTGAAATATTTGGCGGGATTCACCAACACTTACTCGTTGGTTTTTAGTTGACGAGAATTTTAAAATATTCCAACGAATACCCGTTTAAAATTTTGTTCTTCTATCAACAGTCATGTTTTGATAATTTGATGAATTTTAAAAATAAAATAAAAAAAATAAAAAATAATTTTTTATATATATCAAATTTTATAAAAAATTAAAAACGGATTCACTACATCCCATCTAAATCGGCATCGTTGTCTTCATCCCCGTCCTCACCAATTTTGTAACTGAAATCGGCTCTAGAAAGGGGTACAAAATAAAACGAAATCCATAAAGATTTGAGGAATATATATGCTCGCTTAGACTATATTAATCGTGGCTGAAATTGAACTAATTTCCTATAGAGTTCTCTAACCTAGAAAGATCTTATATCGTGGGATTTACACCAACATTAGCCATCTTTATAGAACAAACTAGAGATCATACGAAGCACATTTATTGAATCTATTTATCAATGTCCTAAGGAGTATTTCTATCCAATCAGTTTAGCTAATGCTTGATGGGACTGATAAGATGTTTTTTCACAGATTTTCTTATTTTCGAGATTTGACCTTTTTATGTGAGAATTTGGACTTTTCGGCCTTTTTCGCCTCTTTTTTTTGCTTTTTGTCTATATGAAATTTGGACATTTAAAAAAAGTAAAGAGAATGATTAACTAGGGATAAAACTTACATGTGATGATTGCTGCCACATCCAGGCGAGATGCTTAGCTCTTGTTCGAGCGAAAAATTATATATGGTAACTCGAACAAGATAAAGGACCCAATAATCCAAACAATGGGGAACAAAGAAATGTATCTATTTGGAACTAAGACTCCAACACGATCTTAAGATGACTAAGTGTTGATCTATCCCATAGAATATTAAAATCAACCTAAGCTAGATTCTCTAAGTGAACCACGTTCAACAATTTGTTCATAAATACTTAGTCGTACTAAGTTTGGTATACATAACTAATTGAGAAAGATAGATTCCCTAATTTCCTAACATCATTGGACTACCTTATAGCTAAGATTTGAGCTGAATGTATGACATGTCTCTTATATGATTATAAATGCGAAGAAAAGAAAATTTTTAATTTGTTTCCCTAAAATGCATATATGATAACCTATGAGGCATCCTATATAGTCCTAAATGACAACTATGATGTCAATCTATACATAACTCCCCAGACATAGACTCGACACCATCTCAACTTCGAACTAACATGTGAGAGATAATTAAAATTGATAAAAAAATGGAAAGATAGGAGCGTATGACCTCATTATAACTGAGAATAGCAAAATATTTTCTTGCACGTGTTTGCTAAGAGTGTCGTCTGATATTCCATCCCATATCTCGTCATTTTTGCTCGTAGGTTCTCGATGTTGTACTCACTCATATGAGAACCTTAAATCACAGATAATGAGTCTCGAGTACCATACATCAAAATAGACATCAAATACTTTTTTGAAAAAAATGAAAAATAAAATAAAGATTAAATAGATGGGAAACGTCACAAATGGGAATGTCGGTGCTTCATGAGTGATGAATGTCTTGGTTCAGCAAAGTGTTTTGGGATGAATATTTGTACTTGCTCCGATGTGCAGATTTTTGGTAAAGCCTAAACTCGCTCGACCAGAGTTAACATGGATGAGTTGTGATAACGCGTAGTGTGAGTGAGTTTTTAGGCTACCCATTTAGATCATTTCTTCATAGTTTGCATAGCACGAGTTATAAAACTGACATGAATGTCCTATATCTAGTCCTTTTGTTGATTTTCAGGTTTTAAGCGACAAGGCATAATCGAGCTTAAAGATTTTGATTCTTGGAGTCAACTGCACATACTTGGAACTACAAACCACTCAGAGCAGATTTATGCCAAGGAACCACACGAAATTCCCGAGCATCGAGCGAAAGGAGCAAAACCACAGCCAAAACATGAAACCGTGCAGGGTGGTCCTCTTAGCCCGCACGGGCTGCACTTCTAGCAGAATTAGCACGACTAGTGCTAAAGGTAAGCCCGCTCGGGTTGAAGTTCAAGAGGAGCCCGCGCGGGGCGCGTGTCGGACAAACTACCCCTAAAAAGGATTTAAAGCGAGAGAATTTAAATGGGGTGCCGCCAATAAATACCAAGTAGTTGAGAACTTCAAAAGGGGGATGAGGAGGATAAAAACACAGGGAGGAGAGCTCAAGAGGAGTTGGGAAGCAAGGAAACAACATCGGAACATCAGTGACGAGATAGGGAAGTCAGGGGCATCGCATTCCCTACTCTTTATCATGTTTATTGTTGTTTTCTCTTGTTTTACAGCATACTCCATGAGTGAGTAAGCCTTTAGCTATGGGTTAGGGACACCGGTTTTTTAAGGGATACTTATGTTTATGCATTATTGCTTAGATCTTTCAAAGTTTCTTGTATTTCGGTTCTACGATCAATGCTATGCACGTTCTATACTTGTGTTGGCCGCACAATAACTTAGGATTTCATGTTTAACTGGAAGGTTAGATTATGAATCCGGAAATATTGATTGTCAATCGAGTTTGATTAATAAGAATCTGACCGGTCGGTTAATCGACTCAGGAGTTAGGATTGTATGCTTAATGCTATTGTAATTACGTGTTAATCGTTGCAGGGAGGTATGATTGCATGTTATTGTGGTTAGGGAATTTAGGTGTCGAGATAACTACTCTCTACTTACGAGCATGAATTCCCCGTTATCAAGAAAGTTTGATTGATTTATGATCTTTTGTTGGTTACACCTTGCAATTTCGGTAAACCGAAGCCTGTAGTGTTCTTAATTATCAAGTCGTTCGTGTTTCCTCATTGTTGTCATATTTCAATTTAGCATTCTTAGATTTCACCTCATATCCTCATCACTTTCATCCATCTTAGTTTAGTTATATTTTTAGCTTAGGTTGTATTAGTCCCTAGAGTTCGACCCTGGTACTACACCGACTCTGATAGTTCGTCCTCATCACGCTGATAGGCATCACCTCAGTATTACCCAATCACTTGTTCACCAACGTCTTGTTTCCTACTTATACTAAACTAACATAAGTAATTCAGAAAATATCAAGGAAAAGAGGAGTATATGAGTTAGGGTTTGGTTCGTGGGTTCTCCCTCACCAACAAAAATCTTTTATCCGACATCCACTCACGCAAGAGTACGTTTTTGCTCGGGTGACTTCATTTATGCGAGAGAAACCATTTACCTCTACCATCACTTGACTGAGCATTTTCGAGGTCAAGGTCCCTCGGGTCGAGGATTCTCTCTATTTCCTTTTTTACTCTTCAAAAAATCATTGTCTGCAATTCCTACAATTTATTACGCTAGTATACATCTATAAAATAACGTGCTCAAAAAATAAAAGAAGTTCCAAAGTTTTAAAAAGGTAAAAATAAGATAGAAATATATGATCCAAAAACAGAAAAAAAAGGTTCGGGTTTCCTCTTGAAAAGCGGTCGTTTATGGTCCCGAGCTCGAGTGTGTTGGCCTCTACTCGTGGGGATTTTGATAAAGCTTTCTCGGGAGTGTTCTCGTCTCTCTTATTGTGGTCATGTCAAGCTGGGAAACTTGTGTATCCAACACTTTGACATGGGTGTGGATTTCTTCTATTTGTTGTCCGATCATTCGCTTAAATTTGTCATGATCAGCCTTCATTCTCTAGATCTCCGCATTGTGAGTCTTGTGAAGCTGTGAAAAGATAGACTTTATTTCATCGTTCACCTTCGATTGGTGCGGTGCCAAAGGAGCTCCCCTCTGTTGGTAGACCGGGTTGTGTTGTGTAAGTCATTTTTCTAGAAGTTGCCGTGTTGAGGTGGCTTCGTTAATGGTTGTGTCGGATAACTCCCATGTGGTGGATTCTACACATTGGCAAACTTCTTGTAGGAGATATAGAGGTGATTCCTCCAACCTGGATTGCACATATTCATAAGAATTATTCACCACGTAACTAGATTCTTTTGCTTGCTCCGCTATAAAGACCTCCGATTGATCACCTTGATGCCTTTGAAAGTCTAATGATGTTTCTGCTCCACACTTCATGTTGACCACTTACCGTTTTCTTTTGCATGATTATCCACGTGCACTCAGTTAGAGCATTTCGCTCACCATCTTCTTTATTTTCTCCACATGATGCAGTGGTCCAAATGCGGATGTCTTCTCGGATTCTGTAAATGAAAGTGAAAATGAGGTACTTCCAATCCATCCCATGGTGTGGGCATGCATGCTTATAGCCTTTGAAGCACTCCAAGGCCTATATAGAGTCTCGCCATCCTCCTGTGTGAATGAATTTATCTTGTTCTTCGACATCTGTGTTTTATTAACGACAAGAAATGCATCATGAAATGCTCCTCAAGTTGGCACCCGTATGCGCCAGTATGCGCTCTTGTGCCCGATCCATGAGAGAGAACGAGAAATTCATAAGCATGATCGCCTCATCCGTTACTCTCTATACTTTCTTGAGGGATTCACACAACATCTTGAACCTCGTGAGATGGAGGGTTGGGTTTTCATTAGGGCGTCCTCTAGAACGGATCTGGTTTAGCATCTGCAGAAATGATGGCTAAAGCTCAAATCGGTTGTGACCGATGTTCAGGGGCCGAATGTAGGACAAGACTTTGGTGCTCTTAGGGGTATGCCCCGTAAGTCTCTTCCTTTGGATCCATATTCTCCGAGTTGTTTGACATCTCCCTCCTCTTTGCTTGCTTGCATATTGTTTTGTGGTCCTCTTAATTTCCAGGTTGAGCGCTACAAGTTCAGAATTACTAGTCATAACACAAGTACCTGCAATAAAAAAAAAGAAAGAAAATCAAAGGGAAGTTAGAAGCAAAAGATAATAAATTTACAATAAAATTACAAAAATACGAAAAAAATATACAAGATCTCTTATGTTTCGTCGGAATATGCGACTCGAAATAGAATATGCTAAAATACCGGATCTCTATTCCAACAAGTATTGTTTAACATTGGATCCTTCAATCGTTGTTTTCTTTTTTGCTTTTTTAGATGAAAAACTTTCGATTGGATACATCTATCTGAATCAACCGCCCCACCGAGTATTTCCTCGTACGATAAATGTATTGAAAAATGTTCATGACATCTTAGAACCAAGGCGAAAATACGTTTTTCAAACACATCTCGAGAAGCAAATTATATGAATATAAAATCACAGGTCATGGAGAATATTGACTTTTAAAATTTGTATATGGAGTAAAACCGTAGATGCATAGACAAAGATAAACATTCCTCATTTCATATGTTGACTTAGGAACTATTTCGTTGAAATCCTTCAAGGCCTTACCATGCGATAGAGAGAAGATCTTTATGTACAACACATATTTTTCGTGAAGATGATTTTTTCAGACGAAATCTGTTTGCACCACAAACATTCCAAAAGGTCTTTGTCTCCTCCCGAAAACAACATGCAATTATTTCTACAAACATCAATCTTATCATGTGGCATGCCCAGATCCTTTAAAACATTTTTTGTTTCATAATGTCTCTCGAGCCTGATCATTTTCCAGTAAATATTCACGCATTGTTTGGTAAAATTAATCCATGCAATTTTCAGCCCCATTGTAATCTATTTTTATACTCATCAATCTAGATGATAAAGATAAACAAGATTGCTTCAATGTTTGACATTTCTTCACTCGTTTGCTCAAAAACTCTAGGAAAAGCGTTTGACACCATTTCGACATATGGATTGGTCGTTGTTGTTTCAGTACGACTTTCCTCATTTCTTTCCATTTCTTGTAATTCTTGCACATTGACATCTTTAACCCCACAATCTTCATCTTGGAAGGACCAAACATGATAATTCTCCATGCAACCGACCTTATAAAGGTGTTTGTAAACAATATCTTGACATCGATTCTTCATATTTTTGCATCTTTTGTAGGGAGATAACTTTGTCTAGCATTCTTAACACAAAGATTACACAGACGTAAAACTCGTGAATAGTTCCAATCCATGTAAGAATTCTTGCATAACCTCTTCAATTATCAGATATTTTTTCTATACATTCATTCTCTTGATATATATATATATATATATATATCAATGTGAAAAGGATGACAACGTTTGTAAGTATATTTGTAGTTCAAATGATTCTAATGAATTCAAGATTGGTGTATTCATATTGTAATTTTCAAGAGAAGGCTGTTGAAAATACCAATGTATACTTGTTGATCGCGAACGATCAATTTTTTTCCAACGGTTGCATCAAAACTTTAAAAACTATCAATAGGTATCCATTGATATTTTCAATGGGAATTCATTGAAATATTGCAATGGTCATCTATTGATAAAGCTGAACGATTTTTAATGATTCACCAATGGATACGATGATGCATATATCAATGACCAATATCCATTGACAATACCAACGGATTTTAATGGATGATTATCCGTTACTATTTCGTTGGTAAATATTTCAATGGATGGATTCGTTGATCCATTCATTGATATTGACGTGTTTTTTGTAGTGATTTGAGGAGCTACCGTCACTGCTCCCTCTAGTACTTATGTCCTTCAATTGTGGATCAATCACTCTGGAAGGAATAGATGTGAACTGAGGTAAGTTCTCTTGTACTCTGATTGTCTAGGTGTAGCTTGAGATTCATTAATTCCCTGAATCTGTATAGATGCATAGGTTGGTCTACAAATTTGGCTGCTTGAAGGGTTGTTTGGTTAATCTCAAGTAATAAATATCTAGACTAACATTTCCACAAGAATACGGATCGTGTAGTACCAGGGTCAAACACTAGAGAATCGATGCAACAATAACGTTATTAAACTAATGAATAGGATGGATAATAAATCAAGTAATTGGAATGCAAAGTAAAGCCTGAACTAACTAAACGAGATAAATTCAATAAACTAAATACCATAGGTTTCGAGAGATGCACAATAATGCAATGAAGTGCTAACAAAGATCATTGTCATCGATATTATCATGGATTCAGGGAATCCAAGCTCTATCCTAGGAACAGACTGGCGTAGACTTATCCCACTATCTAGCATGTGCATTACCAATCTCCCAATTACGCAATCTCACCTACTAGACGCATTAAGGCCGCTATCCAAATTCACGAGTTCAATCAACCGACCTGGCGTAGATTCTAAATCGATTAAGACCCGAAATCATAGCTAGATTCTAAAATCTAATCCATCTCCTAATGCAGTCAGACTTTTGAAGATCATTTATTCAAGTGGCGTACAAGAACAAAAGCATTAAGGACAACCAATCAATCTGAAAAACAATCAAATACTATAATCATTCGTTCAAGCGGCGTACAAGAATAAAAGAATTAATAACCACCAAGCATTAAGCACAAGCCTTCATTATATATTGGCAAAACTCTAACCCGTGGCTACGGAACTACTCGATAAACATAAAATAAAATAAAAACATATATACCCTTCTCATCTTCAGCTCCAAATCGTCCTCCTCCAGCCTCCGTGTGTCTGTCCAAACACATCTTGGCCGAATCTAAGCTCTCCTACTTTCCTTTTTGTGATGATTTCCTCTTCTCTACTGGTTTCCTTTTTCTCGGTTTCTATTTTCTTCGGTTTTCTTTTCTTCTTGTGCAACAGCTGTTTCCTTTTTTTTTTGTGCAGCGGCTGTTTCCTTTTTTTCTTGTGCAGTGGCTGTTTCCTTTCTTCTCTTCAGTCGTGCAGCCTTTGGTTCCCTTTTTCTTGCTCCAGTCGAATTGCCTTTTATTGCTCCAGTCATGTTGCCTTTCTTGTGCCTGCCGAGTTTTGATTTTGTGGAGGCAACCGTGTGTTTCCATTTCTCTTCTTCGGTTAAGGATTCTTAGATGTTGATCGTGCATAGCTGAACCGAAAGTGGTTTTGCTTGGTTTGGTGGCATTTGCTCGTGTTTGTATCTTGATATCTTTATTTCCTGCAAAACACAAGAAAATGCTAGAAGAATGCAAATTGTGCTAAATAACTCGGTATGTCCAAAATAATAATAAAACTAACTATAGAAATGAGATGAAAACTAGGATAAATTAGATGTTACCAAGGGTGTACGTTAGGAATCACAGATGATATCCCTAGCCACTTCAATTTTCTGTGTCTTCAATTTAAATACCCTATAGCCATTGCCTAAACTCATGTAGCCCATAAAATATCTTTATCTAATATATCATCTAAGTTTTTTCGTTTGATGTGTAGGCACTAATATGGGGCATATATACCCAAACACCTTTAAATGCCCCATAGAGGGGTTATGTCCACTCCATACTTCATGTAGGAGTTTCGCTGCAATGCCTTGTTAGGCATTCTATTTTGAAGGTAAGCCCAGTAAATATTGCTTCATCCTAGAAGTTGTTAAGTAGGTTTTTATCTTTCAACCTATATCTAACAAGCTCATGTTTCTTCTTTCAAATTTTCCAATATGTTGTGGTGATAAGGCTACTATGAGCTCCCTATATGTAGTTCCTTCTGTGAGCAATAATCTTCTAGATCCTTCCACGATTTAATGTTATCCTTGATTTTCCTGTGACATTCAATATTATGTTGATGATATTATCGAAAAACATTTTCTCTGTGTGCATGACATCGAGATTGTGGCGAAGCTTTAGATTTTTCCAATACGGCAGATTCCAAAATATGCTACCAATCATGGGTAATTCCATAACCATCAATTCTCGAATGATTGTTCCCTCTGTAATCTATACTCCTAGAAATACCCAAAGCAAGAAGTCGTTCATACAATACTCTTCGCCGGTCAAAACTGGAGGAGGAGATTTCCGCACAACTATATTCCTTTTTAAATTCCTCTTGTTGCGTCATAATGTATCATCAGAAGGAAGAAAACGATGATGAAAATCAAACCAACTCGTCTTTCCTCCATATTTCAATTGAAAAGTTTCTGTTTCCCCCATGCAATATGGACAAGACAATCGACCATGCATTGTCCATCTAGATAACATACCATAAGCTGGAAAATCACTTATTGTCCACATAAGAGCACCTCGTAATATAAAATTATATCATCTCAAAACATCGTATGTTGGAACTCCCTTCCATAATTCTTTCAATTCTTCAATCAGTGATTGAAGAAATATATCCAAACTTCTTTTCGGATGATTAGGCCCGGGAATCAATATTGTTAAGAACAAAGCTCACGCTTCATGCACATATCTGGTGGTAAATTGTACGGTGTCATAATAACTGGCCACAACAAATAATTTCTCCCAGACATCTCGAATAGATTAAAACCATCAGTGCAAAGGCCTAAATAAACTTTTCGACTCTCAGATGCCAAATCAGGATAACCTTGTTAAAGTGTTTCCACGCCTCACCATCTAAGGGATGACACATTTCTCCATCACGACTTCAATGCAGACCACGCTTGCGGTCTTCTCTGATTGATACAATCCTTTTATCCTGTATGTAATTGGTAAATACCACATACGCGAAACAGAACCGATTTTCCGTTCCTTGTCAAATAAAACCGATCTTTTCCACAAAATCGACAATTGTTCAAATCCGAAATTTCTTTCCAAAAACTCATACAATTATCTTGGTAAACATCAACCTTTTGATATGGCAATAAACCCAATGGTCTCATCATCTTATTTGTTTCATAATATGACTCAACTACATTATTATCTTCGGGCAAATAATCTCTTACTAATTGCAATATAGAATCCATGCAATTCTCAGAAAGATTATTTGCAGTCTTCAAATTCATCAACCTTGTAGATAGAGACCACCGTGAAACACCACTTCTACAACCATCATAAAGTAGATGTCTAGAACTTTCTAACATTTAAAAAAAACTTTTCGTTTCTTCATTCTGATCTTCTTCAATATTTTCATGTTCGTTTCTTTAAACGAATACATTTTGCACCATTTCTACATAAGGGTTCATTTCTACATCTTGAAAAGTCTCAGAAACTTCTTGATGTACAATACCCCTACTAAAATTTTCCATAACATTACTAGTTCCTGGTGCAAAATTCTCTCCATGAGATAACCAAATAAAATAATTTGGAGTAAACCCTCTTAAATAAACATGATTCCGAACGGTTTGTCTCATTAACGAATTTTTTATTTTTGCATTTGACGCATGGACAAACCAACTTACCGTTTTCTCAATAAACTCGTTTATTTGTCGCCATCGTCATAACTGTGTAACGCCTTCTATAAACTCCTTCGATACACCTTGAATTTCCGGATGAATTCTTCTTTACATCTACTGTCTAGAAACGAAAAATATTCGATCTCGACGATGATGCCATTATAATCAGAAACGATAACAAGATATGTAGAGAAATATATGAGAATTGTGTGTGAGAAATGGATGGAATGAGGAGAGGTTAAATAGATAATTCCTGGACCGATTAAGGACGGATTACGGACTAAGACAAATATTTCTCGATGAACCATCCCGAATACATCCCGAATACGTCCCAAAATTTGCGGATGGATGGCTCAGTCGTCTGCAAATTTGCGGACGGACGCTTATTCCATCCGCAATTGCGGACACCCTTGAAAGGATTCCTAAATCCGTCTACAATCACGAACGACTTAGGGACTACACTGCGATCTACAAATTTGCGGATGGAGTAAAGACATAATTATTTTTCCGTCCTTAAGTCGTCCCTAATTCTTCCTTAAATTTAGGGACGACTCTTTCAATCCGCAAAATCCGTCTGGAAATAATCATTTTCTTGTAGTGCCTCTTCACCCCGTTAACCTCCAAAAAACAAGTAAGACTTTGTGAGTTGAACTCACCCCTTTGTTAAATCCAATCTCTTTAAATTTTTTCATGTCTGGTTCTCCACTAGGTTTAGAAATTTCCTAAAAACAGTTAGAGTGTCTGACTTCAACCTTAGGAAATAAACCCACAACATATGTGAGTAATCATCTATAAAATGTGAAAAAATACACTAACATCTAGTGAATGTGTATGCATTGGTCTGCATAGATTAGTGTAGACCAATTCCACGATTTCCTTAGTCTTTTCCTCGTAATGTCTATGGAATAATTTTATGTGTTGCTTCTCTTTCACACAAGATTCACACACCTATTTTCTTATCTTAAACTTTGGTAATCCTCTAACTAACTCCTTGCTCATAATTTTTTCCAGGTTATGGATCCCTGTTTGTGTTATCTTCTAGTGGTTATGGGTTAATATTTGTGATCTCATAACCTTCATGCTTTACTAATTACTTGTGCAAACTAGATGAAAACGAAATGGGTTCTTGCTTGATTTGTGACAATATGGCTTGATGTTCTAAGTCTGTTTTGAATGGAAGAAAGAAGATGTAGATTAGAATTTTGGAAAAAGTTTCAAGTTACTTGTCCTTCTCCAAAATCATTTTAAAATATATATTCCAAAAACAATGTTACCATGTTATAATTGATGGTGCAATCACCTTGTTTAACATCAAATACAATTCTTATTTCCCCACCTTTTACATAAATAGTAGTTTACATGCACTACTAGAAAATTAATATTTAGGGACTGAAGAAAATTAAGATTTAGGGACGGGCCGTGGACGTCCGCAATTGCGAAGGGACGTTGGAATGTCGTCCAGAATCTGGACGACCACAGTGTCCGTAATTGTAAGTGATTTGAGGAGCTACCGTCACTGCTCAATTTCCGAACAGTTGGGACGGGATGGGACAAAATGCCGGGACAGGACGGACGTGATGAACTCCCGTCCGTAAACTCCTTCTCCAACCGTGACTCGAGTCTGTCCGTTCGGTCGTCCGTCTCTTCAGTTTAACGCCTCATATTGTTTGTTTTGAAATATTTATTATGTTACAAACTCTCAAAACTGAATAAACTGATTTAACAATTCATTAAAAAATAGAAACAGTGCTTTGAATACCTGATAACACGTTTAACATGAAACATCATTTTTAGAGTCACACAATTGTGCCATCGACTCTTGTGTTTCTGAATCTGATTAAAATCCGTCTTCTTTTTTTTCTTCTATCTCTTCATAATGATCATCTTCATTTCTTTCAATTTCTTCCATTTCACCATTTATTGTTGCATTGGTAATTGTTGTTCTTTTATGTTGTCAATAAATTTGCCCCTTGGAAGTATCTTCATTGCGACAAGATCTTCTAACATGCGGATAGAAAACCTAACAAACTTGATCGGCTTGTGACGCAAGCATAAAAGGCTCATATTTTTGCATATCTTCGTGTGGGGTTAACTTCTACAGTGCCTAATTTGTTTACTCTTGTTCCGCGGTCGATTATTGGATCGAACCAACCACATCGAATAATATCACTTTTAAACCGACGTAACCTACAAAAATATCAAAATATGAGTCAATATAATCCAGAATGACACACATGGTAAGGATAACATTGTTTTAAAGTTGTTATGAAAACCTAGATATTCCAATTGCAAAATTTCCTTCAAAATCCAATAAAAATCTGGTTCATTGGCCAATGCACAATAGCTTTCACCTTTCACACGTATACCATAGTGTAAATTATATAGGTCAACTCGTAACTTTCACAATCGGTCCTTTGGCAAGATCTCGTAGCCACAACAGGTGATTGCCCATCTTAACCTACAGTACGTCTAAAAACTCAAACACATCGCCGGAATATTATAAAAGTTATTTATTTATATGTAAAATTTCATTACTTATATATTGTCGATCCATGTGGAGAAATCTCTTTCTTTAAGTTTTTGGAGTTGAGATTCATCAATGTTCATATATGTATTCTTCAATATATCATCAAATATCCTGTAAAAATAAACAAAATTCTATAAATATTACAAATATATGGAGACCTTGTTGTGATAACCATAGTTATAGGATTTTTACCTTTCAAAAAGGTTGTAGATATTCACAGTTCAATAAAACATACGTATGTGTGATATGGAGATCTCGTTGTGATAACCATAGATCTTTTGCCTTACTAGTAGATCGACCAATTCCGCAAAATATATCTGGAACATCTGGTACTGGATATGAAAATTCTACACCAGCATCAAAATATCTGTCTGTATTTCTTGTCTGCGTTTAAACATGTGGGTCGAAGTAGTATGAAGTGAAGAACGATATTTCCTCATTCACGTATTGTTCCACGATTGAACCCTCCGGACGAGCTTTTTGTTTGGTTTTTTCTCTTCAGATGAAACATAAATCTCTCAAATGGATACATCCAACGAAATTGAACTGAACCTCCTAATGCGGCTTCGTGCGGTAAATGAACTATCAATTGCTCCATAACATCAAAGAATGATGGTGGAAAAATCTTCTCCAAGTTACAAAGTATAGTTACTTTCTCATTTTCCAGTCTGCGAACAACATCCATACTCAGATTTCTCGCACATAAATCTCGGAAGAATAGGCCAATACCTAAAACATGAAAGTATTATTAGTATATATACCAATTATTATTCATACTATTAACAAAATCAACCATATACCTCCAATTGCTTCGTATATATGTTTGTCCATCAATTCTGAAAAATATATCGGAATTAGTCTTTGCATGAATACATGACAATCGTGACTTCTCATCCCTAATAATTTTCCTCCATGAATGTCCACGTACCTTCCATGTTAGACGCATAACCATCGGGAAATTTCACGTCTTCTTTCAACCATTTCAACAATTTATATTTCTTATCATTTGACAATCTGAATATCGGAATTGGTGCTTTACCGTCATCATTTATATGTAACTCCTTTCATTTCTAGATCCTTGTGTGATTTAATATTATCTTTTGTCTTTCCTATGATATTCAATACCGTGTTGATGATGTTATCGAAAAAATTTTCTCTATGTGCATGACATCAAGATTATGTCGAAGTTTCAGATTTTTCCAATACGACAAATCCCAAAATATGCTCTTTTGTACCAATTATGAGTAATTATATAACCACCAATTCTCGGATGATTGTTCCCACTACAATCTATACTCCTAGGAACACCCAAAGTAAGAAGTTGTTCATACAAAATCTCTTCACCTGTCAAAACTGGAGGAGGAGATTTTTGCACAACTATATCCCTTTTAAAGTTTCTCTTATTGCGCCGTATTGTATCATCAGCAGGACTAACCCAGCAGGAAGAAAACGACGATGACAATCAAGCCAGCTTGTCATACGTCCATATTTCAATTGAAAAGCATATGTTTCACCCATGCAATATGGACAAGCCAATCAACCATGCGTTGTCCATCCAGATAACATACCATAAATTGGAAAATCACTTATTGTCCACATAAGAGCACCTCGTAACATAAAATTTTGTCGCCTTGAGACTTCGTACACTTCAACTCCCTTCCATAATTCTTTCAATTATTCAATCATTGTTTGAAGAAATATATCCAAACCTCTTTTCGAATAATTAGGCCCGAGAATCAATATTGTTAAGAACAAAAACTCCCTTCTCATGCACATATCAGGTGGTAAATTGTACGGTGTCATAATAACTGGCTACAATGAATAATTCTTCCCAGACATCTCAAATGGATTAAATTCATCAGTACAAAGGCCTAAATAGAGATTTCGACTCTCAGCTGCAAAATCAGGATATACCTTGTTAAAGTGTTTCCACGCCTCACTATCTGAAGGATGACACATCTCTCCTTCATGACTTGAATGTTCAACATGCCATCTCATGTCGCTTGCGGTCTCCTCAGATTGATACGATCTTTTTAATCTGTCTGTAATTGGTAAATACCACATACAAAGATATGGAACCGATTTTCCATTCTTTGTCAAATAAAACTGATATTTTCCAAAAAATCGACAAGTACTCAAATCCGATGTATCTCTCCAAAAAATCATGCAGTTATCTTGACAAACATCAATCTTTTGATATGACAATAAACCCAATGATCTCATCATCTTCTTTGTCTCATAATAAGAGTCTATTGCATTGTTATGTTTAGGTAAATAATCTCCTACTAAGTGCAATATAGAATCCATGTAATTCTCATATAGATTATTTTCAGTCTTCAAATTCATCAAACGTGCAAATAGAAACAACTGAAAGACCACTTCTACAACCATCATAAAGTGGATGCTAAGAACTTTCTAACATTTCAAAAAAAAAAAAAATTCACTTCTTCATTCAGATCTTCTTCATATTTTCATCTTCGTTTCTTTCAACCAATACATTTTGCACCATTTCGACATAAGGGTTCATTTCTACATCTTGAGAAGTATTAAACACTTCATGATGTACAATACCCCTACTAAATTTTTCCACAACAGTACTAGGTTGTGGTGCAAAATTCTCTCCATGAGATAACCAAATAAAATAATTTAGAGTAAACCCTCTTAAATAAAGATGATTCCAAACGGTTCACTCATTAACAAATTTTTCGTTTTTTTGCATTTGACGCATGGGCAAACCAACTTACCGGTTTCTCTATAAACTTGTTGATTTGTCGCTATTGTCATAAACTGTGTAACACCATCTATAAACTCCTTCGATACACCTCAAGTTTCTGGATCAATTCTATCTATACATCCACTGTCTAGAAATGAAAATATTCGATCTCGACGATGATGCCATTACAATCAGAAATGCTAACAAGATATGTAGAGATATATATGAGAATTGTGTATGAAAAATTGATCAAAATTTGAGGGGGTTAAATAGATAATTTCTGGATGGATTACGGACGGATTACAGACTAAGACAAATAGTTGCCGACGAGCCGTCCCGAATCCATCCCTAAATGGATTTGTGGCCATCCCAATTTAGGGATGATGGCCGAAGGGCGTCTGCAATTTTGAAGTATGTCACAAACAAGTTTAATTCGAAGGTCGAAGATATTGTCTTCACATCATCTATGCAGTGGCCTCTCAAGCAACTCATGTTCGAGAAATATTATGCACACTAGGCTACAGTCTTTTTCCCTATAACAAAACAAAATATATTAGTAACATATAGTAAAATATATAATATAGGAAACAAAAATTATAAAACTTACCCATTAATTGTATTTGGGCGACATCTTTGATGGGTCGGTATTTCTACGTTTGATCCTTTAAGTTAGCAAACCGTGGTATAGCAGCTTTATTGAGCATCTAAAGAAAACCAAGGACATAAGGCTCCAAATTTGTGTCCATCTTGTCCTTATTGTAGAGTTTCCTCGACACATCGAACAAAAGAAACTCATCGACATCCAACACCACCATCACAACTAATCCAATGCATTGGTTTGTTATTTTCAATGGTTCAGTTGTTTATGATGAAGTAAGCCACATCTACATGAGCCCACGATTTAACATAGACGTCGGCATACGTATCGAGTAACTCCATAAATCCACCAAAAGAGTATTGAGAGAATAACTAATCGGTGATGAAGGCTCTCTCGTCCATACGACTGTGTAATTTGGACTGCTCTTTCCTTAGCATCGCAAGGCCCTCTTCAATGTGTGGTAGATGGCGAAAAAATAAGAAATTAGTATGACGTGTGGTACAATGTGTAAGTACCAATGTTGTACATTTACGTTGTACAACGTGTGTACAACATGTGAATACCATTGTGGTATAACGTTTTACACACGTTGTACAACGTAGATGTACAAACAATTGGAAAAAGAAAAGTCTAGTATTATAACAAGCCCGAACAAAGTTGTACATCATACTTGTACAACATGTGGTTTAACGTTGTACCACGTTGTCGTACAACCCGAGTAAGTATGAAGTTGTCCCACAACGTGGTGTGTAAACATTAATTTTTTTAGAAAAATGGTGAAAGATGAGTATGAAGACGACATAAACATAATGATGAACTTTACCATCTATACATATATTTTCCGATGGCAAGACATATAGTCATCGAATGAGGATATTGTGGATGATGAGGATGATGGTATTTCAAGATTTTGAAATATTTTTCGACCAATTTGGAGATTTTTTTAATGATTTGTCGAAAGACGAGATGAACATTAGAGATGGTAGGTGAGGATTATTTTTATAATTTGGAAATTAAAAAATATCAAATTTGAAGTTTGTCATGCAAAACGCAATGATATTTGAAAAAATAAAGTGTAGATGGACAAGACGTTTGGTGGAGTTTTAAAACTCCAATGGATTTCCTATTTAATTCAAACATCTTCCAAATACACCTGAATACAAACTCAGACTCACCCTGAGACTCTATCCATCTTGAATTCAAATTCCAAGCCCCAAACGTCACATACCTCGTATGTGACCGCCTTAAACTATTCACACAATAGCCTAGGTTTCTGAATGACTCTACGAATCACTCACCCACAAACTCCTAGACACAATATCTGAGATTTGTGTAAAAACACTCTCAAAATGTAAATGAAACATTGTTCTGGTTTTTCCGTTTAAGCTCACACTTCTCTTTAGACTTTTAGGCTCACTGTTTTCTGATGGAGAAGTCTTAATTTCATTCATAGGACCAACATTCTTTTTATAAAGGTCTTCTTGATGTGTTTGTTGCTAACAAGTCTCCATAATTTTTCCTCCTTGATTTTCTCCAACAAATCTCCATATTTTAGCTCCTTTGATATTCTCCAATTTGTTAGTCCTTTATTTGTTTATTTTTTACCTATTCAAACATGAAACTTCAACAAACCATTTAAGATCAAAAGACTCTAACAATCTCCCCATTTTTTTTTATCTTGTACTCAAACAAATACATCAGCCAAACATGATTAGTATCAAAGCATAGTCAAGCATATCAAAGCATATGTCAATCATACGTCAACATAGTTATCACTCATTGATGTTAATCTGGTCCAAAATACTCATCGATGTTAGTCTGTATAAAAACAACAAACAAAAACTATCAGCTACTGGTATGATTGGGTCATGATTGGTTCTACTTCATCCTTTTAATACTCTTCGAGTTCAGGTATGCTTGCAGCACCGTCAGCATGTCCACCAGAACTCTCTTCCCATGTTTGTGTGAGTAAAAGATCAAAACAGTTAGACTCATAACATATATGTTAAATAAACTAAGAAAGGATCAGAAAACAATACTAGTTGACATTCGTATCAACAATTTGACGTGCTTCAAGATCATGTGTTTTTCTGCAAGCATATCAGTGATCTTTTTCTCGAGCTTTTGTAAGGAAACCACCACACTATCATCTGAGTTGAATCTTGTGGCATCATGTGCAACCTTCTTATCTGCATACTGTTGTTCATAATTGATCCAAGGATGAATCCTTTCCTTGGGTTCATCTTCCCTAACTATCTCCGCACATTGTTGTCTCAAAAGACCTTGAATGAGATATGGAAAGGGTAGTATGAATCTCGTCCCATTTGAGAAGGCTTGTGTCAGAAATTGTTCAAATATTACTTTGCCAATGTTGATTGGCATCCCCACCTTCACACAGTACAACACCACAACACTCTCTCTTCGAAGCATATCAGTCTTTTTTGTAGGAATCCAGTTGGAACGAAAAATTTTGTTCAATAATGTACAATCCCACACCATCTTTGAGAGACCAATTTTATCAGGTGCCACATTCAAAGCCAATGGACAGCGGCTAAAGCTCTACCAAGCCGCTCAACCGATCGAAAGTGGAAACTCCATTTCCCTTTCCGATCCACCCGTCGAGCACGCATGAGGAATGAAGACGTCAAAGCTTAAGGACGTTAAATAAGCGCTTTCTGGGAGGCAACCCAGCTATTTGTTTTTATTTTTTATGTTTGAAGACTCGGTTATTTATTTTAGTTAAAAAAACACCACAAACGTGCTTCATTCACTTCTCTTACCCTCCATCCGAGCTTCACGTTGAGGACGCCGTTCAATTCAAGTCTGGGGGAGCAGCTCACGTTTGTCAGGTGATTTCGTTTCATTTTCTTTTGAATTTTTAGTTTTTAGGTTATTTTGGTAGTTTTAGTTTGTTTTTGTTTTCGTGTCAGAGTCGTGTCCCAAGGCACTTGTCCGGTGCCATGTTTTGAGATGAACCCTGAACCTAGGATGCTTAAGAAGTTGACATCTTCCGTGAGATTTTGCATGATTGAGCTAGGTTTTCCCTAAGCGTTAGAGCTTATTAGTCTGCTGAATAACAATAGGTCGTAGTTCTTGGGAATCCTAGTGTTGCTTGTGGGGAGGGTTGGACGAGGTTGCTAGGCTAGTTTATCGTTTATTCTTTCTACCCAGATGGTCATACTTCGTGTAGACGACGCTTTACTTTTGTTCTATTGAGGATTATTGGATCATATAAAATCGAGCTTATTTTGCAGATTAAAAGCGCACACTAACACTCCGTTGTCGATAGAAATAATGCCTAAAAAGCATGATCAAAAATTGATATGAGTGCATCGACCTTGTTACTCTTTCGGTGGCTCGGGTCTAAGTGGTGGGTTGGCGATCATCTTTCTACGTCCTAAGGGCATGGCACAAAAAAAGCCGCCTACTCTGCTGCACTCTTACATGAGATGCATGAGTATACCGTCATCGGTAGTCTGGGTCTAAGTAGAGGCTGGATCTCTTCAAATCCGACGTCCTAGAAGCCTAGTGTGTATGCAAAGAAAAAAAAAAGAAAAAAAAGAGAAGAATAGAAAAAAGGGAAACAAAACAAAAAAGAAGTCATAAAAAGAAAATAAAAAGAAAAAAAAAGAAGAAGAAAAGAAAAAGAAAGAAAGAAGCTCGGAAAGAAAGAAACAAGTATCCTCGGTTGATCTAGGTTTAGCATTGTCTGAAGTCTTGTTTGGTGGAGGGAGTTACGGTAGCGTGTCTAGTTTCCTTTGATTTACTTTCTCATGGGTAACCGTGGTGAACCTAGGATTAAGACTGAAAACTCGATTAGGCCGAATTTGCTCTCGACATGCTAGTTGATCGGTTAGGTTCGCTTTAGTGGTATTTCTAGGAGAAAGGGAATTCTCGTGTTTTTACACCCCATGTGTTCCACGTTTACGTTTGCTTAGGGACAAGCAAACATTCAAGTCTGGGGAATTTTGATCATCTCGTTTTCATACATATTTCTTGCACGATTTAAGAGACGTTTCTTATATATATTTGTTGCTTTACGTATGATTGTGTATCCGTTTTACTTGTTTTCGTGTTTTCATATTCTTTCAGGTTTTACGCGTATTTGGATCATTTTGGAGCTAAAGGACATGCACGGAGCTAAGGAGCAACTTCGAGGATTGGAGAAGACTCTTGCGAGGAGGCAAGCTAGGAGCATTGGAGATCAACCCGACACTTCGGTTTTGCTTGGTTTTCATGTTCCTTAGACTTTCTACTTTGTTTATGTTTGTTTACAGACGCATGAGCGAGTAGTTTGTTTGTTCTAGGAGAAGGGATTAGCCCTTGGCTATCTCGGAACCACTTTCTATTTATCTTTGAATGCATCTTCCCATTTTAGTTTATCTATTCTCTATCTGAGTGCTTAATTTACTTGTGTTTGCGACGGCCGCGTAGATGCATGTCAAAGGGATTAAGAGAAGGACCGAAAGGAGAATTCTAGTATTGGAAGATCAGGTTTAGAACAACCGAGGTTAGGCCACGAAAGATAGAGTAGCAACGGTTGAGGGTAAAACGGATGAATCACAGTTCTTATGGGTTTAGTTCAAGGTGTCAGCCACGAAAGTAGGGGGCAACTTGTCTAGATCACGTGTCTATGCCTCGAGAGAGGGTAGATATCATATTAGGATCGTCTGCCTTAGATAGCTTTAACTGGGATTGCATGATAGATAGATTGATCGTTGGTTTCGGTAGTCTTGTGGTGAAACTGGATTCCTAGAACGTTTGTCCTATCGTTAAGAGTCAACTCATTTATTTACTTTTAGTATTTCATTCTTCAATCATATTAGTTCGTTAGCAAGTTTGATTCATAGTTCGAGTTTAGGTTGTGTTGCGTAGTCTCTGTGGGATCGACACCTAAAATACTACACACGTGTTGTGCACTTGCGGGTAGTTTAGGTTATTTTATTTAACTCTGATACGCATCACTCTTATGATAAAATCATAGTGGAGTATGTAGGTTTTGTTCTTTTTATCATCGTTTTTTTGCGTTTATTCTTGCATATACATGCTTGAATATCCTTGTTCTTTTATCTTTTTCTTTTCTTCTCTTTTTGCCTCCTTTTCTTTATATAAGACTAACCTTTTGCCCTTAAGACGTCGAAGATGGATATCCGCCTCACCACTTATACCCAAGCCAATTCCATTGCACTCTTATCAACTATCGTACATTTTCAAGTACTTTATTGATAGCGGAGTGTAGGAGTGTTGTTCCAATCTGTGCACGAAAAGGTTTTTTCCAATATACAGGTGCACCTCAATATCAGCGTAATATACTCCTACTAATATATTTCTAAAACAATAAAGCACATTCTTTACCCCTTCGCTTTTTAAATTAAAGCTCGCAAACACCAAGCGATTTTCTCAAATTCACAAAGCGGCTCATGTCTAGAGGTTTGGTAAAAATATCAGCCAATTGTCATTTCGTAGGCACATATTCAATTAGATTTTTTTTTCTCAACAAGTTCTCTAAGAAAATGATGTATAATTTCAATGTGCTTTGTTCTAGAGTGTTGTACTAGATTCTTTGAAATATTTATGGCACTTGTATTATGACAATGAGCAATGAAAGATTTAGAATCCATATCATAGTCTGACAGTATTTGATTCATCCAAATGAGTTATGTGTTACAGCTCCCTAATGCAATATATTCCACTTCTGCCGTGGATAAGAATGTTGAGTTTTGTTTCTTATTGTGCCACAAAATAAGATTATTTCCAATAAAGAAACATCCTCTAGAAGTAGTTTTCCAATCATCGGTATTTCCACCCCAATCTGCATCACAATGACCTACCAACTCACAATTAGTATCTTTAGTGTAGTATATACAAAAGTCAATAGTTCCCTTCACATATTTGATTATTCTTTTTACGGCTTGAAAATGAGATCGTTTTGGGTTGGCTTGACATCGTCCACAAATTCCTACGCTTGCTGCTAGATCAGGTCTACTTGCGGTTAAGTAAAGTAAACTCCTTATCATGCTTCGGTACACCTTCTGTTCTACATCATCTTCTTCGGAATCCTTTGTCAATTTGGCAGTTGTAGACATAGGCGTGTGAGCAGTTTTTCTATTGTCCATTTAAAATTTCTTCACTAAATCACGTGCATACTTGCTTTGTGATATGAAGATTCAATCATCCAATTGTTTCACTTGCAAACCAAGGAAAAAAATTTAGTTCTCCGAACATACTCATCTCAAATTCATTTATCATGGTTTGCACAAATCAATCAACTTTCTTTTGAGATGTTGAACCAAAAACGATGTCATCAACATAAATTTGAAAAACGAGTAAGTGATTATCAGATTTATGAATAAATAAAGTTCGATCAACTCCCCCTCGCTTGTATCATTTGTTGATGAGAAATGTGGCCAGCCTATCATACCACGCCCTTGGCGCTTGTTTCGATCCATATAGCGCCTTTTTAAGTCAATACACATGATCTAGATGTTTGTGATCCTCAAAACCATGAGATCTTTCAACGCATACTTCCTCTTGAATTATTCCATTCAAAAATGCGCTCTTCACATCCATTTGATATAACATGAAACCAAAAACACAAGAAACTCCAAGTAGCAACAATAGACTCTAGCCTTGCAACTGGTGCGAAGGTTTCATCAAAGTCTATCCCTTCAACCTGCGCATATCCTGAGCTACAAGTCATGCTTTATTCCTAGTAATTTGACCATCTTCATTAGTTTATTTTTGAAGATCCAATTGGTTCCAATCACATTGGTTTGAGTAGGTCGAGGTACTAGATACCAAACATCATTACGTTCAAATTGCTTTAATTCCTCTTGCATGG
The DNA here is from genome assembly GCA_036759665.1 of Gynandropsis gynandra. NCBI lineage: Eukaryota > Viridiplantae > Streptophyta > Magnoliopsida > Brassicales > Cleomaceae > Gynandropsis > Gynandropsis gynandra. The sequence continues at coordinate 15,881,073 of CM071872.1, read as the reverse complement.
CCTTAATCCAAAACTCATCATTCAATGCATCTTTAACATTGTTTGGTTCATGTTGAGATGTTAAGCAAACGAATCTCACCAAATCATTGTAGTTGATACGTGGCTTGTTCCTCATTCTTCTTGTGTCATGAAATGTTCCAATGACATCTGCTATGAAATGATTTTTGTCCTTGGGTTGAATTTATTTCTTCCTCTATCTCACCTCCCCCTGCTGAGTTCTCCTCAGTAAGTCTTGTTTCTAGGTTTTTAGTTTGTTCCTAAGGTGAACCTTCGGCTTCCACAAGCATGTTTAGCATATCTATTTGTAACTGAGCTACAGTTCTGTCAACAGATTCTAAGTTTTGACTTTCTTCATCAAATATAGTGTTAGTGGACTCAATAACAGTCTTGGTACGAAGATTATAAACTCGAAAAGATACTAAATTTGTACCATAACCTAGAAACATACCATCATCACTATTTGAATCAAACTTTCCAAGATACTCTCGATCATTGAGTATGTAGCACTTACACCCAAACACATGGAAATAATTGTCATTTGGTGTCTTTCATTACCATATTTCATATGGTGTTTTCTTCGTACCTTTTTGGGCATAAATTCTATTGATAATGTGACAAGCCGTGTTTATGGCTTCTACCCAGAATCGAGGTGCAACTTCCTTACCTTGCAACATTGCCCTAGCCATTCCCTGCAAGGTTCTATTTTTTCTTTCCACAACTCAATTTTGTTGTGGAGTTTTCGGAGCAGAATATTCATGTGAAATACCAAGTTTGTTACACAAATTTTCAAATGACTCATTCTCAAATTCACGATCATGATCACTCCTAATCCTTTTAATTCTTCCTTTGGTATTTATCAAGTTTAAGCACAAATAACGAAAAACTTCAAAAGTTTCACCTTTCTCTCTTAAAATTTTAGCCCATGTATATCTTGAAAAATCATCAACACATACGAAAACATACATTTTTCCACTTATGCTATCAGTTTGCATAGGTCCCATCAAATCCATATGAAGCAATTCTAGTATGTGAGTGTTCTTGATTTGCGAAATCTTCTTGCGATTAATTCGAACTTGTTTACCTTGTTCACACCGTTTGCAGATAACGTCCTTTGTCTTTATCATCTTGGGCATACCTCGAATCAACTCAAAATTAGAAAATTTAATAATGGTTTGATAATCAACATGTCTTAAATGTTGATGCCAAAGGTGAATAGGATCTTGTGTAGCATGATAACACTTTACTTCTTCTTCCCAAATATAGCAGTTGTTAGATGTTATTTTTCCTACAAGAACATTCTTACCATCCTCATTTGTGACAATGCATTTCTCATGTGAGAAAGAGACATGTAAGCCTTGAAGTCTTTGTACAAAATGTACATTAGCTAGCTTTGGTTTTCCAATTGCTATAATGTCACATTTTCCTTGTGTGCTTCCTTTACGTCCATCACCGAAAGTTACACTTCCACCTTTGATACTTTCTTTAAAGTTGGATAACAAGCTAAGATTTCCTGTCATATGTCTTGAACAACCACTATCAAAGTACCACATGAAATTTTGCTCATTTTGTATTGCGGTGAATGCAACATTGCAATTAAGATCCAATTTCTTTACCCAAATTTGCTTAATTGTAGGATTCCTTAGTGTCATATATATCTTTCACCCTTTTTAATCTATATTTGTCTAACGTTAGGTATTGATAAAAAAGGAAACTTACCTTGGTGTTGCCGTGACTTACCTTGAGGCTGTCGTGATTGATGTTAATTCCATCCTCGTGACTTTCCTTGAGACCGTCGTGATTGATATTGATTCCATCTTCTTCTTGTCATCCTTTTCATTTTTGAATGTCCTTTGAGGTTTCTAGTCATAATAATTCATTTGATAGCAATTGATTCAAATGTGACCCTTTCTCCCGCAGTAGTAACATCTTCTCTGCTCTTTTTGTTGATATTTAGGTCTCACATGTGCTGGAGGTATAGTTCTCTGATGGTCAGCTCATCATCATCACTTTTTTCATTTGATTGTTCATCTTCACTTGCTATGACACCGTAGAATATAACATAACTAGTCATGTCCTCTTCTTCACTTTCTTCCTCCAATTCAGTTGAATCTTCTTGAGTAAGAAGATTCACATCATGGCACTCATTCTTCGTGTGTCCAAAAATTTGACAATTAAAGCATTTTGTTGCATTGAAAGCTTTCAAGGTTGCTTCTCGTTTTTGAACACTCGGACAATTGTTTTTTATATGACCATATCCCTTACACTCATGACATTGAACTTTCGATTTACCTTCTTTCTCTGGAAATGCCTTATGTGTCTTGGGGTATCCTCCTGGTCCTTCTTTTAGAAATTTGTTAAACCTTTTTGCTAACAAGGATATTTCTCCTGCAAGTCCATCATCCTCTGTCGTATTCTCTTCTACTTTGAGAGCTATACCTTGGGAGAATTTTTTGCTAAATGATCCTTGTTCCAGCTGCAGCTCCATTTCATAAGCAGACAATATTCCCACGATTTCCTTGAAGCTCGTTGTGTCTGTATTGAGTGATATGTTCATCGCTGCCTTTTGTGCTGAAAACTTCTTAGGTAAGCATCGAAAGAGTTTCTTGACAATCCTTTTGTCTTCATAAGATTGACCAAGAACATGTGCTTCATTGGCCAAGGCATTTAGTATTCCACTAAAATATTTCATGTTTTCATCTCTCCCATTTCAATTTTTTCAAATGATGTTCGAAAATATCCAATCTTGTTCTCTTCACCCTTGGAGTTCCTTCATGAATTGTTTCAAGCGTGTCCCAAGCATCTTTAGCTGATTCACAACCTTGTATCTGTTTAAATTCATCCATGTTCACGAAGGTGTAAATTGCAGCTAATGCCTTTGCATTGTACGTAAATGATCTCTTCTCGGTCGGTGTCCATTGATCAAGCGGTTTCTCCTTTTCGTTGCCTTTTTCATCAATCACCATTGGAGGATTCCATCCATACTTCACGGTCCCCATGCATCTTCGTCTATGTCGCGAATGTTAGCTCTCGTCTAAACCTTCCAATATCCATAATTGGAGGAGTTGAGTATTACGGGGTTGCAATACATGTATAGATCTCGTGAACCTTCCATCTCTCTCTTTAATTGGATCTCAAACGAATATTAACTTCTTTGATTTGTTTCCAGTTCTGATACCAATTGAAAAAATAAAGAGTAGATGGACAAGACGTTTGGTGGAGTTTTAAAACTCCAATGCACTTCCTACTCGTCTTGAATTCAAATTCCAAGCTCCAAACGTCACACACCCCGTATGTGACTGCCTAAAACTATTCACACAATAGTCTTAGATTTCTAAATGACTCTACGAATCACTCACCCACAAAACCCATAGACACAATGTCGAAGATTTGTGTAAAAACACTCTCACAATGTGAATGAAACACTTTTTCGGTTTCTTCGTTTAAGCTCACACTTCTCTCTAGACTTTTAGGCTCATTCTTTTTTTACGAAAAAGTCTTCATTTCGTTCATAGGATCATCACTCTTTTAATAGAGGTCTTCTTGATGTGTGTATTGCTAACAAGTCTTCATAATTTTTGCTCTTTAATTTTCTCCAACAAATCTTCATGATTTTAGCTCTCTTGATATTCTCCAATTTGTTATTATTTGATTTGTTTATTTTTTACCTATTTAAGCATGAAATTTCAGCAAATCATTTAAAATCAAAATACTCTACCAATATTTTATTTTTATAATATATTAGAAAGAGTGATATTTTTTGTAATATTTGTATAAAATATATATTATAATTAATTAATTTTTTCCAAAAAATAAAATTATTAAATTAATTTTAAAACCGTTAATTTTTTGAAATGACATCATTTGGGTCATCTAGATTGAAGCGGGGGAACTTCAAAATACCCCTGTAGGGCTAAAGTGCTTCAAAAATACCCTTGGCTGAAAAAAAAGTTTCAACTTCAAATCTACCCTTAAAATATTGATAATCCCATATTACCCTTCACGAAAATTTTTCTCTCTCCTCTAGAGCACCTCTAATTCTCTCTCCTGTGGCGCGAAAATTATTGTTCCCCCATACCACAACAGATTCGGCGAGAGTAGCTTGAAATCGGCATCAGATTCGCTGCCAATAGGTTGAAATCCTTTGTTGTCAACAAAGAAGCTTGCAATTAAGCACGTTCCGCAGAAAAACCAGGTATGTATAGTGAGTTTTTCGTGTTTCTCTTGTGTTTATTGCAATTATTAAAAACGAGTCTAAACGAGTCATATTTATTGCAATGTCAAAGGTGACAGAGTGGGTCACAGAGTCGTACGGTCGCATTGGGTCACAGAGTCTTATCGAGGGGTCAAATCGCACTGGGTCACAGAGTCATATTGAAACACATGGTCGCATTGGGTCATAGAGTCTTATCGAGTCGCATGGGCACAGTGGGTAACAGAGTCTCATTGAGTCGCATGGTCGCACTAGGTTATAGAGTGTTATCGAGAAACACATGGTCGCAGTGGGAAACAGAGTCGTATGGTCGCACTTGTGTACAGAGTCTCATTGAGTCGCACGGTCACACTAGGTCACAAAGTCTCATCGAGTCACACAGTCGCACTAGGTCACAAAGTCATTTTGAATTTGAACCACATGGTCGCAGTAGGTCACAAAATTTATCGTACAAGGGTCGCAAAGGGTTGAAAGGGTCGCATGGGTCCAAGGGTCGCAGGGGTCCAAGGGTTGCAGGGGTCCAAGGGTCGCACGATTGCTGTGGGTCACGGAATTTATCCCTCTTTTTATGTTTTTGTTACAGGTGTAATGGATACGGTGGATGAGAAAATCACACTGATTTATTTTTTGTATGATGGTAAATGAGAAAAAAACCCAAATGGAGAATCTGAATGGGTTGGTAGAGTTCAGGAAAACCAGAGAGTATTTTTCTTATGTCCTCCGGTTAGTCTGACATACCAGCAACTGATTGATGAGTTATGCGTTAAGCTATTTTCCCAATATTTGTGAAAATAGGAAGCCGACATATATAATGAATGACGAACATCTTATTTGTTATCTGTTCGATCGCATAAGAGGAATTCGACCACTGCTGTATGTGGAGATAGAATCGGCAGGTGTGAATTGTGAAATCGAAATTGAGAGGGAAATTGAGCCTCTAATTCCTGTTTTTGGAAGCATTGCTAAAGAAGGTGAGGATCGAGGTGTTGTAGATTATGAAGACTGTGTTATTGTAGGTCCAGATAACAAAATTAGAGTTGAGAGTATTCCGGAGACAATAGATATTTTGGATTCGGATGATTTTGATAGTGAACATACAAGCGGGTTAAGAGAAGATGGTGGGTGTGCCATGAATGTGGTAGTTGATGGAGTTGTTTGTGGCAGTAATAAAGTTGATTCTAATGTGCCAGCAGAGCATAAGTATGGTGATGGTGAGAACAACTCGCAAATGGTAGTTCACAATGGCGAAAATAATATCTTCGAGTTCGGAGATGGATTGGATCTTAAAATTGGGCAAGAGATTGATAGCAAGAAGGATGTACAAGAATTTGTAAGGAAGGGTTCAATCGAAGCTTCGTTTAGATATACAACATTGAGATCTGATACGAAGCTGTGGGAAGTACGATGCAAGTTTGTCGGAAATGGTTGTAAATGGAAATTACGAGTGGCAGCAATCCCGAATTCCAAACGGTTTAGTGTGAGAACACATCATCCCATTCATAATTGTTCACATGTATCTAAACGGACCAAAGCTACAAAGGGTACAACGCAAATGGTTGATGTGCGTTAAGCTCAAGTAATAAAACCTAGACTAACGCTTCCGCAAGAATACGGTTCGTGTAGTAACTAGGGTCGAACACAAGGAATTGATGCAACTTATAAGCTATTAAACTAATGGAATAGACGTGTAAGGTGACTAAAGATGGAATTGTTATTGAACTAAACTAAACTAAATCGATGAGATAAACTTATAGCTAAGCACCATGGGTATCGAGAGTTTGCATAATGATGTAACGAAGTTCTAAAAGGATAATTGGTCTAAGGTACTATTATGAGTTCAGGGAATTCAAGCTCTCCTATAGGAACTGACTGGCGTAGACTTGTCCACTATCTAGCATGCATATACCAATGTATCCATTGCGCATCTTACATGGATAGACGCATTACGACCGCTATCCTAATCCCTAGATTCAATCGATTGACCTGGCGTAGATTCTAAACCGATTAAACCCTAAATTATGGCTAAGTTTTCAAAGTCTAATGCCCTGGCGTTGGTTTATTAGACTTCTAACATCATTCTTTCGAGTGGCGTACAAGTAATGAAAGCATTAAGATCAACCATGAAATCTGAAAACATGATCAAATACCGAATTCATTCATATCGAGTGGCGTACAAGTATGAAAACATTACGATCCACCATTCATTAAGCGTAAGACTTCGTTACAACATGGCAATACTCTCTAACCCATGGCAAAGGATCTACTCAGACATGAATACAGCAAAGGAAACACAAGAAAATTCTAAGTTCGACATAGATAGAGAAAGAGATGACTCCCTATTCATAAACCGATGTCTTCGATAGATTCTCCTTGCTCGCGATCCGTAGATCCGTCTTTTCTTCCTTCTTCCTTCTTCTTTCTGCCCTAATGTCTCTGAATCTTCTCTTCTGCAATCTGGTTCGAAAACTCCTTTTTCAGATCTAATTTTCCCTTAATTTGGTCGTTCCAAAACTTAGGAATTAGTTGAGAGAAACAAGGACCCGAGCGGGCATGTCCTCTACCCGCTCGTGCAGGCCACTTGCCCGACCGTGTGCCCTCCTTTCAGCCCGAGCGGGCACCATGCCCGATCGTGTGATTCTTGAGCCCGAGTCGTGCAAACCTTCGGCGATCTCTTGGCATCAATTAGCCCGAGCGGGCACTCCAATT
>CM071872.1:15842951-15853731 GCA_036759665.1 Gynandropsis gynandra | reverse complement strand
GCTTTATTCGAACGGGCTTTTTAGTCGGCCCGAGCCCGAAGGCCCGGTTTCATTCGGGCTGCCAATTTTACAGCCCGAACCCGCGTATTTCGGGCGGGTTTCGGGCGGGCCCGCGGGTTCGGGCTGTTTTTTACACCCCTAACAATATCGTATAATTTTCTTATTTAAACAGACGCGTTTATTATAAATTATTCTAAATATATACAAACTGATATATACATAGACAAACACACATGGAACTGTATCAGCACTGTCTATACACGTGTATACATCTCACAATCATACACACACAATACATATATACGTATATAAATACATACATATCAAATATATTATTGAAAAAAAAACATAAGAACACTCATTTCCTATAAATTGGTTCAATTTATATACATGATATTAAGTATATTGATTTATATCATATTTTATAATTTTTTATTTTATACATACGAATTTATTATACATTATTTTAGATATAGACAAACAGATATATACATAGACAAATACAGACATGGAACTGTATCAGCACTGTCCATATAACTTTATATATCTCACAATCATATATACACACAAATACACACATACATACATACTTACATATAAATCTCTTAACATACAAATACACTCTCAATTCGTTCATTTTATATACGTGATATTAAATATATCTATATTTTATAATATATTTAGTTCGTTATTTAAAACATACATTGTTATTAATTACTCTAAATAATTTTGTAAATTATATTTTTCAATATACACGATTTAAGATAATCATATATATATAATATAAAAAAGAGGGGTTTTTTCCTCCCTCTTATGTTGCGACGTCAAAATTCCCCTCCTCTCCAAAGCGGCTCTTCCTCAGCACACCCGATTCGACCCATTTATCACCCCGTTCTTCGTCTCCCTCGCCCGTTCTTCGTCTCCCTCAGGATTCCACTTCTTTGAATCCACTCATGCATCGCCTCCTAAAAACGTTCACTCACAAACTTTCCAGTGCACTGAGTCGGATTAATTTCTTCACCAAAGCGCTTTGAGGCAAGCGACGAAGAAGCGACGAAGAAGCCGACACGGGAGAGAAGCGAAACGACTGAGAAGCAGACGCAGCCATTGCTTGCTTTCGATAAATCGCCGCCTCCACCGACGCGCTTGGATGCAAGCGAAGAAGAAGCGGAGACGGCTCAGATGAGATGACTAGGGCGGCACGGGGATGGTGTATCAAACTCATGGCTTTGGGTCTTGGCCGGAACGGAAAGCAGCTATCCAGTCTAGGGTTGCGATTCTAACATTGTCGGTGATATCTCCGGCGGTGCGGGCACGGGGATAGTGTATCGCACTCATGGCTTGGGTCTTGGCCAGAACGGGAAGCAACAATCCAGTCTAGCGTTGCGATTCCAACATTGCCGGTGATATCTCCGGCGGTGCGGGGATGATGTATCGCACTCAGGAGCGGCCGATTGGGTAATCATATATTTCTTCGATTATTTTGATTTATATGATTTGCTGTATCCATCAAACAATTAACAACAAACGAAATTATGCAGAAATGGCGGAAAACCCTTGAAACCAGACAAGGCTAAGGAGCATACCGACGACTCAGGTACCTTCGAATGTCTCTTCAATGACTATTAGGTCGTCAGTTTCTTCCTCGGAGTTGGGTGAGAAATCGAGAGAGAAAGGGAGACGGGTTTGTTGAATGTCTCTTCAAAGACCATTGTGATTCTTTCTGTTCAAGATCGGATTTGTTGTGATTTCTGCATCCTAATTCCGTACAGCCTATAGATTTTCTTATATGCAGAATCTGGAAATCGAAAAGAGGAACAAATAGATTTCATCATTCTTTTTTGAATCGTAGTGCGAAACCTTATCATCTCATAAGCGACGCCACCCTGCAAGAATTTTAGGTATTTTTTAAATCATCATTCCACTATTTACCCCTTCATTATTGCTCACTTCAATTCACCGGACTTTTCCTTTCCACAAATCCATTCCTTCGGTTTCTTTGGGTTTCAAGAGAGACTTGAATCGCAATTTGGATGATCGGACATGGAGATGTACCAAGTGGAATCCTTAAGATGGCTTAGAAAACTGGATGCTTACAACAAATGCTGGATATTAGAGAGGTATTCATCTAGGACTCGAAAGAAATCAATTTTGGGTATTGAAATCACTGAAAATGAGGAACTATAAATTTGAGTTTTTTGGAATGATTTTGGGTATAGATTCATTGATTTCTAGCGCCAATGCAATTCACAACGAGATTGTTGTTACTTTTGAAACCTTGAATGTTCTTTGTCGGAATGTTACACTTGAAGAAGGGTTTACTCACTCCTCTCTTCTCTTGTAGTGTCGTCAAAGAAGAGGAAAGTAGTTGTGGTTGGCATCCCGAGAAATATTGATAACGATATTTTGCTGATGGATAAGACTTTTGGGTTTGACACTACCGTGGAAGAAGCACAACGAGCAATACACTCTGCTTACATTGGGGTATATATCCTTAACATTATAATTAAAAGATTTCTTGTATTCAATTTCCCATTAATTTAGTTGTGTAGAATAAACCATTGTTGTCTTTTTTTACGTGGCATTGTAATAGGCTCATAGTGCCTATTATGGCATCGAAATCGTAAAGCTAGTGGGTCGTAGCCGTGGATTCATTGCTATGCAAGCATCCTTAGCAAGTGGACAAGTCGATATTTTCCTGATTCTTGAGGTACATGTTTATGCGTTATGTTTATCGTTGATCTAATGCTGCAAATGCAAGGTATAATATATTTTTTGCGGGTCTATATAAGGATTATGTAGTTAAGCATGTATGTTTGATGAGATGTATTGTCAGTGAATCCATAGAATTAGTAATGAGATCCATCGGACTTGACAGAGTTAAAATCCTCATTCCAATCCAAATGGTTCTTAATGAGGTTTGGGTTTTTCTGCGGATTCAGGAGAGGAGAGGAGCATTTGTTCATATTGAAATCTACTTCTTCGGTGGGGAATACACTTAAGCCCTCCCCTGAAAGGAAGAAACTGCCATCGTCGAGTTTGTCTCTTCCATCTGTGAATTCTGAAAGGAAAGGCAGTTCGAACGCAGATCAGTATGCAGTTATGGTGTCATGCCGATGCAACTACACAGGTACAGCACAACTTCCATGCTTTTTTGCTGTTTAAAAATCGATGGCTTCTTCGTCTTCATGGTGCTTGTACTTTGGTTGCAAATGCTAGGTTGTTCTTTAAACAGCAGACCAACTAGAGACCACGTGCTTCAAGGGATCCAATGATATCTGTTGCGTCTGAAATGTCAGGAGAGCCTTGTGGCCCCATGGAAGAGCCTCTCAGCTTCCTGTTCAGGTCTGAATTGCCTTTCTCACACATTGAGCATATACATTGTTGATATGTTGTATTGCCTCTCTCTGTCTCTCTCACATATACATTGTTGATCTATTGTTTTATTGGTTTCATCAGGTCCCTACTCTTCAAACATCAAACTTAGGATCAGATCAGATGATTTGGGTTTGACTATTCTGGCTCCACATCCTTGGCATCACCTCCATCCATGGTGTCATTGAACTCAACCCCTACATTCCCAACCAACCCTTTCTTGGGCTTCTCTGAGTTCAAAGAGAAGCGAGAAACACAGCACAATGATGCGTAAACTCAACTCACTGCCCCCTCTTCCATTGAAGGCCCAAAACGATGATGGAGACTTAAAGTCTAATTCTTTCAAGGACCAATGCTCGAATCCTTCAGATGTTGTACCCAAGAGTGGATTGGGATGCACCCATCTCTGGCTTCAAAACAGAGTTCCACTGGGGTAAGAATCAATTCTTAAATGATCTTAAGTGATGATGATGAAGATGATCTTATGATGATAATGATCTTAAATTGGCAAATGCAACAGATGCGCCCCAGCTCGATCCACAACGACAATAAAACTGGAGTTATGCCATTGACAGACGGAATAATAACTCTGGATACTCTCCAGATAGACATGAAGGAGAAAGGTAACATCTATGAGCAAAAAGGTCAGGCCAGACTACTCACGCTGGATTTCCAATGAATTTCAGAATATTCTCTCTCGCACTGGATTTCCGATCTCGGTTTAGGTAATTTAAGATCCATTTTATCTTCACTCAATGGTTGGGTACAGACGGAAATCTGTTACTTTGGCTATGGATCAATGGCCTGCTTCTTCTCTATCGTGTTTGTAAAAAATCAGGAATTCCATGGACCGAGGAAGACCACAACTTAGGAATTCTCGATTGTCGTCAGCAATCTCAAAACCCTAGAGCAAACCAAGCTGCACTCCTCGATTTCCATCTCCGGTCTTAGGACAAGGAAGCTTCAACCGACAAACTTCACAGAGACTCCAACAGAGGAGATGATAAGGTAAGCATGGATTTGGGTATTTTTTGTACAATCTGTATCAACCTCACTTTCCGGTGTTGTGACATATCCATGGAGATGTATCAGCTAATTGATTATGATTCCGTGTTTCATTTCTATGTTTGGATTTAATAGGTAGCAGAGTAGTACGGTTGGAGGCTGAAGCATGTGAACGCGGAGACGAAGCTCGAGGAGTGGAAGGCCGAGGAAGAGGATATGCAGCTCGAGCAATTGGGACAGTTCCTGAAAAAGCATTCGAAGAAAGGGAATCAAGGCCTTGGCAACGGGGAGGCGCAGAAGTTCATGGAGAAGTATAGGCAAGAATCTTTCCAAAGCGGGAAGAGGAATGGGAAGATGGATGCAGCTTCCGAGAAGTCGACGTGCCTGAAGATATGGTGTGCTCTCTTTCTCCTCTAGGATTTAGGCTTATTGGTCAATGTATTAAAAGAACTGAATATGCCTAGATGACCGAAAGAATCTGGAGCTGGCCGGAGGCTTAGGCATGTGAAAGTATCTTGGGATGGCCGGAGGCTGCGGCGTGTGAATGCGGCGAAGAAGCTCGAGGAGTGGAAAGCCGAGGAAGAGGGCAGGAAGCTCGAGAAATCATATGGTCGGTCGTCTGCAAATGGAGAGTATACCATTCCGTCATGGTCGGGCAGTTAGCGCTACGCTAGCACGGGTGTGATTTATCGCGCTAATGATGCTTCAATGTGCTCGTCTATTCCTAAACTTGCAGGTTTGTGTCTTTACATAGTAACAATTTTACCTTTTTTGTGTTTTCTCCCTTAAAGTTCATCAAACCATTTGTCTTAATTCATAGGTTTGCAAAGATGTGGAAAGAGCTGTAGATTAAGGTGGATAAACTACTGACCTGACTTGAAAAGATGAGCTTTCTCTCAAGTAGAAGAAAAATTGACCATTGAGCTCCATGCCGCGCTTGGGACTAGGTAAATCATGAAATTCTAACGTTGAGGTTTTATGTCTATATATATATGTATATCTTTCACTTTCTTTGACATAGCATATATGTCCTTAATCACCGTCGAACCAAGAATGCCTCCTCCAAAAGTAGCTCAAAAGTAATTTCTTTTTACTATTCTTCATTATATAGTATCACGAAATATTTACATAGATAATTTTTCATGCATCGATGCTTTCTTGAATATGTATTGGATTTGTATGGTAATAATAGGTTGGATGAGCTGCCAATTTGATGTATACATCATGGGCAGTAAGATTTCATGATTTTAACATTCATGTTGTTCCAATTTTCTATTGACCAATGATGCTTGAATACGTAGTTTCATCCCCTTTGAAGCATCTGTGAAAAGAGAGGACTAACTATAGATGAAGAGCAGTGCTCATCCATAATCAACTGATGCACAAATGCAAAGACAACAGCAATATAGCTACAAAGATGTTCATGGACAGATGAGGTTGACAGGTACAGTTGTCGTAGGATTATCTGATTGGTTTCTTTGTGTATGTCTGTGCTTATATAAAGGGAGGATGATATGATATTTTGGTTACATTGTATGTTCATGCTGCTGAGAATTGCTAGCTTTCGTGCTCTAAAGAACTGATATGATTTGAATCTTAGGAGTACCGTTTTCAGGCCATTTATGCCTCTTAGTGTGTGGTGTCCATTTATGCCTCTTAGGAGTACCGTTATCTCTCTTCTTGAATTCGGTTTCGTTTGTCCGTAGTTGTGATTGTTGCTTGCTCGGAGCTAGGTTTTTTTTGTTTTCTAAACGTACGCCGGAGTTAACGCCATCGAACTTTTAGGTTATCCAATTTGAGGTTCTGTTTGTTCACCAGGATGATGAGTCGAACTAATATCGATCGATTTACTCTTGTGTCAATGAACTGATTCCAACGTATATGTGATTCTCATATGATATTGTGTATGTTTGATCTAATATCGCATTTGGATACAAATCTTTATGCAAATGCTGAAACATAAGATATTCGACATCTTCTTGATGCCGTGTTAGAAGACAAAAAAGTGACACACGACACTTTAGTGTGGAGATTTAATTTCTTTTTTCCTAGACATAAGAATGGCAATGGCATAGAGGGACCGATTTGAACTTTAAGTTCGTAGATTTCTTTAAACATTCCCAAGAGCTAGCTGAATCATTTTTTGGAGTAAGTTGAAGGAAATGAAACAACCAGAACTGCGGCTGTTATTGTCTTTGCACTTCTCGGTTTTCCTCTTGCTTTAAGTGCTATTAAGTTTAACCAATACTCTTTCTTCTATTATTCTCAGCCTATTTGTCTTAACATATGTTGTTCTGTAGATCATGACCTTAATTATTCTCAACGCATCCCTTCGGGTTTTTCTACTCTCTTGAGAGAACATGGCCTTAAGTGGTTTGCACAAGATGATGTCGACTGGTTTAGTATTGCAGTTCAAATCAGAAGCAAGTCAATGAAAATGCGTCAAGGTATAAACTTTAACCCTATCTTTGATTCTGATGCTTGAATCTTGCTTTAGGGTACTTGTAGTTCGTGTTTTTGTTTTAAGGTTGATGAGGTTATGATGTCGACTGTTTTGGTTTTGCAGTGTCCATGCTTATGTTTATGTAGTGTTCAAATCAGAAGCAAAACAATGAAAACGCGTCAATGTATAGACTTTAACCCTAGCTCGGATTCTGCTGTTTCAATCTTCCTTTAGGCTACTTGTAGTTCGTGTTTTTGTTTGTGTTGATGAGATTATGATGTCGATTGGTTTGGTATTGCAGTGTCCATGCTTATGCTTATGTAGTGTTCAAATCAGAGCAGCCTGCTGAAGCTTCTTTGGCCCATAACATGTCGCTGGTACATTTTTCCTCCAGTATGCCATGATTGACCTCATTAGGAAGTATCAATGAAAGCCGTGAAAGCAGAAAAGTCCATCAGTTGCTACAAGAAAGGCTAGAGCAACAGACTCGCAAGAAAGTTGTTAAACGTGTTGGGACTAAGCGTCAGCAGGATAACTGGACGCCTGATAACTTCTCTTATGGCATTCAGGGTAACTGTCATCGATTCTGGTCTTTTTATGTCATAGGATTTTGATAATGATGATACATTTTCTTGTGCTTGTGTTACATTACATTAGGGTTCTACTTTGAAAATCTGTCATGAATTTGACAGAAAAAAGTGACTTTTCATCCTCTGTAATTACATTTGCACACATCTGAGTTTATGTTGAATGGAAAAGTAAGCTTCTTTTTTCTTGGGTCACCATGATAATGTAATTTCTGTTAAATTTTATTATGAAATAGACAAGTGGGCAACCATAACAGACTGTGATTTGTTCTAAAGATATGTACATAAGGGTTGAGTTTTGTTGATTCTGAGGCTGTCTCCATCTTATGTTATGGTTTTCTCTGTCTAATTAAGGTTGGGTAACAGACACAATGCCAACGAGGAACAAAGTGCCCGTCGAGTTGAAATCGTAAAGATGTTCGAGTGATTGCAACTCTGCAAGGGCAATCCAAGCATGTAATAGACCCGTATAAGTCAAGAGAGAGACGATTAATGTCATCGATTTCTCGAAAGAAAGATGAAGACATTTCATACCCGAACAGTGATATAAGCAGCATGAATCAATCCAATGAAATTAGTAAGGAAGAATATATGATAAGAGGCATTGACAATAGGAGAAGCAACATTAGTGAAAGTGTTTGGTAAGGTTGGAGTTAGTCTTAAGAACAACATGTAATTCAATATTCCGTCTTTTCTTCTTTCAATCCACAAATCAAAATACATTTTATCTTCACTTCTCTTCAATCTGTTTAACTCAAAATACAATCAGGCCACACTATGAATTTCACCTGATTCTAAAAGAGCACAAATTTGTCAGGCCATCAATATGTTTAACTCAAAATACAATCAGACCACACTATGAATTTCACCTGATTCTAAAAGAGCACCAATTTGTCAGGCCAAATAGAGAAGACAAGAGGTCTACCGATAAGCTTGACAGGAAATAACAAGAAACACCGACTGTTGCAGAAAAATTCACTATTAGTTTTCACTACAATTTATAAATTTATATATCAAATTCATACATCGAAACTTTTCTTTTCTGTTTTTATATTGACCCGTGTGCATATCAAATCTAATGACAATGCTCAATTTAATAAATTTTATACAACCCATAAGATGGTCATATCTTAATGATTACATATACGCGCGTAGCGCGGGTATTGATCATCTCATTTTCATACGTATTTCTTGCACGATTTAGGAGACGTTTTTGATATATATGTGATGTTTTATGTATGATTCCGTTTCCGTTTTACTTATTTTCGTGTTTTCATGTTCTTACAGGTTTTTACGTGATTTGGATCATTTTGGAGCTAAAAGGACATGCACGGAGCTAAGGAGCAACTTCGAGGATCATCACGGGACAAACGGGACGAGATTGAGCATGGAAAGCCTCCACCCGGTCGGGCACAACTCATGCACGACCGGGCAAAACCTATGGCCAATTTTGTGCACATTTCCTGCACGACTCTTGCATGAATATGCCCGACCATTTGCCTTGTACCCGAGCGGGTGCTTACCATGCCCGAGCGGGCATCCATTGTAGGCCACAGCCTGCGCGTCCTGCCCTAGCCGCACCCGAGCGGGCACATTCACCGCCCGAGCGGGTCGCGACCCGAGAAACTAGCAAAATTAAGTTAAATTAACACAGGACGCGCACGAACTGCCCTAGCCGCACCCGAGCGGGTACACTCACTACCCGAGCGGGTAGCGGCCCGAAACTGCTCAAAACTTAAGTTAAATTAACTTAAAACATAAGGGAACTCGTGGGGGCAATTAAGGCAACAATTGGACCGACATGGGAGGCTTAAAAGGAGGTAGAAGACGTCATTAGAGCAAGCTTACATTGGAGATTAATTCAGTTCGTGATTGAGGAGAAGACTCTTGCGAGGAGACAAGCTAGGAGCATTGGAGATCAGCCGGACACTTCGGTTTCGCTTGGTTTTCATGTTCCTTAGACTCTCTACTTTGTTTATGTTTGTTTACAGACGCATGAGCGAGTAGTTTGTTTGTTCTAGGAGAAGGTAGTAGCCCTTGGCTATCCCGGAACCACTTTCTATTTATCTTTGAATGCATCTTCCCGTTTTAGTTTATCTATTCTCTGTCTAAGTGCTTGAATTTACTTGTATTTGCCACGACCGCGTAGATGCATGTATTAGAGACTAGGAGAAGGACCGAAAGGAGAATTCTAGTCTTGGAAGATCAGGTTTAGAACAACCGAGGTTAGGCCACAAAAGTAGGGTAGCAACGGTTGAGGGTAAAACGGGTGAATCATAGAGCTTATGGGTTTAGTTCAAGGTGTCAGCCACGAAAGTAGGGGGCAACTTGTCTAGATCACGTGTCTATGCCTTGAGAGAGGATAAATATCTTATTAGGATCGTCTGTCTTAGATAGCTTAAACTGGGATTGTATGATAGATAGATCGATTGTCGGTTTCGGTAGTCTTGTGGTGAAACTGGATTCCTAGAACGTTTGTCCTATCGTTAAGAGTCAATTCATTTATTTAATTTCAGTATTTTATTCCTCATCCATATTCTTTCGTTAGCAAGTTTGATTCATAGTTCGAGTTTAGATAGTGTTGCGTAGTCTCTGTGGGATCGACACCTAAAATACTACACACGTGCCATGCACTTGCGGGTAGTTTAGGTTATTTTATTTAACTTTGAGATACGCATCAAGTTTTTGGCGCCGTTGCCGGGGACTATTGTCAACGCGTCTTAGATTCGAATCTAGAGTCTTTCTTGCTTTGTTTTTTGTTTTTATTTTTGTTTTTTGTTCTCTTTCATTCCTTCTACGTAAATTGTTGTTTGTTTGTCCTTTGCAGAGCTTTCAGGTAAACGAGAGATGGATAATCAGAACGACAATGGACATATGCAATCACAGGTTCCTCCACCACGTCATCTAAGGGATTACGTGGTGCCGAACATGAACAACGTGAAAACAGCCATAAGGATGCCTGCTGTTGCAAGAGAACAGTTTGAGATTAAGCCAGCGATGATCAACTTGCTTTATCAGAAGCAATTCATGGGGGGAAACCATGAGGATCCCCATCAGCACCTCAGAGACTTCCTTGAGCTTTTAGGTATGTTCAAAATACACGGAGTCTCAGAGGATGCGATCTTGTTGTGTCTCTTCCCTTTCTCAATTGGGGGAAGAGCGAAAACTTGGCTGCAATCACTCCCCGCCGGATCTATTACCACTTGGGATCAGCTCTGCACACTGTTCCTATCACGCTTCTTTCCTCCGAGCAAGACGATTCAGATGAGGGGGAAATCACAACATTCAGATGCAGAAAGGAGAGACTTTTGTTTGAGGCGTGGGGTAGATTCAAGGATCTTCTACAGTTGTGTCCACACCATGGTCTTGA
>CM071872.1:15812895-15832405 GCA_036759665.1 Gynandropsis gynandra | reverse complement strand
GAAACGGATGAATCATAGAGCTTATGGGTTTAGTTCAAGGTGTAAGCCACGAAAGTAGGGGGCAACTTGTCTAGATCACGTGTCTATGCATTGAGAGAGGGTAGATATCATATTAGGACCGTCTGTCTTAAATAGCTTAAACTGGGATTGCATGATAGATAGATCGATTGTCGGTTTCGGTAGTCTTGTGGTGAAACTGGATTCCTAGAACGTTTGTCCTATCTTTAAGAGTCAGTTCATTTATTTACTTTCAGTATTTTATTCTTCATCCATATTCTTTCGTTAGCAAGTTTGATTCATAGTTCGAGTTTAGATAGTGTTGCGTAGTCTCTGTGGGATCGACACCTAAAATACTACACACGTACCGTGCACTTGCGGGTAGTTTAGGTTATTTTATTTAACTTTGAGATACGCATCAGATATCACCTAGTATAAAAAACAATAATATGTAATCAGTATATAAATTATGAGTGGAAATAGTTTTAGTAAGATTGTATATTCCAAACTATATAATATTAAATAACATACATTTATATAAGATCAAATAATTTTTATATTGTTTTACATATATTATACAAAATAATAAAAGAAACTGTATGTGGAAGGATTGAACGGTCGCTCTACTCATTACAAACAACGTGGAGTCCAATATCAATACATTTGGATTCTAACAATAAAAAAAAAACAAAACAAAACACTCTATATAAATTCAACAAATTAAAATTTATAGACAATCTATATACAAAAAAGGTAACATGAACTCAATAGTGTTTAAATTTTTTTTATTTTTTTCAAATATATAATTTAATTTTATTCTTCATTATAAATATTTATATCTATTATCTTAAATCTAACACCTATTATAATTATTTCTAATAATCACTATTTTATATTTTTGTTCTCTTTTTTAAACGGTCTCATCTTCTTTACATAAACAAAAAACTCAAAAATGATTCTGTCTCAAAATTGGTTCTGTCTTTGTTCCTTTCTAAAACTTCTAGCCTAATGTAACTCAATGTAAACACCTAATTTACACGAAAAAAAACGTAGTCTTTGTTCGACACTGCGAATCTCTCATGAGAAAGTGTATGTTTTGTGCACAATTAAGACTGCTACCAAAACAAACATACTCCTTTCAATTTTTTTATAATATTAAATAGGTTTTTATATATTTAACATAATTATTATAAATATTACTATATTTAATAATTAAGACATTAAATTGTTTACAATAATACAAATAATCATTACTTAAAATAAAAAAATAATACACAGTTTATATAAATTAAAATAAATACGAAAAATCATCAATTAGTGAATTGTTTACCTTGTATAACAACTACAATTAATTAAACAAATTAATCTAAACAAAACAAATTAATTAAAATTTGATAATTATTTTTAGAATTTTGCAATAAAATTATTAATGCTATCGTTTACTTTGATATAATCAAATACGATTATTAATATTATCATAAATACTAATAAAAAATAATACAAAGTAAAATACATTATTCATACAATTAAGGTATAGAATGCAATACAATAATAAAACCCATAACAATTACCCAATACAAAAAATCAGTCCAAACAAGTCATGTAGATTAAAATCCAAACACCTACAATTAATTAAAACAAATTAACAAACAAAAAAAATATGTTAAATATGTAAAATTTGCTAAATTTTTTTAATTTTTCAATACAATTACTAATGTTATCGTTTTGCTTTGATATAATAAAATAATTATTAATATTATCATAAATATTAATACAAAATAAAATACAATATTTGTACATTTAATACATGAAATGGAATACAATAATAATACCATTAACAATTATCTAACTACAAAAACTAAACCAACCAATTTATGTAAATTAAAATAAAAAAATCATTAATTCATGAATTGCTTAAATTATATAACAACTACAATTAATTAAAACAAATTAATCCAAACAAAACAAATTAATTAAAATTAAAATTTTGCAATACAATTATTAAACTATCCTTCCACTACACCAATTATTAATACTACGGTTTGCTTAATATTATTAAAATATAATTATTAATACATAATACAATTATTAACTTTTTGAATACAATTATTAATATTGTCATTCCACTACATCTATATATATACTAAAAGGCTTGCATTGGATGAACAGTGCAGTCTGATGACGTGGCAAGTGAATGTGTCGTTGGATTCGAGCAGCCCCACGTGGACGAGCCAGATTGAGCGGATAAAGACGCGGGTCATGGACCCGACCCATTCCCGCAGCCGTTCGATGCGTTGCGTGAGTTGCACGCGCTCTTGCATGTCTTCCTAGCCGTTCGATCGCCCAAGCCTCCTCTCTCCAACCAACGGTTAGATTTTGTCACCGACCATTCCCCCCCACCTCTCAGCCGTCCGATTTGTGTTCGATTTCCATTTTAGGGTTTTTTCGAGTTCATTTCGTTTTTGGGTCAGAGAGGTCGATGAGAGTAGGTCGGCGAGAAACGAAAGAGAGACGAGAGGAAAAGAGAGGTCAGGAAGGAAGAAGAGGAGGTCGGCGGCGTCGGGAGAAGATCGACGGCGGCGTCGGGAGAAGAGCGGCGGCGTTGAAGGAAGACGAGAGAGAGGCGGCGTTGGGAGGTCGGCAACAGGGAAGAGAGGGAAGGAGAAGAAAGAGAATCGGCGGCTGCGTGGAAGGAACAGGGAAGAGAGGGCGGTTGTGTTTTAGGTTTATGTTTAGGTTTAGGTTAGGGTGGCATTTTGGTAAATAAATCAAAATGTATGTCTAATTATGTATATATATATATATATATTAAATAATATAAAATCAAAATGTATGTCTAATTATGTGTATATATATATATATATTTTAAATAAATAATATATATAAATAAATATAAGTATACGATCTAACTATTATTTTATATCTATGAAATAATTACGTATATACATAATTATTTTAAATCTAAGTATATATATATCTAATTATGTATGTATATATAATTATTATAATTATACCATAATTATTATATATAACTGTTTTATTCGCCGATAATGACATTTTATTATCCGAATTCGAATCTGCGAGTTCGAGTAATTTTTCGAGAATTTATTACGATTTTCGGGTCAAAATAGATTCTCCATATAATTTGTCTATCCTAATAGATTTAGAATAATAATATAATAATAATAATAATTATTATTAATAGTGTTTAAATTTTTTTTATTTTTTTCAAATATATAATTTAATTTTATTCTTCATTATAAATATTTATATCTATTATCTTAAATCTAACACCTATTATAATTATTTCTAATAATCACTATTTTATATTTTTGTTCTCTTTTTTAAACGGTCTCATCTTCTTTACATAAACAAAAAACTCAAAAATGATTCTGTCTCAAAATTGGTTCTGTCTTTGTTCCTTTCTAAAACTTCTAGCCTAATGTAACTCAATGTAAACACCTAATTTACACGAAAAAAAACGTAGTCTTTGTTCGACACTGCGAATCTCTCATGAGAAAGTGTATGTTTTGTGCACAACTAAGACTGCTACCAAAACAAACATACTCCTTTATATATATATATATATATATACCAAAACTATTATTTAGTCACGAACAACTGTATATTATTGTTTCAAGGCAAAAAATTAAAGAAAAACCGAAATTATTTATGTTAGATGATGTTGGTAAATATACAACAAAACGATAAATGTTTAAAAGTATTGTAAAATTATATTTACAAAATATTTTGTTCTTTAAATAACCTTTGAAGGAATTCGCACAGAATCTGCAGCGATAAGATGTCGGAAGCAAATTGTTTTAAACGTTGCTTCAAGTGGTATTGTATCACTCCTATTAGAAGGAGGTCGTACAACATATTTTAGAGTTGTATACAAAGAAAATTTTGTCACTGTATAAAAACATCGTGCATTTACATTCATAAAATTACGATCTTTTCAACATATTCCTTTACAGAGTATTTAATAAATCAAAATATTAAATACTGCATATTCTGTTTACCCCGCGCGAAGCGTGGGTTCTGGGCTAGTTACTACTGTTTTGATTTGAAATAATAAAATACAATTATTTTCAATTAATGTTATCGTTCCACTACACACGTATTATTTTACTTTGAAACATTTAAATACAATTATTAATACTGCATAAATATTAATACAGACTACATGTATTATTAATATTACAGTCAAATCACTAACATTACAATTACCCAAATTAATACAAACAAATTAATACAATTTAATAATTTATAAATGTTAAATTAAGATTAAAACATAAGAAATACGTAACAACTAAACTAATTTTAAAAATAACTAAATTATTTAACAAATTAATACAAATTACTAATTTATAAATGTTAAATTAATATTAAAACTAAAATAATTTAGTTCAACATGCATTTATAATTATCCAAATTAATGCAATTTAATAATTTACAAATATTAAATTAAGATTAAAACATAAGGAATATGGAACAAATAAACTAATTTTAACAATAATCGAAATTATTTAACCAAATTAACACAAATCACTAATTTATAAATGTTAAATTAATATTAAAAATAAAATAATTTAGTTGAACATGCATTTACAATTACCTAAATTAATACAATTTAATAATTTATAAATATTAAATTAAAGTTAAAACATAAAGAATACGTAACAACTAAACTGATTTTAAAAATAACCCAAATTATTTAACAAATCAATACAAATTACTAATTTATAAATGTTAAATCTATATATTAAAAGTATGAACTTTTCCTAGCTTCTGAGTCATTCTGTTCGCTAACCCTCCACCTCAGCACCTGCATTCATTTCACCTCCTCTCCACGATCTCTCTTCTCTCTCTCACGATCTTCTTCACGCTCTCTCCCCTTCCTCGCAATCCTCTCCACGATCTCTCCTCTCTCTCCCACAATCTTCTACACGCTCTCTCCCCTTCCTCGCAGTGTGATTGCTTCCTCTGTCGTTGGCTGTTCGGTGACTCCCCCAGACGTTTGTACTCCGACGGCGTGCCAATGACCCACCAAATCCCCCAAGCGACCCCTCAGCATCCTTCACGCTCCTTTGTTCAACAAGGTTCGTTTCCATTATCTCCTCCCTCCCAGTGTGATTGATTCTTCTTATTTTGCTTTCCATCCCTCAGTTCCCGTATGCCGTCTGTCGGTGATAAGCTCCGGAATTCGTGTGCTGTTACTATGATCCTTTGCCATCGGCTTCTCGCTGCCTCCCCCAGACGTTTCACTCCGACGGAGGGCCACCGTCCCACCATTGCCTACAAGCGAAAGCGCATCATCATGCGCCATCCTTGGTTCCCCAAGGTTCGTTCCCCTTTTCTACTTCCTCTGCTTCCGCTTCTGGGTTCAGATCTACTTCACTACTCGCCTCCCAAGTTTTGTTTACGATGCTTTAGGGACCTGCCTTTTCATTGATTGCGAGCGACCGACATGTTCTCAAGGGGTCCTCTTCCTCCGCTCGTCATGGCTCCTGCGCAGCCAACCGATAATGCTTGGTATGCCGCCTAACTGGATAATAAATGCGTTTGATTCGTTAGGAATTGATAGTTTTATTTTAGGTTGCAGATTCATGAGTACATGGCCTACTCGGGAGATCGAATTTTGTGGTTCACAATTTTGAAATATTATATTCAGGAAGGATTACTTTGAGATTACATGGGCAAGCCTGAGGTGGATGGTGGAGCCATCTTTTGGTAAAAGATCAGCCATCTATCATAAGGAGTATCTAAATAATGGTCGGGTTGTGACTTCTCCAGCAATTGATAGCACAGAGACTGATGTGTTGACTGCAGATGTCATTGTCACGGGGTATGATTAATTAGTGATTGCATCGGGTCATAGCGATGCTTTCCCAAAACCAGAAAAGAGAGGCTGTCTTGGTACCAAGAAGGTATCATCCATCTGCAATCCATCTGGAGCTTTGTTAGTTTTCATTTTCTTTTTGTTCCTTTAAAGTCTGTTGTGAGGTTTAAATATTCTATACCATCTATGGTTGACGTTGCTGATGTCCCTGGTTCTTTGTTTGAACACCTGGACTACATGTCTTGCAGAATATGAAAATCATTGGTGGTGGTCCGACGGGTGTTGAGCTTGATGCAGAAATTGCAGTTGATTTTCCTGAGAAGAAGGTTACTTTCGTGCACAAGGGACCAAGATTGCTGAAATTATTGGCCAAAAAGCTAGTGACAAGACATTCGACTGGTTAAAAACCAAGAGAGTGGAAGTGATATTGAATCAATCTGTGGATTTTGATTCAGCTTCTGATGGTAACA
Organism: Gynandropsis gynandra; assembly: GCA_036759665.1. NCBI lineage: Eukaryota > Viridiplantae > Streptophyta > Magnoliopsida > Brassicales > Cleomaceae > Gynandropsis > Gynandropsis gynandra. The sequence continues at coordinate 15,826,096 of CM071872.1, read as the reverse complement.
AACATACCAAACTTCGGGAGGAGAAACTATACATGCAGATTGCCATTTCCTTCGCACTGGAAAACCTCTAGCTTTGGATTGGCTGAAGGAAACTGTCCTAAAAGATAGTTTGGATGGTAGAGGAAGGTTGATGGTGGATGAGTACCTGCAAGTTAGGGATATGAGGAATATTTTCGCAATTGGAGATATTATTAATATCATGTTAAGTTCTTGATGCAGACATAGATTATATATATATTTTTTTTTTTATTTTTTTAATAATTATTTATTATATACAATAAAATAGAAAAATATTTTTTCATAACGATAAAATTTTAATCTAAATATATATTGTAAAAATTAATGTGAACACTGCGCATCGCGCGGGATATTACCTAGTTAATATTAAAACTAAAATAATATAAACAAATTAATAAAAAAAATTATTTACTCATTAACAATACCTTTAAATATTGCATTTAACATGCATTTAACATGCATTTATATGACCATTCATATCTTTTTTACTCTAAAATTTATAAATACATAACATCATAACTTCAAAACCCCATAAAAATTCATGTGTATCTTACCAACATCTAAAATAATCAACAACCAACTCATCCCTTTTGTAATGGATCTAAAACACATCACATTTGACAGCCTAACTCTTGGCCGTTGTTTCGAACCCGTGATTGCTAGGGTGTTCCGAGTTTGGGAAGCCCGTAATGTCAAGAAAAATGGCCAACTAATGTGGATTGATTGTTATTAATTGATGAAAAGGTTTATTCTTTTTGCATCGACAACTTGCATTTTCAAAACTTTCACATTGTTTGGATCACTTTCTAATTTATCCTTTAATCTTTATATTCCTATAGTCATATATGGTTCAGGAAAATGTTAATTGCATGCTTTTTACCAGATTCCATATGTTCTTAAAGGAAGGGATGATTGTTCAGCTAGAATCTTTTGATGTCGTTAAAGGAAATGACAGTTTCAAACTTATCGATTCTTCGGTGGCAATGCGGCTTACAATCTCAACAAAAAATAGGGTAGTTCGTGATAATTGTGTAACAATTCCCAAAGAATTGTTTCGATTCATGTCATATGATGAGCTAGCGTTACTAGCAAATAGAAATATTTTGTTGCCCGTAATGTCAAGAAAAATGGCCAACTAATGTTGATTGATTCATGTCATATGGTGACGCTTTCACGAGTAACTTCTTCCAATGGACTTAGAATCTTGGATCTAACTGAAGAAAGCACAATAAAATCGTCCATAACAAATGTTGTCTAGAAGAAAATATTTAATGGCCTACTAGATTTACCCAAACAATACTGCAAATAAATAACTAAATCTTATATTTTTCAATCATATCATATGCATAATTAATTTACTAATATCTAATACTTTGTTCTCTTCTATTGTTCAATATCAATCCATAACGATCGGATCAAGTGCATTATGAACTTCAATTCTACATTTGTTAGAGGTATTTGATATTGTGATATAACCACTTCATGCTTTTTTCATCTTATTTCATCTTTTGAAAAATTAACAACTCAACGACATTAATTTTAGTTATAGAAATTTTATTTTCTATATTTATATGCTATATAATTTCTGCATATTTATCAAATAAAAACATTATTATTTTAAATAAAGATTATACGATATCTTCAAATATTTAACAAATTAATCATACAACGCGGGTGTGTTTACCTAGTGTTTTAAATAAAAATGTGAAATTATTCGAGAACCACATTTAAGTAACATAACCAACGACGTTAATAATTAATCATATACTTACTAAAAGGCGTGCATCCAAAAAACATTTTGCCGCGTACGTGGCGATGCGGGTGTCGTTGATTCTAAAGTCGGGTCAGATGCACGACTTATGTGTTCCCGGATATCCACTTCAGCTGGAATCCACTCCACCGACCCGACATCCGCGATGTTGCCACCTGTCTGTGCGCGCAATGCATGCGATTGTAGTCGCCCGATTGCGGGTTTGTTAAAAAATTTGGACGAGTGGATTTAGTCACCGACCACTCGTGTCCAATCACAACCGTTCATTTTTTTAGGGTTTTCATGTTTTGTTCCTCTCTTTCTATCGCTTCATTTCTTCCCTCTCTTTGTCGTTTTCATTTGTGGAGTCTCTCCGTTTTCTCTAGGGTTTCCGTCGTACATTGTGTTTTCGTTCTTCATTTTGATTGTTTAGCTGTGATTTTTTCCGTTTTGAAGCGGTTTCTTTTACAATTCCACAGTTTTCATCGGTTCATTTGGCTATTCCATCGGGATTTCTTTGATTTTTGGTTGTTTTGGCGTTTTTTTGCTTTGGTGTCCATTCTCGGTGGTTTGCTTGCTTGGAATGGGTTTGTTCGGCGGTATTGATGGTATGTTGTGCTATTCAGTGGGGTTCTTACACATTGCTTGGAATGGGTTTGTTCAACGGTATTGATGGTATGCTGTGCTATTCAGTGGGGTTCTTACACATTGCCGCCGGCTATCGCCGTCGTGCATTTGAGTTTACCCACTGTCGTCAACCCTATTTGGTTGTGTCCTCCAGATTTCGTGACATGCCACTTAGTTTTGGGGTTTTCTGTTGTTTCCTCTTTGTTGTTTATGTTGTCCGTTCATATGTTTTTGGTCACTGATCTGAATAGTATTCGATCTATTTGTTTGAGTTGTAATGTTGGCACCAATGGAATTTTCCTCTGTACCCATGGGTTTTAAAACACTTGATTATGTGGATTTTTCCAGTAGTGTGTCGTATTGTTTCGTAGATCTGCAATGTTTAAGTTGTTAAATGTTGGCACCAGTGGAATTTTCCTCTGTACCCATGGGTTATAAAACAGTTGGCTATGTGGATTGTTCAAATTCTGTGTCATTTTGTTTCGTGGATCTACAATTGGTTCTCCAATGTGTTGTCTATAGATTTGTTTTTGGTGCATCACAATTTGTAGTTTAATCGGTTCTCCAATGTGTTGTGTATAGATTTGTTTTGGTCCATTAAAAATTGTACTTCTCTTTGTGTCATAGGTATTGCTCTATACATAGTTGTATAGATATTTGTTGTATCCGATCTTTGATTCCTGAATATTATGTTGTACATCTGTTTTCCCCTTAGTTATATACGTTTTCTTTGCATGTGTTGTTGTGCTCGAAGAGGTTTTTTTTATTTGAGCTTTGTTTTGCTAGGCTAGAGTTTATTGTTGTTTATGTATATAGATATTGTTTTTGAGGATTTGTTGTTGGTGGTTGTTTCTTGGTCTTACTTAGTGCCCGTGTTTTGTTTTTTGAATTTTTGGACAGTTGTATGAATGTATTGTTTCAAAGGTTTAATTCATATTTTATTTAGGCTTTATATTGTAGCGATGTATTAGGTTTTCTATACATGAAATTAGGTTGTATTTCACAGTATTACGACTTAGTGGATCGGATTATTTTGAAGGTTAATTTTAATTGGTGTTGTCGTTATTATAAATCTTAGGTACACTAGTTGTTTTCATAAGGGTTTTAATGTTTGTTTTATGCAGGGTTTACTTTAGGTCCATTTATTGGACTTTTTCGTGTGTATGGTTTTGGGATTTAAGGTATTAAGGTCTGTTAGGCTTTATTGGGTTTTGATTGCATGGATAGGATGTAGTGTAAATTTTTTATGTTTATATGGATTCTAATGGTTTTTTTATTCGGGCTATTTCGGTCTACTGGGTTTTTACTCATTTTTAATTTGGTTTTGGATTTAATATATTCTGCTGGAGTTTTTCCGGGTCTTGGTATACATGTATATAACATATCGAGTACCTACGTAAATGGTGATGCGTATAGTCTTTTGTAGAGCAGCTGACATGGAAATTTAATTTCACAACTATTCTTTTCGTAGTATCGTAGATAGGTGATGTGTGTTTTCTTTGTTTCACTTATCTGTTAACGTGTCTTCATTTGGAAATTGTTTATGGTGATTCAGTATACCTATTATTTACCTAGGTATAGGTAAAACATACGTGTCTCAGCTGTGAAACACGTGTACTCTTTGTGTTGCTTACTGCATTTGACTAGGCTAGGTAAAATGTTAGTCTAATATGTATTGTTTGAATTTCTACCCGCCTATGTATATAACACATCAGTTTACTTTCCCCGTACTTATTTCAACAGTAAAAATCGTTTTCCCTATTTAAAATACCCACAAATAACTCGGCTAGACGAAATCGTGTTATAAATCATGTAGTGTCCTTTGACCAAAATACGGCCAACACAGGAAATATCTTTCAGGATACGTGTTCGGGTTGTCCACGTGTGGAATTTTGACGTGGTTCCACTTCCCCGATCAAGCTCCAACTGAGAAATTGTGCTATGTGATGAATGGGTAAGCTTTACGTGTGGTCTTCATTTAAAACATACAAATGAATACATTCTTACCGTGATAAAAATAAAAATAAAAATAAAAATAAAACCCTAATTCTCTTTAGTCATTTCTCTCTTCCACCGTGCGCTTCCTTTTTGTTCTTTCTTTCTTCTATCTTTCTTCTTCTTCATCCCATTCTCCGGCAGAGACAGCTCTTATACACGGAGGTTGCGGCGCTCAGGACTATACCCGGAGGCTCACCAGGGTCATCGAAGCTCTTCCTCGTCATTATCCTCACGTCCACGTCGATGTTCCCAACGTTCATTTTGCTCCATTCCTGGACGGAGGACGCGCAGACGCCACCACAGAAGTTGTAAGTCATCCTCCGAGCCAGCTTCAGCATGCTCTTCCTCGCGCTACAACTTATGGCTGCTTAATGAGTGGTGGGATTCATTATATAAACGAAACATGAATGATAATAAATACATAAAGGAAGGGTGAACGTATGAGTTTGGACGGTGGATGACACGAGGATGGTGAGACATTCGCACTGGCGTTGAAGAGCAGCGACCCACCGCTGTAGCGAACTCCTCCGGTGAATTAAGATGGCATAAACTTGGTATGGGGGAGAACGAATCGAGCAACCATTGGATTTAAAAGAGACGGTAATGGTGCTGGAAACTAAAGAACCAAAGATGGAGAAGAATTAATATTGTGAATTTAATTTTAAAAATTAAATATAATAAATATGGTCATTGAAAGATACTATTAAAGGAAAAAAATGAAACCGAAAAGGAAATAAAAAAATGAATATTTTTTTAAAAATGTTGATGTGGCTTCATAAGAAGCCAAAGAATTATCCTTCTTTTATATATATGATTCTGTGTTCATGAACTGAAATATCTTCCTATTTACAGATCATCGCACCATACGTAATGTGCAATTTTCAAGTAAACTTTTTACAGATCAGGATTTTCATCTGATCGTTCTATATAAATCACATTATGATTATTTTTTACAAATTATCCTCACGTATCAATTTATAACATTAATTGTAAATTTCTTGCGTATTATATAGTACATTATCTTATTATTTATATGCGTTGACTTTATCCATCTGTTTATTTTACTTTCTAAAAAGGGCCCCCTGGCAATTTTGAGAATATTCCAAAAAACATTAGTTTACTTGCTCCATGTCCACAATCCAGTGAATCTCTTGATTTCTGGAATGCATTTTCAGTAAAAACGATTGCAGACCTTGGGAAAGCTACTGATGTATGAGTTATATCTATTTTTGATTATGTAATTCAACACTACTCTATTTCGTTCTGATATTAATTTCTTATTTGTGCTGACTCTAATTTGCATAGTCCTAGCTCTGATCACAGAGGTTTTGGATAGAGATGGTTGGTATTATTTAGGTTACGATATATGTTCCAGAAAAGTTAATACTATTGCTGATGACACATCTGCATGTACTAATGTTCTACGCTTTTATTGTGATTCCTACAAAACGACTACAAATCATCCATTTCCAAAGTACGTTATTTTCCTTTTTATATAACAAACAATACTATAACTACTATCATGGAATTTCTGTTACCATATATTTCAGATTATGTATTTATGTGAAAGCTGTCGATGATACTGGCAAAGCTGTTTTCCTTATATTTGATAAAGAAACAGTCCAACTCCTTCGTAAATTAGCGTTAGATATTCCAAACGAGGACTTAGAGGTATAATACATTAACATTTCTAATATATTCTTACAAAACCAATAAATATGTATTTCATTGAATTTGTTTTCACGCTTCTTACGATTACATGAGTAAACAGATTGGTCCAGATGAAATTCCATCTAGCCTAAAAATTTTGGATAACCGAAACTGCCTTTTTAAAATTAATGTTCGACTCAGAATGCTTTACCTATCTACCGTGTGAGAAGATTAACTGATAATGAGGACATCCTTCGTTCCATTTCTATGAGGGTATACAGCACATTTCCACTAAAATGATTATTATCTTTACCTAATATTCGTTTAACAACTTCTTACTAAATGTTGTATTCAATTTTCCAGAATCCATCCTTCGTCCCTTTCACGCAGATTTGTATATACTCATCTGTTTATTAATTTACAGACAACAACTATTTACATATGCAATTTTGAACCCCTCTCAAATTGTAAGGCTCTCTTATATATGGCAATGTTTATCAGTTTTCTTCCGAGCATAGTTCTATGGGATTTGTGCCAAGCTCTTCGTCTACTAGCCATTCGTATGGAATAGGGCACGCTGATGAAACAACTAGCCAAACATCTCTGCAATCAAGTACATCTAAGGTAAAGTCAACCAGTTCGGAACTACGACGTACCGATCCTTCGGAGTGATTACAATTCCCGAGATCATCGTCTCCACTTTGACTTCTTTTGTTCAAAACATTTTCCGGTTTTGTTGGCACAAGACTTGGATCCATGTATAATAGTATTACCTCTGGTGAATCTGTACGAACACTTTATTATAAATATGTCTACTCTTTATTACGCGTAAATTTATTTACCGTGTATATCATCTTAGCTTTATCATCTATAACTAAATAAATTCTTATGACATAATCTTATCGAATAAATTAATTTAACTGTTTTCCAAAGTATTGCAGCGTACGTGTGTAACAAAAATAAAGGATCCTATATCTCTACATTCAATGAATAATCGCTAAACTCTCGCTACAATAAATAATAGATTATCAGTGCTTCAAAATCACTTTGTTGGTGTGTTCTTCATTTCCTATATTATAAAAACTATTTCATTGTATCATATATATTTATTAAACGATATTGTGTATAAAACTTATAAACATATTAATTACTATTATTACCGCGTTCAGGTTTAATAACATATGCAGATCTCGATGATCCAAGCTTTGTGTGTCAATATTGCAATGCAAAATTATGGTATTCAGGACGTCTATGTAGAAGTTGAAATACCAATGACCCGATATTCAGTTTATGTTGTTCTCAAAGAAAAGATATCGTTACCCAAATTGTTAGATCCTTTTCCGTATTTGAAATCCTTTTTTATCTCGAAACCATATACACCATGAACATTTTAAAAGACATATTCGTGCATATAATATGATATTCACATTTACATCGATGGGTGGTCATATTGATACTTCAATTAATATTGGTAAAAAGCCTTACATTTTCAGAATAAATAGACAAAATTACTATAGAATCGGTAGTTTGTTACCTGCTCTTGGAACTACTACAAAATTTTCCCAATTATACATCCACGACACAGAAAATGAAAGCACCAATAGTATATATGCAATCAGGTATATAATGATAACATCACGATATCTATATCTTTTATATGTCATTGTACTATTAATATAGCAAGTTTTATTTAACAACAATTGTTCGCATGACAAATCTCAACAACATGAAGACAATTTGATAAGAGACATTGTGGAAAATATACAAAAAATGCTTGATCACTACAATCCCTATGTAAAGATATTTAGAATGGCACACGATAAATTTGTTATTTCAAATCAATTAGATATGAAATTGTGTTTGATTTCAGAGCGCAGCAACAGAGACATCATGTACAATTTACCTGAATCATCTAAGGTTGATGCATTGATAGTGGGTGATTTCGACGAAAACTTGGACTCTAGAGATGTTATTCTTCAAAAACATAGCAACGAGTATATGAGAATAAGTGAACTACATCCATCTTATCTTCCATTACAGTATCCACCATTATTTCCGTATGGCGAAGATGGTTATCATTTGGGCTTGAAGTTGCGATAAACGACTAGTTTATCAAAAAAAACCACGTTCCCGAATTAGCATAAGAGAATTTATGGCATATCGTTTACAAGATAGAGATAATGAATCTTCTAACATATTACATTCAGGCAGGCTTTTCCAATAATTTGTAGTTGACGGTTTCTGCATGGTTGAATCAGAAAGGATCTCTTACATAAAAAACCATCAAAATACATTACATTGTGAAGCTTACAAAAATATTGAAACTTCAGTGCAATCCGGAAATATTTCAGCATCTGAAATTGGGAAAAAAGTTATATTACCCTTAACATTCATTGGTGGTTCACGATATATGAAACAAAATTACTTAAATGCAATGGTTTTATGTAAGAACTTGGGTTTCCGCAATTTATTTTTAGCATTTACATGCAATCCTAAATGGCCTGAATTACAATGAATTTTACGGTGCCACGGAGATACTTCTAAAAATAGGTCTGATCTTTTAACAAGATTGTTTAAAATCAAATTAGAAGATCTGCTAGCAGATCTAAAGCAAAATAAACGTCTCAGCGAAATCAATGCAGGTAATTTATATATCTTATATTAGAAATGTGTACAATTGATGATTTATAATTGTTTGTTTGTTTGCAGTTATCTACACCATCGAATTCCAAAAAAGAGATTTTCCTCACGCACATATATTGTTATTTCTCAAGAGACAATCGAAAATGCCAACATCTATTGATATTGACTCTGTCATATCTGCTAAGGTTCCTGATCATTTTTCAAATCCGAATTTATATACAATAATTCAAGAGACTATGGTACACGGACCATGCGGTTTAGCTAATAAATATTCGCCATGTATGGAAAAAGGCAAATGCACAAAAAAACTTTCCTAAAAAATTTACAGATTCTACATACATCAACAATGAAGGATATCCAATTTATAAAAGGCCAGATAATGGACGGTTTGTTGTAAAAGACAAAATCAAATTAGATAACCGATATATTGTACCATACAACCCTTATCTTCTTTTAAGATATAGAGCTCATCTTAATTTGGAGTGGTGTAATCAAACAAAAGCTATAAAATATTTATTCAAATACATAAACAAAGGATCTGATAAAATCACTACCAAAATAACTACGCCAGAGGAAATGCAGCAAACAAAATCTTTTGATGAAATAAAAAACTATTATAGTTGTCGTTATATTTCAGGATATGAGGCTTGTTCGAGAATTTTTAAATTCGATATTTATTATAGAAGTATATATGTAGAAACGTTAAAATTCCATTTACCCGAAGAACAAAATATAGTTTTTGATGAGGAAGATGAGCTACCTGAAATAACATCGAACAAATTCATTCAACGAACAATGTTTACAGAATGGTTTAAATGCAATGATGTATATTCTGAAGCTCGGCAATTGACATATTATAATTTCCCAACTAAATTTGTATGGAATAAAAAATATCGCATTTGGACAATACGTAAACGAGGTTTTGCATATGGTAGATTACAACACATCAATCCAAACGTAGGAGAATTATATTATTTACGACTGTTATTGATAAAGTGTGTGGACCAAATTTGTTCGAAGATTCGTACAATCAATGGTATTGTGCATAAAACATTCAAAGAATCATGTCGTGCGTTAGGTCTTCTGGATGATGATGAAGAATACATAAATACAATAAAAGAAGCAAGTAATTGGGCATCTCCAACATATTTACGAATACTATTTGTTATTTTATTAACGACAGAATGTACTTCATCTCCAGAGCATATATGGTCAACGACGTGGCAACTATTAGGTGATGATATACTGTACAAACGACGACGTCTTCTCAAATTACCAGGTACGAATATTCTTTTTGAAAATATTACAATATACAGATTGATTTTACCTTCCTTACCTTGCTTTGTTTTTATCATCAGATTTCACTATGACAGAAGAAGACTTTCAAAATATAACACTTGGTGAGATTGAACTGCTATTACAAACTCTTCATATTTATGGAAGTTTTGTCGTGTGCTAAAACTAACTCAAAACATGTGATTGCAAATGAATATTAAATCCACGAGCGCAAATGAATTGCAAACTTTTTCAGATTGGGTATTACAATTAGAAAATGGGACTATTTCTGAATCTAATAATGACGAATTTGTGATTGAGATGCCTAAAGATCTATTGATAACACAAACATCAAATCCAATAGAAAGTACTGCAAATCATGTATATCCAAATATTGAAACTGAGTATCAAAATGCTCTATATTTCCAAGACCGCACAATATTATGTCCGACAAACGAAATTGTTACTGAAATAAATGAAACCTTATTAAAAAATCCCCGGGTACTCAAAAGAATATCTCAATTCTGATTCATTATGCGATGGTGATTCAAATAACAACGACGCATCCGAATTATATAATACAAAATTTTTTAACAGTTTAAAATAATCAGGAATACCTAACCATTGTTTAACATTAAAAGAAAGAGCACCGGTTATACTTTTACGAAACATTGATCCAATGCTTGGATTATGTAATGGAACACGACTTCAAATAACACAACTAGGTAACAATATATAGAAGGAAAAATCATTACAGGCACTCATGCGGGTGATAAAGTATTCATACCCCGATTAACGTTAATTCCAACTAATACCACTTTACCGTTTCATTTCCAACGAAAGCAATTCCCTATTATGTTATACTTCGCAATGACAATTAACAAAAGTCAAGGACAAAGCATTAATCAAGTCGATATATAGTTCAAAACCTGTGTTTAGTCATGGACAATTATATGTAGCAGTTTATAGAGCTAAAAGTAGAGATGGATTAAAATTACTTATATTAGACGAAAAATGGAACATGCACTTCAAAAACAGCGAATGTTGTATACAAAAAAATTTTCAATAACATTTAATAAAAAAACCTGTATTTGTATTTGAATTTCTACACGTGTTGCTTACTACATGTTAAAACCAAATATTATATATTCAACTCAATCGACGTGAAAAGCCAGGTTAATACTAGTAATTCAATAAACGGGCGCGCACACACAAATATGTGTGTATATATATATATATATATATAATTTAAAAAACAATATGTGATGTGATTTTTTTTTCGAAATGCAGTGTAAAATTGGGCTTGATTTATATTTTTACAAATAAAATACATGACAATATGATTCGATGGGATTACTTATCAGTCCTAAATAACTCATTGTGTTTTTTAACTAAATTTTCTTATACTCTTTAATTTTAAATCTCTTAGTAAATAAAATGGTATAAACCAATAGATATAATGCAAATGCAAAATTGATAACTTCTAAAACTAGATATAAAAAATTTGAAAAAATATATATTAGATTTTTTACGCATTAAATATATTGATATAAAAATAAGAATTGAAAAAATAAATTATATATATATAAGTTGTTACAAGTGGTGGCTTTTGGTGAAGCCACCTCATCAACCAATTTTTTATTTTATTTTATTTTGGAATACAAAAAGTCACATCATTCATCACTTTAAATCTCCATCCAAACATTCTTTACTAAATTTTTTATTATTTAAAAAATCAATTTTAAATGTTTTTTAGTATGAGAAGTTCAACATGTAAAAAATTAAACAATTAAATGAATAAAAATAAAAATTCTAATTTAAACGTTTTTATCTCTAAAAAGTTCAACACAAAATAAATTAAACAATTAGACGAGTAAAAATAAAACATGTTTCGTCCCTTAGAAGTTCAATCGGCTTCTTCTCATGTTCTCTTCATCTCTACAAGATGGAGTTCTCGCCGTCGTCGAATCGAAACCTCACATTCATGTCGATCTCCTCTTCGAATTCTATCGAACGACCTTTGTATCTAAGCTCTGATGATCCAAAGGAGATTATGGATTCGTTTCTCCTTATGTCGGATCTTCAAATGAAAGTCGGATTCCAACCGATCAAGTTGTCCCTTTTACATATGAGAAGGTATAGATTTATTTCTCCTCATTCCGCCTTCCTGAATGCTTTGTATCACTACTCAAATGATACAATTCATGTTCTAGCTTATCGTTGGCAGAGGAACTCTTGACGTTTGGCAGACGAATCTCGAAGCTCCTCTTCCACCTCCACTTCTTCGTCTTGGTCCTTAAGGTAAGGAACTTGATATCTCGATGAAGACAAAGAGGGCGACACGGATGATAACATGGATGGTCATCTCGACACCATCGTTGTTGGCTTGAATCCCGAAACCATCGTTGTCGGTTTGAATCCAAGCACCATCACTTTCGGTGAACCCATATAAGTTGAAAATGCTTGCCCATTAATTGTATGAAAAAAAGCTTCAATAAACCAATATGGTTATCTTTTAGTCCTTAGGGATGGAAATAATGTGTTACTTTTCTTCACATGATCTCTACGATCTGAGGCGAGGACTGCATCATCCTTAAGTTGGAGACGAACATGATAGTGAAAGGTTACAATATCCGAAAATCAGCCAGTTCGATAGATAACCCCCATTAGGCCTTTTTGTTGTGCAACTTTATTGTAAGAGGTAAATTATTATGTATGTCTTTACAAGCTTAAAGAGATGGAAAAAAGAATTCGCATTCGTTTACATACATTGAATCATGTCATGAGGATTAGGATACCGTTGTCAAGGAAGCATAGATGTCTATATTGGTATTTTGTATGTGACAGGTTTGTTGCTTGATTCATGAGTCTTCATTCTTTCTTGAAGGCGAGATTGTTTGTTTGAGTTTAGTAGTCGATTTAGTTGTTATATGAATCTTCCGTTTCAAGGTTTTCATCACTGGTTTCTGTATGAATGATTGGATTTTGATTATTTGATACCTTATATTGGGTGTATGAGTGAATAAAATAAGCATGTGCTCACTTGTATGTCTTTACAATCATCTCAATTTCATATTATTATCTTCTTTTTGGTGCAGTACCTTAATGAGAACACAAAATTGATCATTGCAATTTTGAAAAATCAGAACCTTTGAAACTTGCAGAATTTGCACATTGAGTATTGATTTATTAAACAGTCAATGGTGATTTGGAAATTATGTATATATGTTGTTTGTAGTT
>CM071872.1:15747859-15766388 GCA_036759665.1 Gynandropsis gynandra | reverse complement strand
TATATATGTTTTTTTCAAAAAAAATTTGAAATGTTTTAATCTACGATAATATTTTTGATATTTCTTTTTATAAAATTGTCAGAAATTGAGAAGACAATTATTTTTATTTTTACTATTCGGTGAATTGATTAAAGCAAAAGATGAATGTGAAAGAAAAGAACTCTCACAGTCTCAGCCGTTATTTTTGAATTTTTTCTATGATTAGGTTAGAACATAATTATGACACATATTCGCTAGTTTTAATCCAAAATAATATTAATATCAATAATAATATAATAATAATAATTATTATTATTATTATTATTATTATTATTATTTATTATTATATTATTATTATTATTATTATTATTATTATTATTATTATTATTTGGGATTGTCATATTAGTTCCTTGTATAAAAATATGGATATGTTAATTGTGTGTTCCACCTAGTGGTATCTTTTCTTAATCCTCAATTATTACATATCATTATACTTTTACCTTTTGTAATTAGGCTGGATTTGTCTAATTTATTGTGAGACGAGACAAAAATATTTTATTTTGTACATTCAAATGTCTTTAGTGATTCATATTAGCACAATGATCGAGACAACTATCAATCTATTGGAGTTTATATTGTTTACCTTGGTCATTTTCTCATTTCATGGTCTTAACAAAACATAATTCTGTTGCTCGTTACAAGGTTAAAAATCATTGTGTTGTTGAACCGCGACTGAAGTCCATTGGAACATATATTTACTTTAAGAACTTGACATCTCTTCCGTCGCACCTCATCGTATCGATAGACAAATTAATGTATATCTTTTCTACGGGTCCATCCTTATATGGCACTAATGTGGCAATAGGACTTGTTAACTTTATTAGAACCAAAGGAATTCGATATTATAGAATACACAAACTATAAAGAATATTAAACTTTATTGGATTGAAAAACAACAATTTTAAAATACTAGAAATTAGAGATGATCGAAGTCTGCGGTCGCAGTGTCCTAAGACAGAAATTTGCTCTCTATTCCGTCTTGAGGATTCAACGATCGCAAGAGAATTATCTCTTGTTGAATATACTCTGTTTTTCTCAGAAAATTTTACGGGGTTGAAACGAATTTTTGATGCTTATTTCGAATGATCATATAGTCATATATATGGATTTCTTGGGGTGCAAGCAACAGACGCGACCCTACGAACGCAACCCTATGGATGTGTCCGGAACGTGTGGAGCGTTCGGGAGCGTGCTTCGAATGAACGCAATGGTTCGGCGGACAGACGCAATGGTTGACCGAAAAACAATGATAAAAAAAAAATTTCGGCTCGTTGGGCCGAGGCCTGGCCTGCTCCAACCAAGAGCCCAAGAGCCACAAGGCCCAAGGCCATCTTTGACATTTATATATGTATATATATATGTGTGTATATATGTGCATATATACACATGCCAATTATCCATCATATGACCATTTGAAAGCATTAATTGCATGAACACTTATATAGTGTTCATTTAATCCTTCAAGTTCCAATGTGGGATTTATTTAATAAAAACATGTGTAATGCACATGTGCCCCACACACATGTGCCAAATGTGCTAACAATACCCCACATTTTCTATTCAAACTTAGAAATACTCCACATTTGAATAGAAAATAAGATTTCATTCTGAGAATTCTGGTTACGTATGCATTTGAAAAGGTGTCTTTTGGACTTGAACCGTTCATTGTGAGTACTTATCGGATTCACTTTGTGAGTTAGTGACCTACAGTCTTGAACTACTCATGTTTCGTAGTAAATCAAGACAATAAATATCACACATACCAAACCGAAACATTTTGATTCTTACGGTTGTGTTCATTCTTGTCCTGAACATATCCTTCATTCATGAGAATTTTAGAGAACTTAGCCATATCAGTTCTCAAAGATGCGACCCCACATCAATCTCATATAGGTGTTGCTAATCAGAAATAGTCCGTCACTATTCCACTTTTGAAACTATTAGCATCAGTAAGAATCCAAGATTCATCCCTTAATACTCAACGGAAACACACTTTATTTCAGCATAGGAATAGGCATGAAAGTGTGTGTTACACTTTGAGTCTTCCTCAATTAGTTTGTCTATTGAACCTAGACCATGGGATCTCCAATGCTGCTAGGTCAGGTTTCCACCAAGTAATGACTCATTCCATTGGCTTTAAACTCATTACTCTCGCTGTCCACAAAACTTGCTCTCTACCAAGGCCTTTAGTCAACGGATCTGCAATGTTTACTTTCGATTTTACGTAGTCAATGGATATTATTCCATTTTTTTAGCAAATCTCGTATAATGTTATGACGTTGCCTTATATGCCTCGATTTGCCATTGTAGATTTGGTTCTTAGCTCTTGAGAGAGCAGCCATACTATCACAATGTATGCAAATGGCAGCAACAGGCTTTTGCCATAACGGTATTCCTTCTAGGAAGTTTTTGAGCCATTCGGCTTCTTCAACGACTTTGTCTAAGGCTACAAATTCCGTTTCCATAGTCGAACGCGTCACAACAGTTTGTTTTGATGATTTCCAAGATATGACTGCTCCTCCAAGTGTATAGACATACCCACTTTTGGACTTACTATCCGTATTGTTTGAAATCCAGTTCGCATCACAATATCCTTCCAACTCCGGAGGATATTTTGAGTAATGCAACCCGTAACTCATCGTATGTTTCAGGCATCTCAAGACTCTTACTAACGCAACCCAATGTTCTTTTCCTGGGTTGTGAGAATACCTACTAAGTCGACTTATCGAATATGCTAAATCTGGTCTTGTACAATTCATGATGTACATTAAACTCCCAATAACCTGAGTATATTCCAATTGTGATACACTCTCACCTTGATTCTTTTTAAGGTGAATAGATGGATCATATGGAGTTACAACAGGTTTATCATCGGAATGTCCAAACTTTTTCAGGACCTTTTCAATGTAGTGAGACTGCGTTAAGATGTAACCTTCTGAACTTCTATGAATTCGGATTCCTAGTATTACATCAGCAGGTCCCATGTCTTTCATATCAAAACAAGAATGCAATATCTTCTTGGTTCGATTGATCACGTCTTTGTTTGTACCCATGATTAAGATATCATCGACATAGAGACATACAATGATATATGCATCTTTGTACTCTTTCACATAGACACATTTATCACATTCATTTATCTTAAATCCATTTGATAATAACATATTATCAAATTTCTCATGCCATTGCTTAGGTGCTTGTTTAAGTCCGTAGAGAGATTTAATCAATTTACAGAATTTCTTCTCTTGACCTTTGATCACAAACCCTTCGGGTTGATCCATATACATTTCTTCGTCCAATTCACCATTCAGAAATGCGGTTTTTACATCCATTTGGTGAATCTCCAAATGGTGAATCGCCACAATTGCAATTAACATCCGTATAGACGTAATTCTAGACACAGGTGAATAGATATCGAAGAAATCCATTCCTTCTTTTTTACGATAACTTTTGGCTACTAATCGAGCTTTGTACTTATCTATAGTGCCATCTAGTCTCATCTTTCTTTTGAATATCTATTTATGCCTGATGGTTTTATAACGCGGAGGTAGATCAACCAACTTCCACGTGTTATTTTGCACAATGGAATCCACTTCACTTTGGATAGCCTCTTTCCAATAAGGTGCTTCTGATGATTCCATTTCGGCCTTATAAGTCTGAGGTTCTCCTTCGAGAACAAAGGTCACAAAGTCATGCCCAAAGTTTTTGGCAATTCTTCCACGTTTACTTCTTTTAGGTTCTATAATTTCTTGTTGAACCGATGAAGACCTAGCACCATCATAAGACAAATCACCATGTGTTCATTTTACATGGTTTTTCTCTTTGAAAGGAAAAATATCCTCAAACAATTCGTCTTCGGCAGATTCCATCACCGAATTCTTGGTTATGTCTTCAATATTGGAATTATGAACCAAAAATCTATAGACAGCACTATTCTTGGCAGGGCCAATAAAAATGCAGTCTATAGTTTTCGGTTCGAGCTTAGTTCTCTTTGGAAGAGGAACTTGTACTTTCGCTAGACAGCCCCACACTTTCATAGTCTTATAAGTAGGCAATCTTCCTTTCTATAACTCTTAAGGTGATTGATTATTCGACTTATGAGGAATTCTATTCAACACATCATTTGCAGTAAGAACCGCCTTACCCCATATACTAATTGGTGCTCCCGAACTGTTTAACATTGAATTTATCATGTTTTTCAACGTTTTGTTCTTTCGTTCAGCAATTCTATTTTGTTGTGGAGTATATGATGCAGTCGTTTGATGCACTATTCCATGAGAAGAACAAATATTCTCCTCCTCTATCTGACCTTAAAATTTTTATTCTCTTCTCAAATTGATTTTCAACTTCTGCTTTGTATATTTTAAACATACTTAAAGCTTCATCTTTTGTACGTAACAAGTATACATAACAAAATTTACTACAATCATCAATGAATGTTATATAATAGTTTTTCCCTCCTCTACTCGGAGTTGCTTGGAAATCACACAAGTCCAAATGAATCAAACCAAGAACTTCATTTGTCTTTTCAACAAACCTATGCGGATCACTTGTATATTTTGATTCCATACAAACCCCACATTTTGTTTTTATGTTCAATGAACACTTAGACAAGAGACCTAAATTTACCATTCTTTGTAAAGAACGAAAATTTTACATATCCCAATCTGTAATTTCATAAAGAAGATGAATCAATCATGTACTTAGAAGCATCAATATTATTAATAGTAGCATCGGTTACAATAGGAACAACATTTAGTTTAAAGAGTCCCTCAGCGAGATAACCCTTTCCCACAAACACTCCATCCTTGGAGATAACAAACTTGCCCGACTCAAACACTAACTTAAAACCCTTGTTAATAAGAACAGGATCGGAAATCAGGTTCTTCTGAATGGAAGGAACATGAAACACGTTTGATACAACAAGTTCCTTTCCCAAAGTTAACTTCAGAACAACTTTTCCTTTTCCTTCAACCTTCACGGTTGCTTCATTGCCCATGTACAGATTTTCTCCATCTTCAACCTTTTGGTAAGTAGAAAACAACTCTCTAGCCGAACACACATGCATAGTGGCTCCAGTGTCAACCCACCAATCATTGGTGTTAGAAACCAGATTTGCCTCTATGACAGCGACAAACTGATTTTCAACAACGTTAGCATGATTGTTGGTCTTTCTCGAACCACTACCATGAGGTTGTGCCTTCTTGTGGTAGCAATTTTTTGCCTTGTGTCCACCTCTTCCACATACCCAGCAATTTGTTGTAGCCCTTATCATTGCAGTTTTCTTGAAGTCCAGTTTCTTTGGAGCAAGAGCTTTGGGATTTGCATACATCTTTCCTTGTTTCTTCTTCTTTGTTCTGGCCTCAACCATGTTAGTGTTTGTCACAACGGATGTCAAGTCACATTTTTCCCAATTCGACTGTTCTCTTCAATACGGAGTTTCAAGACCAACTCCTCGAGACTCATATCCACAGTTATATGTGTTAAATATTTCTAAAACTCTATCCAGGAAGGTGGCAATTTGTCAATGAATGCACTGAAAATAAATGCTGATGGTAGTAACATACCTTCCTCATTTAACTCGTGGATTATGACTTGAAGTTCTTCCACTTTTTATGACCGATTTTTCATCGATCATAGTTAAGAAACTTCCCAGTCATGAATCGCTTTGAAGAGGCGACTTCAGTCTTATACTGTTCGCCCAAGGCCTTCCATAAGTGTCGAGCAGAATTATACTTCGAGTATATGTCGTATAGAGAGTCATCCAGTGCATTCAGAATATAGTTTTTACAACTAAATTTGTTTTCTGCCCAAGCCTTTATAGCCTTTTCTCTTTCGACCTTTTCTTCAGCATTAAGATTCTCTCATTCGCCTTCAGTTAGGGCCTCAGGAGGATCTAGATGCAAGACATATGCAACTTGAAGTGTTGAAAGAAAGAACAACATCTTATGTTTCCAATGCTTAAATCTTTGCCCTTGAATTTCTCAGGCTTTTCAACATGGTTGTTTTTCACACCCGACATTGTTTGGTCCATCACAAAATTTTCTGTCTTAGATTGTTAGAACCAAAGGAATTCGGCTGTTATAGAATACACAGATTATAAAGAATATTAAACTTTATTGAATTGAAAAACAACAATTTTAAAATACCAGAAATTAGAGATGATCGAAGCCTGCGGTTGTAGTGTCCTAAGACAGAAATTTGCTCTCTATTCCGTCTTGAGGATTCAACGATCGCAAGAGAATTATCTCTTGTTGAATGTACTCTTTTTTTCTCAGAAAATTTAATGGGGTTGAAACGAATTTTTTGATGCTTATTTCGAATGATCATATGGTCATACATATGGATTTTTTGGGGTGCAAGCAACAGACGCAACCCTACGAACGCAACCCTACGGATGTGTCCGGAACGTGCGGAGCATTCGGGAGCGTGCCTCGAATGGACGCAATGGTTCGGCGAACGGACGCAATGGTTGACCGAAAAACCAACGGTCGAAAAAAAATTTCGGCCCCCGGCCTGCTCCAACCAAGAGCCCAAGAGCCACAAGACCCAAGGCCTATCTTTGACATTTATATATGTATATATATATATATGTGTATATATGTGCATATACACACATATCAATTATCCATCATATGACCATTTGAAAGCATTAATTACATTAACACTTATATAGTGTTCATTTAATGCTTCAAGTTCCAATGTGAGACTTTTTTTAATAAAAACATGTGCAATGCACATGTGTCCCACACACATGTGCCACATGTGCTAACAAACTTGACACCTCAAATGCAACTTCACATTGTCACATTTTTTCTCAGCTTAATAGAATTTGAGATACAAAGCCTAGTTTAGATAAGTTTTTGAAAATTCGGGAGTGGTTGAGTGGTAAAATGAGCAATTTTCCATTCAAATGAGCAATTTTCCATTATATCATTGAATTTTTTATCGTTGATAATCATGCGTTGAAAACAACCCTCCGTTGAAATTTTTAACGGTTATTCAATGACTATAATCTTTTGATAACTTTTCAACGACATCTAACAGATATGCTCGTTGAAAATTTACAACGGAGGTCCACGGCTTTATCCGTTTAAATGATCAACATGTATTCGTTGAACCCATAGAGAGGTATTCGTTGAAGCGGTCAAATGACATCAACTGGTATGATCGCGAGACAAATCAATGGGCATTTGTTGGTATAATCGCAAGACAAATCAACGAGCATCCGTTGATCCTTTTGGCAGAAAAATTAAATATATCAACGAGTATCCGTTGATCTCTTTCATATGAGATTTAATATAAATTAATGAACATTTGTTAATTTTATGGAAACATAATCAAAGAGTGCCCATTGATATTATAATTAATTAAAAATAAAAAATAATAAATTAAAAATTAAAAATATTTAAAAGTTTAGTAAAAATTTTAAAGGAAAAAATTTCATATATATATATGTAAATCCGACCATTGATAATATAATTAATTAAAAATAAAAAATTAAAAATTAAAAATATATAAAATTTAGTAATATTTTAAAGGAAAAGTTTACATATATATATATATATATATGTAAATCCAACATAGCATCTGAATTGTCATTGTCTCTTCCGTTGACTCGGGAAGGGATTACATATGAATCAAATGTCTATTCTTACACTACAAAAAAATCCATTTTGCAACGGACGAGATTTTTTCACGGATTGCAACGGATACCCGAGAACCCCCAACGGACTCCCATTCGTTGCAACTATCAACGGGCTGTCAACAGATCATTTCCGTTGCTATCGTCCGCTCGAAAGCCGTTAGAAAACCACAAAAAAATGGCCAACAGACATCTATTACCAATTGTGACAGATGTCCCTTGGTATTGGCAACGGATGCCCGTTGAAATTGTTAATTTCGAGGATTACCGGTGGAATAATTTCACGTAAACTTGTAACGACATTCGTTGAGTATTCCAACAGATGTCAATTGGAAATAACACTATTTAATGATCAATATCAAGGTTTAGCATCAAACCATCAACAACAAAGATGTTTTCAACAAAATGTCATCTTTTTCAAATAGAGATATATATAGATCGAGAGAGTGGATGTATAGAAAAAAGATCATATAACCGAAGAGATTAAACAATAATTCTTACACGGATTGGAGCAATTCATGAGTTTTGTGTTGATGCAACCTTTGTGTCAAGAACGCGGGATAATATTATGTCTATACAAAAGATGCAAAAACATGAAGTATCGAAGTCAAGAAATTGTTTGCAAACATCTTTAAAAGGTGGGTTTTGTAGAGAATTATAAAGTTTGGTTATTTCACGGCGAAAAGTGCGGCATTAGAGATATTGTGCAAGAAGCACAAGTAGAAAGAAATGAAGAAGTTATTTATAAAGCATCAACGACAAATCCATATGTTGAAATGGTGTCAGATGCTTTTCCAGGAGTTGTTCATGAACAACCGCATGAAGAGATGTCGAACATCGATGCACGCCGATTTTTAAAAAGAAAATTTATGTTTGTAGAAATAATTGCATGTTGTTTTGGGGAAAATATAAAGACTTGTTGGAATGCAAGTTTTGCGGTACAAATAGATTTCGGCCAAAAAAAACAATATTCACGTAAATATGTATCATAGAAAAAAATGACTATATGCTTGTAGCAAACATGTTGAGAAAGTTATTTGAATCGAAAAAACCGTAGCGATAATAAGATCGCACGAAGAATACTCGATGGGCGAAGGGATAATGCAACATCCATCTTACAATAAGGTTTGGAAAGATTTCAATGAAATATTTTTTGAGTTCGTGTATGAAACGAGAAATGTTTATCTTTGCCTGTGTACTGATGGTTTTAGTCAATATGGATAATCTGGAAGTCAATATTCTTTTGTGGCCGGTGATTTTGTCTCCATATAATTTGCCTCTCGATATGTGTTTGAAAAAAGAGGTAATGTTTCTGACGTTGCTGATTCCAGGACCAGAACATCTGAAGAAAAGTTTCGATGTCTTTTTGCAGTCCTTAATTCATGAATTAATACATTTGTGGAACAAAGGAATTCTTACTTATGACGTCCAATACGAAGCAAAATTTTACATTGAAAGCGGTCTTGTTGTGGACAACTGGTGACTTTCCTGCCTATGAAATGTTATCTGGATGGAGCACGCACGGGAGATTAGCATGTTCATATTGTATAGAGGATACAGATTCATTTCAACTAGTACATAGTAAGAAACCATGTTGGTTTGATTGTCATAGAATATTTCTTCCTCATGGACATGCTTTCCGGAAAGATGAAAAATCTTTTTTGAAAGAACGTGGTACAAAAAGAAGAGGCACCATGCACGTAAACCGGAACATAAATCCTTTCCGAAAGATTGAACACAATGGGCGATTTACAAGAATCGGTAGAATGCGGTGGAGATCGTAGTTATCGTAAATCAAAAGGCCATGGTTAATGACATAATTGGTATAAACGTAGTATCTTTTTGGAACTAGCATATTGGAAATCATTGATACTACGTCATGACTTAGATGTTATGCATATCGAAAAGAACTTTTTTTATAACATCACTAATACTGTTTTGAATGTGGTGGGTAAAACTAAGGATAATATACAATCAAGAAAAGATTTGAAGACAATATGTCGACGATTTGAGTTGGAATTAAGAGATGGAAGGTCACTTATCCCAGTATTCAGATTTCCTGGGCTGACGAAAACAACATTATTAAGGTGGTTAAAAGAAGACGTTAAGTTTCCATATGATTATACATAGAACATTGCTCGGTGTGTGAATATTGTTGGTTCGAGGATGATCGGGTTGAAAATTCAAGATTGTCATGTTTTCGTGCAGCAACTCATTCCAATTGCATTTGTTGAGCTCTTACCACGGAATGTTCACGTAAGTAATCATGTACACGTCTTATATATCTTAAAATTAATTGCATTTATTATAAAGTATTCATTTGCTTTTTATGTTATATAGGTGAAATGTTCTGATGAAAGACTTCTAACTTGGTTAAAAGATTTGGGTGATGGTCCTGCACGATATAGTATTTATATTTCTTTTTCAGTAGATGCCTGTTATAAATTATGTGTAAATTTTTTTAAACTTCATATGATCTCATTTCAACGTACATCCGCTGAGATTGCTATCGGATGCCCGTTGGAACACTAAATCCCTTCGACACTTAGAAATTTTTCTAAGTTTTTCATAATATCAACGGGCACCCGTTGGTAATTTGTAATGGACGCCCGTTGCGAAGTGTCATCATGGCTACCTAAGCTACGATTTTTCCCAGACGTACGGTCATTTTGGCGTCCATTGCCTCGGGAATACGCATTTCTAACGGGCATCCATTGGAAATACCAACGGATGCCGTTGGAGAAACAGAACGTCATTTCATTTAATTGCGTCCGTTGAGTTGATGTTTTTGTAACGGGCATCTGTTGGTATTTCTAACGGATGCCCATTGGAAAATCTGTATATATAACGTTGAATAGTTTCATTTTCAATACAAATCTAACATCAAATCCTCTCAAACACTAAACACCTCTCACACACACAAACACTTCTAAACACTAAACACAAAATGAAGGCTAGAAGATTTATATGTTCTGGTGGTATGCTTGCGGGTTCAGCGGGCGCCCCGCCCCCACCTCCACCGCCACCATATGGACCTCCTTCACCAATATCGGCACCGCTGATATTTGATGAAGAGGACGATATGATGGATATTGACGTCTTGATCGATAATTTCGACGGGCGTCTCACCCTTCCAATTATTGATCCTGATCGCCATGACGGGACGCTATGATAAAAATTCAAATTATGAATTTATATTTTTTTAATTATAAATATTATCTTAATATTTCATTTTCATGTGCACGTTTAATGTGGATGATGTTCTAAAATATACGAACAAAAACATCATCCAGGGATCGCTATAGGATCGACTCTATTATTCCTAGCAAGTTACGCTAGAAGTTATACACCATTGATGGTGGTGTACAATCATCGTATGTTAAATATTATAAAATTTTTATTTAAATTAATTAATTACATTTATTATAAACTAATTTATTATAATTTATTTTACAGCGTTCATACAGATGGCGGAAGAAGGATACGTCGTGCATCTACACAGCTTAGATGTACGACATGCAAGCCCGAATACACTTGATGATAAACAACGCCAAGCGCAATTACCACATCAAGAATTGCAAACCGACATAGGCAACGAATGAGGTCTTCAACCAACTCGTCTAACATTGGGAGTCTGAGGACTTCAAGGCCAATGCGAGAAGGCCAAGAAATATCGGTACGGTGAGAAGGTTCCCAGAGATGGTCCGCATCGCTATACTTTGGGATCAAATTATTCCCGAGGAGAAAGCAAGAATTGGTAAATTTCTTTTAGTTATTATTTAAATTCTTTTTTTTACAATATTTATACACTTATATTTATGTTATATAACAGATGCAACGAATAGGAAGAGAACCGACTCTTCTTGAGGTGGTTGTAGAAACCCACGCCAAGAAGAAACCGATCGTCGGGGAAGAGAACGGCGAACCTGAACTCGTCGACCCTCGAGCGGAACGGACCGTGAAAGTTGTGACGAATTAGATCACACAACAATCACAAGCTTGCGGTTCAACTCCCGACGAGTTCACTCCTTTACAAAAGGATAAAATTTATTTGGAGGTGAAGAAAAAATTTATTGTTTATAATTCGATTAGTAAATAAAATATTTTCTAACGATTCTAACTCTAACTTTGTTTATTTTGTAGTCGGTTAGACCGTATAAGGGGCGTCTATGCGATCTCGGTGCGCCTCAAAAAGATATCGTCAAAATCGCCACGACGGTATCCCCCGTGGTTCAAGAGCGTTACACGTAACTACGACGTATCGAAGATCTCAAAACACAACTTCAAGAAACTCGAGCACAGATGCGGCACATGGAGAGCGTCATAGAATTGCTAATCGTTCGGGCATATCAAGCGCAACATCACATGAGGGAAACAACGCCGCGTCAAGAACTGGTTATCGATTCGGATGCAACGCCTTCTTCACGAGGTGCTGGCGACCATAGTGATGGACTTGGCGCCACAAATTTAGATGATATGTAATAGAATTAGGTTTTTTTTTTTGTAAGAACTTTTTTTTATTAATTAAGGGTTTTTTAATTTTTTTTATTTTTTAAATTTTTTTAAAATTTTTTATTTTTTTATTTTTGTAAAAATACCAACGTATGCCATTGAAATTTTAAAAAAAAATTATAACAGACATCCATTGGAATCCCAATTTCCCGCCAATTAGTAACAGATGCCCGTTCCCATTTTCCGCCAACCGGCCAACGGGAATCTGTTGAAAATTTTCAATTCCGACGCATTTTTTGTACAATCGGATGGGCAACAGATATCCGTTCCAAATTGGTAAAGTTCTGTAACGGGCATCCGTTGCAGCATTTGTAACGGTCATCCGTTACAATCTGCCAACAGAATTATCCGTTACTCGTCCGTTGTAACGCCGTTGGGAATCGCAATAGATCTCGATTTGTAACGAGCGATTTCCAACGGCTCTCGATCCATTGTCGTCTGTTGGGAATCGCTCATTGCAATGGATTTTTTGTGATTTCCAACGGATATATCCGTCGGAAATCATCTATTTTTTTGTAGTGTTATTTTCTCGACGTTGTGTCGTCCACATGTGATTGAGGTGGGGTAGGCTGATATAGTTGGTCGATCATTAGTTCGATAATACTCTCCATATGATATATCTTTGTCGTATAATCTTGAAGTGTGGCCTTAAGTTACATGATGTGTCGTCCTTAGAAGTATATCTCCTGAACTGACAAGGGATCGTCGTAGCATCCTCTACAATATCCTTTTGTAGAGAAGCCAAACCATACAATCGCCTCTTATACGGTTGACCATAATGTATTAATTATAAGTTTATCGTAAGTACAATAAAGTTTTATCTGTAAATTAATCTTATCTTTCGATAGAGGAGTAAGTGCATCTGGAGATAAACCGACAACTTGTAGTTGTTATGTGATCTTCTTTGTCAATATCTTAACCATCCATTATATTCGAGAGGTGACAAACTCGTGTTTGTCGGTATCTTCCTCGATGACGGGCTTCTTCTTGGCGTGTATATCAACCAGAAACTCAAGAAATATTAGTTCTCTTCTCATCCTTTGCTTCTAGAATATTTAATGGATATTAGATATACAATTAAAATATGTACATATATAATATTTATACATTTAATTATTCTTACCAATTATTTTTTCCTTTTTGGAAACGATTTTGTTCTTAAGGTGTGGTGATACATTCCCAGGAACCTTCTCGTTATACCAATATTTATTGGTCATCTCACTTTTGGCCTTGCAGTTTTATGACTCACTATATTCGATGAGTTGGTCGAAGACCTCATCCATGGTAAACGTTGGTTTGGCGTTCTTCTTGAGGTAATTCTACTTGACATCGTTCATTATCAAATTGAAACATTATTTCATATCGCACATTCACGCAGTGTAGATGTGCAATGTGTGACTCTTATACCATTTGTACGATCTCTGCAATTTATGAAATAAAAAATTGTATTTATTAAAATTAATAAATAATTAATAAAAATATTTTAAAAGTAAAAATTTGGAATGAAACTACACCACCATCGGTGGCGTATAAACTTGAAAAACCTGCATTAAAACTTGGATGATGTGGTTGCTTGTATGAGTCAGCACATCATCCACATCAAAATTATATATGAAAAACAATTAGATATTTAAAATTATATAAATAAGAACAAAAGTAAGAAAATAATTATACCATAATGTTTTATCTAGTCGTTCGGGGTTGATAACGGGAATGATAGAACAATCATCATAACTATCGATCAAATTATCGGTATACACCATATTACTGTTGTCATTAAATATCCATGTTTTTATATAGGTGACGGTGGACGATAAGGTGGCGGAGGAGGTATTGGCAAAGCTCCAACAAAATCTGCTAACAACTCCCTATTACCGATAAATCAATAAAGTCTCATTGTTTTTAGTGTTTGGTTTGTGTTTGTGAGAAATTATTTAGATAGTATGTTTAATTTAATAGTTGAAACATGTGTAAAATGGACGTAAAAACATAACTGTTTGTTTTCCATTTCAACGAGCATCTGCTGATAATGTCAACATATGCTTGTTAAAAGGTCTATTCTATATGCAAACGTTTGGGAGAGAGAACTTGGAGAATTTGTTTGAGTTTATAGTTGAAATGGTTGAAAATGAAACTATTCAACGGGTTATATATCCAACTTTTCAATGGACATTCACTACAATTTTCAGTGGATGTCAGCCGATATGGATGTTTAATAAATAGACGCCAAAATCGTAATCTTTCGTCTTTCGATTCAGTGGACATCCGTTTACAACGAGTTTCCATTGAAAAGACTAATAAATCTACAATGAAAAACAAAAACTCAAAGGCTATGCCTTATTAATGAAAAATTGTTTATATTTTCAAAGATTCCCATTGATATTCTCAAAAAGGTTACATTGTAGATTATCGTAATAATTACTCATTTCAATGTACATCTGTTAAAAATATCAACTAATATCCGTTGAAAATAGTATAATGTTTACGCCATTAAATAATACATTTTTTAATGTGTATCTATTACATGTATCAATGGACATCCGTTGATAACTCGTTATCTTGATCAACAAATGCTCTTTGATACGTTTTTAATCGAAAAAACCTAGAAATATTTGATATGTCCCGAAAGTGTAAACTTATCAACGAGTATTCATCGCAAACTTTCAACAATATCAATAAATGTTGGTTGCTAATAGAAATGAGAAGACAAAAACGTAATATCAGATCACTTTAATTACAATGTTCACAACTCTTCTGTTGTTAATTCATCTATTGGTGAGTTTTCGTTTGATGGTTTATTGAATTTGTTGTCTTGTTCATATTTTACATCTTTTGGTTTAAGATCTTCATAACCACCGATGTATTCACCATCTAGATCGTTCCTCATGAGATTCTCTTCGCGATTTTGATATTCAGTTTGCATGTATCTTGTTTTTTTTGTCTTCTTAAAACTCCACATGGTTTAATCTTCATTACGAACCACTATTCATATGTTCGATGTTTCAATAATAATGGATATTGAACATAATATACATGATCGGCTTGATAAGTTTTTACGAATGAATCATACTTTACGTAATATCGTAAAGGATTGATGTCAATTCTTTTCAATCGATTTTATCGTGTATCACGTCACATGGTTGGATTGAACCATTTACACTTGAATATCATGATCTTCAATCCAATTAGACTAAGATATTCAACCTGTGGAATTTGATGCAAAATGTCATATGACTTATCATCTTCAGTTTCATTATTAACGCAAACTTAATGATTGCATGTATTTCTATATTTTTTCGTGCTCATATGTGTGGAAGTTATATCCTCACGTAAACATAATTGACCAACACAATATGTTTCTTGTACGATCATTAGCCAAATCTCTCGACCACGAAGGATTGATGTGCGTAGACTCAAGTAATAAATTACCTAGACTAACGCTTCCGCAAGGATACGGATCGTGTAGCAACTAGGGTCGAACACAAGGAATTGATGCGACTTATAAGCTATTAAACTAATGAATAAGACGTGATGAATCTAATGATAGAAGGAATGCAAATGCAAATGCAAACTAAACCTAAGATGGGAATGACTCAGCGACAAATCACCATAGGTATCAAGAGTTGCACAACGATGTATCGAAGTTCTAACGAGATAATTGGTCTTAGATACTATCATGAGTTCAGGGAATTAAGGCACTCCTATAGGAACTGACTGGCGTAGACTTGTCCACTATCTAGCATGCATATACCAATGTATCCATTGCGCATCTTACATGGATAGACGCATTACGACCGCTATCCTAATCCCTAGATTCAACCGATTGACCTGGCGTAGATTCTAAACCGGCTAAACCCTAAATCATGGCTAAGTTCCAAAGTCTAATGCCCTAGCATTGGTTTATTAGGCTCCTAACATCATTCATTCAAGTGGCGTAATGGTAATGAAAGCATGAAAAAGTAGGGAAAAAGAAAATAAAAGAAATAGGAAAAAGGAAAGAGATCGTCTAATCCTCATCCGCTCCATCGCGGGTAGTCGGTATGTCCGCTGGATCCGCTGATGCTCCTTCCCCAGGTGGGAAGTAGAAGCCCTCCAGCTCGTATGGGATATGAGGACGGTAGGGGATGGCTCCGGTGTGGTAATCCTGAGGAATCAGGATATACGGCTCCTGGTAATGTGTCATGCTCAGCTGCTGAAACCGCCGAACGGACTCAGTGAGGTAGTAAGTATGCTGAATAGATTGCTCCTGGAACTGCTGCTGCTCCGCATACCTTGCAGCCTCCAAGTCGTACCTGTGCTCTGCTAGAAACGACTGGTACCTAGTCTCCTCCGCTACATACCTAAGGGCATCGGAGACTCCATCCATCGATGGGAAATCAGAGCGGCTATGGGGGTACTCCGGACGCGCACGTGAGTATGTGCCACGTCGGCTGCGCTGCCTCGAGGTGGACGGTCTAGATGCGGCCGCGGGAGGTGGATCCATATCTGCTACCCTCGGGCCGATGTGCCCGACGTTCGGATCAATCCTAAACCGGGATCCCTCTACGTCTAAACTCGGTACCTCGATCTCGCTGAGATCTACCTCTAAACTTCGACCGTGCTCGTCCTTGTAACACCAAATCACGTTGTACCTCTCTAATGTAATAGCTCTTCGGTTGCGCAAATTCTGGAGGTTCAACTCTGGTTCCTCATTTATCTTATCCTCGGTCAGGATCCCAAGGTTGATCCCGACCCGTCGTGCAATCATGGTGACAATTCCACCGCACATGATTTTTGTCTCAGTGCAGAACTTCTCGGTGGAAATGTCGAGGAAATGCCCAATTACCAGCGATGCTAGGTCGACGGTCATGATGTCCAACTCATCATCCACAATCTCCGTCTGAACCACCCGCCTCAAGAAGCTAAGTTCGGTGTGGTTAACACCGCCTTGTGCTCCCTTCCCTAGTATTGAAGAGACTAGGAAAAAGTGAAAATACCTGAGGGTGGGATGGCGTATATGACTCGCCTTTGCTCTAGTGGAGAACTCGCCAAAGGCAATCTGTGACCAAAACTCCGATTGACGGTTCCGGTTGATCTCTGGTAGCTTCGCATAAACGCCATGCGGAACGTCAAGGATGTTGGCGAATTGTCGTGCGGTGATCCGGTAGTTCTGCCCCAGCAGGCGGAACTCCATAAATGTCTTCTCTCTGTCTCCGGACTCGGCAAAGAAGGCGGTGAAGGTCGCGAAAAACTCTGCTGTGAGTTTGCGATAAGTGAACTCCTTTGCACTCCACAGTCCCGTCCATCCCAATGTGCGGAAGATGGTGTTGATGTGCTCAAAGATGCTAAGAGCATTCATCGCCTCGGAAGATAAGAACCGGGACGGGAGGATTCGCGACTGAAGTTCTGCGAACCTTGACTTGTGGCGACACAAGAAAGTCGTCGTCCTATAATTGTATTGCTGATGTGAAGGGGTGATTGGCGTGTACGGCGTCAATTCCGTAATCATGTCCGATTTCACAGGCCATCCGTGCTCTAGGTCATGCGCATCGGATCGGCGTTTCTTAGCGCTTTGGGAAGTTCTAGAGGCCATCTGCAAGCCAAACGAAAGATAAAAATCAGTATAAGCCACAATATGCAGATGCCCGATCGGGTACTAGAACACTGCCCGATCGGGTACAAATAAGTCGAAAATTCCCCGTGAGTGTTGCCCGACTCGGGCGAATATGACGCCCGATCGGGTGAATTGTATGAGCGCCCGATCGGGTTGCTAGCCTTGCCCGATCGGGTGGGGTTGCGAATTCACGATCTGCAGTTAGCGAAATTCGGCTAATCCGACCAAAATTACCTTAGATCTTCCAAATCAGACCTAGATCTAACCCATGCTAGTCCTAATATCAAGAAAATTCACAATTTTACCTGGAATCCGTGATGAAATGAGGGAAATTTCAGAGTATTGGAGAAAGAAAGTAAGTTTCGAGCAATCCGAGCGGTTCTTCCGGTGATGGTGAAACGACGGTGACACCAAGGTGATTCCGGCGACTAATCGGCGTGAAGAGGATGCTCTCTGAAAATGAACGATCGGGTTTGCTTTGTGAAGTGTGCGGCCGCTCGGGTTACTCGAGTTATAAACTTACCTCGAGACATTTACGATGCCCGATCAGGCACACTGAAGACGCCCGATCGGGTGCTTCCATTGTTCGACCTACCCGGTCGGGTGACATGCAAGGTCGCCCGACTGATTTTCTCCAAATTCTGAACTATGCCCGATCGAGTGGTGAAATCATGCCCGATCGGGTAGTGCTGCAAATTCTAAAAAAAATTAGACACGGAAAACAATACGCAGCAAAAATC
>CM071872.1:15735625-15745930 GCA_036759665.1 Gynandropsis gynandra | reverse complement strand
GAAAGCATTAAGAACAACCATGAGATCTGAAAACATGATAAAATACCGAATTCATTCATATCGAGTGGCGTACAAGTATGAAAGCATTAAGATCCACCATTCATTAAGCACAAGACTTCTCTACATGTTGGCAATACTCTCTAACCTATGGCAATAGATCTACTTGAACATGAACTCAGGAAACGAAACAAAAGTAATCTAAATTTGACATAGAAAGAGAAAGGGAATGCTCCCTATTCATCGACCGATGTCTTTAATAGATCCTCCATGCTTCGGATCTGTAGATCCGTCCTTCTCGATCCTTCCAAGTGTGTCTCTAATGGCACTGAATTGCCCTTGATTCCCCCCCCTTCAAATCTCCTTCGAATCCCTTTTAAATAGATCTGATTTTGGTTGTTAGAAATCTTGGGAATTTGTTGAGAAATACAAGGGCCCGAGCGGGCACAGCATCTGCCCGCTCGTGCAGGCCTTGTACCCGACCGTGTCCACCGATTTTCACCCGAGCGGGCACTCATGCCCGAGCGTGTTCCTCTTCAGCCCGAGTCGTGCAAAGTTACGGCGCATTTTGATGACCATTGACCCGAGCGGGCACTCCATTTCCACCCGATCGGGCACACATGCCCGAACCATGTTCCTTGAGCACCCGAGTCGTGTAAAGCTACGGGGTTGTCATGGCATCAATTACCCGAGCGGGCTTAGCGTCTGATGCCCGATCGTGCATGACTTAAGTTGATGTTTGCGCTCCTTTCGCTCGGTGTTTGCACGTTCTCTTCAATCCACGGTCTTGCACAAGCTGAACCTTGTCATTTTGGGGTTAAATTGCCAATATCTCTCGTGTTTCTTGACATGTCTTCGTTTCCTACACAAAACACGAAATGTAGATGAAATCCTCGAATAGACTCGATAAATGAATGAAATCTAATAAATCTACCTAAAACTAGACCTAAGAATGACATAAAAACTACTACGGATTACATGTTATCAAGGATGTATCTTGTCGGAATCCTGAACCTATAATATAATAATGAAATATTAATATAAACTATTATATAAGGAATACGAGTTAAATATAACTATATGAGGATATATAAATATATATAATATCTCAACCATGAGATGTAATGTTGAACTTTCATTTTGTTGAGTTCATCAACGCTTAAATGAGGATATATTCCCATTAATTTTCATCAAATATCCAACAAAAAATAATTTAACAAATGATCATTAGCATGTTGAAATGAGAATATATATATATATATATATATATATGTGTGGTATATATACTATACATATATAAGTTTAAATATGATCGTTTTGTACCTTACAAATGGTAATAACTCTTGAAAATTTAACAAAATATGTTGGAAATGATTATACTCCTCTGATTTTGGCCAATATTCCTCTGATATGCATAACTTCCATCGTGTTTAGTCATTCGTATAAGATTCACGTATCCGTTGAATATACAACTGTTTTATTGTTGAACTACAACGATCTAAATTTTTCAATGGTTGAATCGAAAATTTAAATATATCAATGGATATCCATTGATATTCTAATAGATACTCGGTAATACATCTACAAGCATCCTTTGAAATGAGTTACATATTGTCAACAACTTATTAACGGAGTTTTCAGCGGATTTCATCCGACTATTTTAACTTTACCATCCATTTAAATTTGCAAGGAATTTTAAACGGATATCGATGGATGTCTTAATGGAACACTTTTGTTGATAGTCCGTTGAAATTTACAAATCAAGTAGATTCTTTATCCTTCGTATCCGTTGGAATTTTTTCTAACATACAGATCTATTTTAACGTCTTTTAAAATTTATGTATTTTTGTTGTCATGATATATATATATATATATAATGTGTAGGTATATATATGATTTATATATGTGTGTTTATATTGATGTATATGTATATGTGTATATATGGTTGCGCATGTGTTTATATTTATATATATATATATGTGTCTATGTAATTTGGAAAAATACTAATAAAATCCGAAAATAATTAAGAGTATTTTAGGCTATTTATTTAAGCCATAAAATTATGATTAATTAGAGTCATTAACCTATTAACCCAAACCCATTAACCCTCTTGTATCTATATATATATATATATATTCATTTTAGTAACTTTCTTAAAAATAATCAAGACTTTAATCTCACAACTCTTTAATATGTTTGTTTAGAAATGGATTGTCCTAATCAAATACTGAAATTATGAAATATTGTTCCATTTTTTTCCGTTTTTTTAATTCGAATCTTTTGTATTGGTCACTATATTTGTTGATTTGATTGATTTTTTGAGCAAGACAAAAACATGCAATTATTGACTGCGTCTCGATGATTGGTGAACAATGAACATGCTTCTTGGCTCTCTTTTGTTATGATTTAAATAAATAAATAAATAAAACGCAGCAATTTTTCCTTCTCTATTTAAATTTTAAATAATTTGTAAGGCATTTCAATTATCTAATAATTTTAAAATATAATACAAATGAGGAAATAGTGATGACTACACTTCCCGCGCTCTGCAAGTGGTCTTGGTTTGTTTCTTTTGTATTGTCTCTTCATTTCCTCATTTATATTATCGAACCAATTTATTTCGACCATATGTTGTCCGTTCCCAATGTTACACCTTCATTTTTTTTGTCCCTATCTATTTTCTTCTTTTTGTAATTTTTGGTCGGGTTTATTTCTGACTTTGGATATGCGAATATATATCATTTTGCAATTATCTGTGCGTGCATATGTAGTGGTTTTTACATATGAAATGTTTTTTTTTCTATTAACACTTCAAAAACTAAGATTTTGAACGATCAAATCTATTGAAATAGACTAAAACTTCATTGAAATTTATCATTTTCAATAGATTTTAATGATTTTAAATAGTTGATATTGAGACATTGAAAAATAATCAGTTCTATTTTTACAAACAAACAACTCTTTTTTCAGAGTATTCTGCTTCATCCGATTCTTCTTCAGGAATTTATTCAGTTTCAGGTATAACCGGCTCAAATTCAAAAATTTCTAGAACATATATGTCTGTTCGGTTATAGTTCATTGATTTTGCATCAGTGGCAGTCTTACACATTTGTTGTTGTCTTCGTATTTGATGTAGTTCCTTTAAAACGATTGACATTGTTGCATCTTTCTTCTCTTGTGACATTTTTATTGGGTTTCTAACTGAAACATCTCATCTTCTTTTGTTTCCGTCACACTTGGTACAGAAACCTTGGATCTCTTCTTTGGGGTAATTTCTCTTTGGGTGGTTGCATTTTTTTTAAAGTGTAGGTTTCATTTTTGGCGTCATTGTGTAATTTATTGAATGAAATCTTTGAAACTTTTTATGAGAAAAGAAAGTTCAACAAGAAAGACAAAGAACTTTCTTGAATTTTTTCTATGAAGTTAGTCGAGAATTATAGAGACATTCATTTTTTTAAACTTAATTCTTTATTTATTTATTTTTATTTAAAAAAATACTATCATAACGTAATATAATTCCTTATATTTCTCATATTTTCTCATGAACTTAAACTTGCATTATTTTTTATTTTCTCATTAATAAAATCTTTGTATTTTGAGATTATATACCTTATTTGAATTTAAAAGCAAATTCAAACTTGACCTGTTTTAAATATACTCATAAAACTGTACATAAAATACTCATTCTAAAGTATACCTTAAAATATTTTTAGACACATTTGTTGCAATATGTTCTTTAATAATTATGGTTCTTGTTATTTGCAAAAGAACATCGATTTCTAGGAATTCGAAGTTGTCCACACCACTAAGACCTATATTACCAATTTGGTATACTATTATGAATTTATAGATAAGTATTCAAAGTATTTTGTGATCTTATACTCTTACGACGTTAAAGATGTGAATGTCTCACCACTTAGACTCGAGTCATCCCCTTTTTATTTTTTTTTATTTTTTCCTTATATGTAAAAAAATATACAATCATGTCATTTTTTCTAGTATAAATACCTTTTGTTTGACAACAGAGTGTTATGATGTATTGTTCATACTGTAAAAGAACAAAGTCATCGTATATAGCCATGATTTTTATTTGAACACGTAATTTTTATTCGTTAACTTTGAACGTGAGTTGTACTTCGAAAATCAATAAGTTAACCTCATGTAATTTCTGAATACTCTTTTTCAAATAGTATTGAGTACACCTCAATATAGTTAACTTAAACTTTGTTTCACTCGACTTGTCATTTAAACTATGAACATATTTTTAGTTTCAAAGAGCATAAAACCCATCGATTTTCTTAGACAAACAAAACGAATAATATCTAAGGGTTCTATAAAAATATATGGTAGTTTTCATTCAGTAAGAATATAATCAATCAGTAGTTTCTTCTTCTCAATTTGTTCCCTAAGAAAGTGATGCATAATCTCTATATGCTTCGTTCTACAATATTGCACAGAATTTTCAAAACGTTTATGGCACTCATGTTTTCAAAATAAACTACACAAATTTCAGAATTCATATCCTAATCAGATACCATATATTTCATCCACATTAATAGAGTGCAACAAACCTTCAGTTCAATATACTCGACCTCTAGTGATGTTGAACTCTGGTTCTTCTTGTCCCAAGAAATTAAGGTATTTCCCAAAAAGAAACATCCACATATGGTACTCTTTTGAACATCTATGTTACGACCCCAATCAACATTACAAAAAACTGTCAATTCATAATTAATATCTTTTGTATAACACATACCTAATTCACGTGTACCTTTGATAAATTTTATGATATATTTCACTGCTTGTAAGTGAGACTTTCTTGGTCTTGACTGATACCTAACACAAATACCAACGCTTGAAGATATATTAAACCTGCTTGCAGTAAGATAAAGTGAACTTTCTATCATGTTACGATCCTATATGAGTCTTAGTCTATTCCCCCAAAAATTGTACATTCAACCTAATTTCTCCTACATTCATTAAGTCATCTTATATCCCCTAAAGTTTGAAAATTTATTATGTAACTCGTTCAAGTTTATTAAGTCATTTTATATCCTCTTAAAGTTTAGAAATTAATATTATCTCCCCCTAAATGTGTAAATGCAATATTAATGCAACATATTATATTTTAAATTTTTTATTATTTTTCACTAAAATTTATAAAATTTATAAACACAACATATTAAATTCAAAACTTATAAACGCATCATATTACATTTAATAGTAACATATTTCTAAATTTTGGTTATTATATCCACATTTTAATCATTAATAAAAAATATTAAAATAAGAAAACTTTAAATTATAAAATACACTAAAATATCTTTAACATGAATGAAACCACAAAATTTTAGTGATTATAAAACGATAAAAAAATATGAAATGATGTCCAACTATACAATATAGGTTTACGATTACAAAACGATCAATTATGTAAATTCATGTAAAACAGAAATAATGTTAGAAAAGATCCAAATGAATCTCCACAAAAGAAAAGATCTAAGTTACCCATGTATTTTTTTAATACTTAGTTTTAGATTTTGAGAAAATATATCAGTTTTATACCGATGTGATATTTTTCAACAAAATGACAATATGACAATATCCTCTCAGCTTCCAAAATCTCAAATTATACTATTCGTTGTTCCTTAAGGTAACATTTTACAACTTGTCTTAAATATTATAACATCTCTCTACAAGAAATTTATGAATTCGGGACTGATAAATCCGTCCCTAAACTTGTTTAGGGACGCCCAACATCCGTCTGCAAATGCACATCGCAAAAACAAAACCGTCCGCAATTCATTCGTAAATACAAACGAAAAATAGAGTTTGCAATTCATTCGCAAATACAAACGAAAAATAGAATCCGCAAATCGTCCGCAATTTCGGACTACAAAGCCGCCCGAAAATCGACGGGAAACCCGACCCGTGTACGGACGGGAAAACAAATTTAAAATTGAGGACGGGTCGCGCCCCATCCTTAAAATTTGCGGATGGAAACAAAGCCGTCCGCATTTTAAAAAAATAAAAATTCAAATTTTAAATTTTAGATTAGTATTAATTAATTAGTGTTTCTACATTATTAATATTAACATGTATTTACAAGCTTGTTGGTGGTAATTGGGAGTTATCGTCGTCAGAGTTATTGTTTCCGGTGGTATCCTAATTGATATTGGGCATGTGTTCCTTCATCATCCTAAGCCATTATTGATGTTCCCTTCTTGATCGTTCAACTTCCCTTTCTAGAGCGTTGAACGATGAACTTTGTTGTTCTAATTGTTCTTGCATCATTGAGATTATGTTTCGAAGTTCGTCGGTCGCGCCTTTTTCCTTGTCTTTGGAGGAATTCGCATGTTTTGATGCCACTCCTCCAAGACCAAATAAATGACATTTTTACGGTGTTACGTTGCTAAAAAAAATATTGAAATTAAATTAAAACTATCAATAAGAAATTTATTTTAAAATTATAGTTAATTTACCTTGAAATACATCTCGTTGTATTCTTCTTGAGTTAGAGAAGATTGCGTCTCATCTTCTCTCGACGAGATTTGGGACACTCGTTCTGATGCCATGTTCAGAACATCATCGTGAACACGTTTCGCCCTGGCATCTACCCACGAACCGTCGGATTTCTTCTTGTGTGTACATTCCAATAATTCTACGTACGACGGTTCAGATCCCTTCTCTTTCGTTTAAAAAAATTAATATTTATGTTTTTACTATTAAACAAATGTCAATCGTATTAAAAATTTTAAAAATTTAACATCTTAACAAATCTTCGTAAACCTCCGCGAAAGAGCGGGAACCAGCAGTATGTGCACTCATCTCTATCGGAACGACGAGATTGACTAGCGCGCTGCTTCTTTCCTTAAAACTAGGATCACCCCAATAGGCGCACATCTGTTCCCGGACATTATCTGCCATCCAAACAGGTTTGCGCTTCCCGATCTCTTTTCAATTCGTTTACGAGAGCTTTGAATTGAATTCCCATAACCCGTTCAAATTCGAACTTTACTAGTCTGGTTATTTCAGGTTTCCAATAAAATTTTTGCTGAAAATAATGAAATAATTATTTATTAAAATATCATTTTAAATTTTAAACTTTGGGTGAAATGAATATTAATAAAAACGTACCACGAAAGATTTCCACCATTGTTCCTTGATATCAAAATCGGTTTGGGTCCAGTTATAACATGGACGATCATAATCAACTTTCATCGTCTTTGTTACATGACGAGAAAGTTGATCGAAGCCAAACCTATAAAACAAAATTAAAGGTAAATTAAGACTTAATTAACTAAATAGTTACAAAGTTAAATTTAAATTTAGTTTATATACCAATATGTGTCGTCTACACGAGTTGGATCTAAATGAGGAAGTTTATGTCTTTCCTCATCGCTAAATGTTCTTCCCCCGTTGGTTCCTGATGCATCGGAGGCTCGTGATGCATCATTGGCTCGACCGGTGGTGGCATCTGCTGAT
Source organism: Gynandropsis gynandra (assembly GCA_036759665.1). NCBI lineage: Eukaryota > Viridiplantae > Streptophyta > Magnoliopsida > Brassicales > Cleomaceae > Gynandropsis > Gynandropsis gynandra. The sequence continues at coordinate 15,738,448 of CM071872.1, read as the reverse complement.
AAAATTGATACACATATATTATGTCAATCCAGTGTTCGGAAATAAATTCTGATTCATAAAATCCGAAAATACTGTATCTGACTATCTCTGGTGTTGTGGAGGAGGTGGACCATTGGCACTTTCCTCCGATGTTGAACGATTTATTGCGTTACCGCCTCTTCCAACGCGACGAGACATACTAAAATTTTAAATAAAAATATTATATAAAGTTTTAATTGAATATTTATTTTAAAAGTTTTAATTTTAAATTAAACATTAATTAATTTAATATAATTTAAAAAATACATATAATTTAATATATGTGTTATATTAATTTTAAAAAATATATAACTTAATATATGTTTTTTAAATGAAATAAGAACATTAAACTTAATATCTACTGATCAAACATAACCTACATACCTACGGCTTCACCATGATTTAATATATGTTTTAGGCATAAAACTTAATATATGTTTTAGGCATAAAATTTAATATATCTACCGTGACTTAATATACATTTTAGACATAATTTAATATACGTTTTAGGCATAAAACTTAATATATCCACCGTAACTTAATATACGTTTTTAGGCATTTCATCGAATATTTTATCTACATAACTTAATATACGTCTCTTAGGCATTTCATTGAACATCTTATCTACGTACATACTAAAAAATAATTACTAAAAGACAAGATCTAGACTTAATCAAATGGCATTCTCTTTTTACAGCTAAAACATGAAATCTTTCAAATTCATGGCAGCCAATTCATCTCAAGAATGATTCAACGAACATGAAATGAATTAGAATCAATGAATCAAAAGGGTAAAAAATTTATAAATCCATTTGAAGTTTCAGCATAATCATATTTCGGCTCCAGAGGATACATGAATCGACGTAGGGAATCGACATAATCATCACAAATACATGAATACGTGAATTGACGTAGGTAATCAACGAAGCGAAAATCACATATACATCTCAAGCTTTTCGACGGACGACGGTTGGGCGAGGGCGTCTAGGCGAGAGTGGCGGTTCAAACGTGAGGGTGGCGGCTCAAGTGCGAGGGCGAGGAAAACAATGGCTTGGCCGAGACATTTATAGAGATTTATGGACAGGTCATGGTGTTTGTCCGTAAACCGTCCGCGATCGCGGACAGACACAAGGGCACGTCCGTAATCTATCTGTGATTAAGGATAGGATCAAGACGCACGTCCGCGATTGCAGACGGCTTGCGGACGACTGTGGTGAGCCGTCCGTAAATTACGAACAGATTGTGGTCGTATCCCAATTTCGTACGTGATTGCGGACGACTACGGATGGTGTTCGACGACCACCCGTATTTTTCATTCTGTTGATTAATCCGTCCATAACACGAGGGACGGGAACCGACCGAGGGACGGTAATCGACCGAGAGCCGAGAATCGACCGAGGGTCGGGAACAATTAATAAAAACTTATATATATATATATATATATTTTCGATTCAATATAAATTTAACAATAACAATTCTTTTATTATTTTAAACATCTGATAACAAGTTAACATGAATTATCTTCAGAGTCACATAATTCTTTCGTCGATTCTTGTGTTTCTAAATTTGATTCAAATTCTTTCTCTTCTTCGTTTTCTTCTATCTCTTCATCTTCGATTTCTTCGACTTCACCATGTGCCAGTACTTCAAAAATAACTTCATCAATAGCAACAATATCGGTGGTTTGTTGTTGCAAGACCAATTGTTGTTCTTCTGTGTTGTCGATAAATTTACCCCTTGGAAGTATCTTCATTGTGAAACGCCAACCTGAAGATCGTCTCATATGTGGATAGGAAACGTAACAAACTTGATTGGCTTGTGACGCACGAATAAAATGCTCGTCTTTTGCATATCTTCGTATAGAGTTAACTTCTACGACACCTAATTTGTTTATTCTTGTTCCGCGATCGTTTATTGGATCTAACCAATCACATCGGAATAACATCACTTTTAGGCCGACGTAACCTACAAAAAATGAAAAATATAAGTCAATATATTCTAAAATATCATACGTGGTATCGATAAGAAATTTTTTGGATTAGTAATGATACCTGGATATTCCAATTGAAAAATATCTTTTAAAATGCCATAGAAATTTGGTTCATCGGTCGATTCACAATAGCTTTCAACTTTCACACATACACCATATAGTTCATAGTTGACTTCAATTTTTCCGTGCTCGTAAATATGAAAGTTGTAACCACGTGTAAAATACATTGACCAACTCGTAAATTTTACAATTGGTTCTTTAACAAGATCTCGTAGCCACAACGGGTGATTGCATTACAAAGGAAACAATCATCGATAAAGCGTATTATATAAAAAAGTAATTTATTAATATTAATCCATCATTTACTTACATATTGTCTTATCCATGTGGAGAAATCTCTTTCTTTAAGTTCTTGGAGTTGAGATTCATCAATATTCACATATGTATTCTTCATTACATCATCAAACATCCTGAAAAATGTTAGAAAAATTCTGTTAATATTACAAATAAAATATGCATACACAATTTAATCCACAGTTATATGATATTACCTTTCAAAAGACCGTAAATATTCACAGTTGAGTAAAACATACCTATGTGCGATGTGTAGATCTCGTTGTGATAGTCATAGATCTTTCGCCTTACCAACTGTTTGACTAACTCCACAAAATATATCTGGAACATCTGGTACTGGATATAAAAATGCCACACCACCATCAAAACATCTGTCTGGATTTCTACTTCGCATTTGAACATGTGGCTCGAAGGAAGCGAAGAACGAGAACGATATCTCCTCATTCACGTATTGTTCCACA
>CM071872.1:15717914-15735304 GCA_036759665.1 Gynandropsis gynandra | reverse complement strand
AGTATTAATTAGTAATTAATAGATTATATATATAATTTATAATTCCTAAATTAAAGTATATTAAGTAAAATAATCATGATACCTCCAATTGCTTCGTGTGCATGTTTGTCCATCAATTCAGAAAAACATATGGGAAGTAGTCTTTGCATGAATACATGACAATCGTGACTTTTCATCCCTAATAACTTTCCTCCATGAATATCGACGCATCTTCCGATGTTAGATGCATAACCATCGGAAAATTTCACGTCTTCCTTCAACCATTTCAATAATTTATATTTCTCATCATTCGATAATCTGAATATCAGAACTAGAGCTTTACCGTCGTCACTTATATGTAACTCCTTCTGTGAGCAATACTCTTCTAGATCCTTCCATGATTTAATGTTATCCTTCATTTTTCCTCTGATATTCAGTGTCGTGTTGATCATATTATCGAAATTTTTTTTCTCTATGTGCATGACATCAAGATAGTGGCAAAGCTTCAGATTTTTCTAATACGGCAGATCCCAAAATATGCTTTTTCCATAACAATCAATTTCCGGATGATTGTTCTCTCCACAATCTATACTCCTAGGAATACCCAAAGTAAGAAGTCATTCATACAAAATCTTTTCGCCGGTCAAAACTGGAGGAGAAGATTTCTGCACAACTATATTCCTTTTGAAATTCCTCTTGTTGCGTCGTAATGTATCATCAGGAGGAAGAAAATTTCGATGGCAATCAAACCAATTCGTCTTTCATCCGTCTTTCAATTGAAAAGCATTTGTTTCCCCCATGCAATATGGAAAAGCCAATCGACCATGTGTTGTCCATCCTGATAGCATACCATAAGTTGGAAAATCACTTATTAATACATAAGAGCACCTCGTAATGTAAAATTATGTCGTCTCGAAATGTCGTACGCTGGAACTCCCTTCCATAATTCTTTCCATTCTTCAATCAGTGGTTAAAGAAATATATCCAAACTTCTTTTCGGATGATTAGGCTCGAGAATCAATATTGTTAAGAACAAAAACTCACGCTTCATGCAGATATTTGGTGGTAAATTGTACGATGTCATAATAATTGGTCACAATGAATAATTTCTCCCAGACATCCCGAATGGATTAAAACCATCAGTGCAAAGGCCTAAATAAATGTTTCGGCTCTCAGCTGCAAAATCAGGGTATACCTTTTTAAAGTGTTTCCACGCCTCACCATCTGAGGGATGACACATTTCTCCGTCACGACTTGAATGCTCAGCATGCCATCTCATTTCGCTTGCGGTCTTCTCAAATTGATACAATTTTTTATCATGTCTGTAATTGATAATACCACATATGACAAAACAAAACCAATATTCCATTCCTTGTCAAATAAAACCAATCTTTTCCACAAAATCGAAAATTGCTCAAATCCGAAGTTTCTTTCCAAAAAATCATACAGTTGTCTTGGCAAACATTAATATTTTCATATGGCAGTAAACCCAATGATCTCATAATCTTATTTGTTTCATAATATGACTCAACTGCATTATTATCTTCAGGCAAATAATCTTTTACTAATTGCGATATAGAATCATGCAATTCTCAGAAAGATTATTTTCAGTCTTCAAATTCATCAACCGTGTAGAAAGAGACAACCGTGAAAGACCACTTCTATAACCATCATAAAGTGGATGCCTAACACTTTCTAACATTTCAAAAAAAACTTTTCGCTTCTTCATTCGGATCTTCTTCATATTTTCATCTTCGTTTCTTTCAACGAATACATTTTGCACCTATATAGGGGTTCATTTCTACAACTTGAGAAGTGTCAAACACTTCATGATGTACAGTATCCCTACTAAAATTTTCCACAACATTACTAGGTCGTGGTGAACAATTCTCTCCATGAGATAACCAAATAAAATAATTTGGAGTAAACCCTCTTAAATAAAGATGATTCCAAACGGTTCTCTCATTCACGAATTTTTTATTTTTGTATTTGACGCATGGACAAACCAACTTACCGGTTTCTATAAACTTGTTGATTTTTCGCCATCGTCATAAACTGTGTAATGCCTTCTATAAACTCCTTCGATACACCTTGAGTTTCCGGATCAATTCTTCCATACATCCACTGTCTAGAATCGAAAACATTCGATCTCGATGATGATGCCATTATAATCAGAAACGATAACAAGATATGTAGAGAAATATATGAGAATTATGTGTGAAAAACGAATGGAAGGAGGAGAGATTAAATAGATAATTTCTGGACCGATTAAGGATGGATTACGGACTAAGACAAATATTTCCCGACGAACCGTCCTAGATATGTCCCAAAATTTGTGGACGGACGCTGTTGCTATCCGCAAATTGCGGATGTCCTTGAAAGCAGTCTCCAATCCGCAACGGTTCTTAAGTCTGTCCCAAATACGTCCTCAATCACAGACAATTTAGGGACTACACTACGGTCTGCAAATTTGCGGACGAATTAAGGACGGATTGATTTTCCCATCCTTAAGCCATCCCTAATCCGTCCTTAAAGACTCTTTTAGTCCACAAAATATGTCCGAAAATGATCATTTTCTTGTAGTGTCTTCTAATATGTTTGTGTTTATTTTATTTTGACATATCATTGTATTGGCAAAATCATTTTGAAGATCATTTGTGGACATCATGTCATATTGTTTATCTTTTGTGTTTTCATTCATATTGAAGATATTTTTGTATCTTTTTTGTAACTTTTTTTTTGTTTTTTTAATATTCTTTATGAATTATTAGAGGTAATATGTTATTTTTGTATATTTTTAAACGTAATATGTCACGTTTATAAGTTTTGAATGTAATATATTATGTTTATAAATTTTATAAATTTCAGAAAAAATAATAATTTTGAATATATTATGTTGTATTTATATTGTGTTTACACATTTTAGGAGAGATAAGATTAATTTATAAATTTTAGGGGATATAAGATAAATTAATAAATTTGAAATTTCCAAATTCCATGATGATATAAGATGATTTATTAAATTTAGAAAAAAATACGGTGATATATAATTTTTGGAGATTGGAGAAATATACTAAAAATTATATAATTAGAGAAATATGATGTTTTAAAAAGACTCGACAATGACGAGTTTTGGTAGTTAGGTGAGAAAAAAATCATTATTGATAATTTAGGGAAATAGAATGAATAAAAAATTTAAAAATTAAAATACATTAATTTAAAGAGAAATAGACTTAACCAACTCCATCTTTGCGCTGCAATAAATGAATGGTTTTAGGCCCTTATAAATACGACGTTCAACTAAAAAAATTCTTCACAATTTGTAAACTTTATTTTCATGTTACCTTACGAAAACTTTATTTTCAACTCATATATTTTTATATTTTCATTTTCCGAATCATGAGATCAACTAAATCACAAAATCTCGCACAAACAGATTCGCCCATCGTGCGGATAATAACCATACATATTTACATATATATAGATAGCCATGCATCTCTTTAGACATGTATTTGTATTCGGCGAATATCTTAATTTAGTATTTGTATTTGTATTTATATTTGTATACAAATACAAGTCATGAATATCTAACTAATTGTATTTGTATTTGTATTCGGCGAATATCTCAATTTAGTATTTGTATTTGTATTTGTAAAGATATTTGTAAATACGGATATTTGTCAAATATATGGATATCCGTCGGATATACGAATATTCATATACGAGCCTAATTTTTTTAACGTAATATATATATATATATATATAAAATAATCTTAATAAAAAAACCAATAATCATCAATTATAATCTAAAACTAAAATTTAAATCGCACAAAGATGCAAAATTACATAATATAAATAAAACAAAGTACCAAATCTTCACAATCATCTCCACATCAATCATTTCAATTTAGTTTTGTCGATGGTTCTGCGAATATCGTCAATTAATCCAAAATAATGAAACAAATTGTTAGATTATACACTAAAATAAAACTTGCACAAAAGTTATATATTTAGTAAGTTTTGTTTTTTTATATATTGTAATCAGGGCCGGTTCAACTAATTAAACGTTAGAAAAGATGCCATGTGTCATAAGATTAAAATAGATCCTTTTGTATTTTTGAACATACAATTATTCTAAATATTAATTATTTTTTTGAAAATAATAGGCCCTAAACTTATTGAGACCCTGTTCGAATGCTCTTGTCGAATATGGTCTGAGCCACCCCTGATTGTAATGCCTCTATAACATTATCTAAATCATTTGGATTGAACCGTTCTTGAGTGTAAATTAAATCTTCAACAATATTAGTTATTTTAAAATATTTGATATTTTAGTACTCCAACCATAAATATATTACATATTTATTTATATATTTATACAATAAGTGTTTATATAAGATTAATAATGTTTTTATTTCCAATTTGATTATTAAAATTAATTTTTTATATATGTATCTATATATTAACTATATTTTCTATTTAATATTTACGGATACGAATAGTTCGAATAATTGAATCTATTATTTGTATTTGTATTTAGCGAATATCTGATTCTAATATTTGTATTTGTATTTGTGTCAGCGTATATTCGAATTTTCGGTTCGAATACGAATCGAATACAAATCGGATACGAATACTTCGAATATTTTGCTCAATCCTAAAAATTACCGTCACATATATGTATAAAATGATATAGTATTAAAACATTTTGGAGAAATTAACCGAGAAAAAAAGATTATTAAATTAACTGGATCGAGAAAAAAAAATTAACAGGAAGACAGAGCGCGAACAATTACCTAGGAAACGCACGTTCACCCTTCTTCCCATCTCTCTCTCTTTCACTTCGTCTTGCAGAGCTTTGCTCTGCTTCTCTTTCACACAGAGAGACACACAAACACTCTCTGGGTTTTTCTCTGTTTAACTCTCTTGTACTGTTTCAGTATCTCTTTCTCTCTGAGTGTAGCTCTCAGGCTCTGTTTCACACTTTCTCCATTTTTCTGTGTATATTTTTCCGGCGGACCCATGCACGGGGCTCCGGCTGCGCCACTCTAACATCCCGTATTAATGGGGTGCATGTTCTCTCACCTCGCCGCTATATTCGCCTTTTTTCCCCCTACCCCTCCGACTTACCACCTCGCTAAGTCCTCCGACGGCCGTCTCTCCGCCATCTCCTCAACTTCCTCCTCCACTTTCCCGGCGGCCGGAGACCCATCTCTCGACGTCCGCATCGTTGAGACAAGACGAGGCAACAAGATCGTGATTTTTTACCTGAGAAACCCTCACGCGAGGCTCACTCTTCTCTACTCCCATGGAAATGCCGCAGACTTGGGTCAGCTCTACGATCTTTTTGTTCAGCTCAAAGTCAATCTCCGAGTCAATCTCATGGGGTCTCTCCTTCTCTTACTATTCTTATTACGACGTCGTACTTATTTCTTGTGTTTTTTTAATTTCTGATTGTATTATTGAGTCATTAAAAAAAACAGAAACTTAAGAGGTGCTACGTTTCTTATATCCCTGAAAATAATGTATGTTTTATTTGTAAATATTTGTGCCTCACCACTACTTTTGTGGATAGTTTTTTTTTAAATATGTTTATGATTTTAAATTGAACATTTTTTTTTATTTTTTTTATCTTGGTGTATCTTCTTTTATTATTCAGGGAAAATGGGTCTACCTACGAAGCCTCATAGAACCTTCACATTTTACGGGCTACGAGATTTGTCTTGGGTCCACTTATTATCTTGTTATTAGAAACCCTGAATGCGCATCAATGATCAAAATTGATTATAAGCATTAAATAAAATTGATATGTGGTACCAACTTAGCCTAGTTCTTGGTCCCTACATTGTGCATAAGTTTGATTCTTACTAATCCTACCTTGATTTCAGGTATGATTATTCTGGTTATGGAGCTTCTACTGGTAAGGTGTGTCTCAAACCAATTTGGTTTTGTATGATTAGTAGTTTCTTGATCCACCATGAACATGTATTATGTTGTATTCTCCTATATAGTAGAGAATGAACAAAAAATTCATATATATATATCATATTATGTTGGACAACTCTAAACATTTGACATTTTTTTATTTTTTAAGTTGAGTTATACTATTTTTTAATATGATATTAGAATTTGATTTGTTTTGATTTGAATATGCTTATATTGTTTCTCCAATTGTTTTGATTTGTTTTGATATTAGAATTTGATTTGTTTTGATTTGAATATTCGTATGTTGTCTCTCCAATTGCGATTGCTATGTGGGGTATGACATGAACATAAATTTATACATAGTGGGGTTTGGTCAAGTTTAAATTCTTAACCAACATTCAAGTTCATCTGACATCATGATCTTAGTTCTTTGCTCTTCAGCATTGTTAAAGTTTTGATCTTTAGTAGTTGCGAATAATCCCTTAAATCAATACATTAGAGGTAGGAAGAGATATTTGCACGTCATATAAATAGGTTTGGAAGTCTCCATTACTCTGCTTGGAAGATTTGTTTTGATACAAGGGCTAAATGCGAATGTATTGGTTTTTCAGCCAAGCGAATTTGACACTTACGCAGACATTGAGGCGGTCTACGGGTGTCTACAGACGGAATATGGGATCGGGCAGGAAGAACTGATTTTGTATGGTCAGTCAGTGGGGAGCGGACCAACATTGCATCTCGCAGCCAAGTTGCCAAGGCTTAGGGGCGTGGTTCTCCACAGTGGCATTCTTTCTGGCCTTCGGGTTCTTTGCGATGTCAAGTTCAAGTTTTGCTGCGACATCTATTCGGTGAGATCTGCGTTACTCCACACTCTTGGTTTGCATCAATCTTCTTCTGGCCATGACCAGGGACGAACCTAGGGAACAACTATTGGAGGCATATGCCCCAGTGACTGTTTCATTTTTAATTTCTTTTCATTAAAAAGACTAAAATTAAAATTAATGAATATAAACAGTCATGATTCATGTCTGTGCTGCACCTTTAGGGCCAGGTAAACATTTTACTTTGAGATTCAAAATAGACAGTTCCTCTCTTCGACCAAGACATTTTTGTTCATTTTTCAGTAATGAAAACTGACAAAACTAAGTGCACAGAAGCTACAATTTGTGAAAGCCGCTCGTGTGTGGACAACAATGCATTGATAGTGATATATATACAACAGGAAGTTAAACCTAGGTAGAGGACTTGCCAAATACACATATGTAAACTTGCCCAATACGTATATGTAAATATTACATAATATTCATGTTGCCTAATACCCCCTCAAGTTGGAGCATGGAGATTGTGAATGGCCAACTTGAGAAGAAACGCGTCGAATTCCCGTTGTCCCAAGGCCTTTGTAAAGATATCCGCTAGTTGTCCGGTGGTAGGAACATGTCGGAGTCGAATGTTGCCTTTAAGCAGATGCGCTCTTGTAAAGTGACAATCAACTTCGATATGTTTGGTGCGTTCGTGGAAAACCGGGTTCGTGCTGATATGGATAGCCACCTCACTATCACAAAAGACATCCATGGGTTGATCATGATAAACGCCTAAGCATTTGAGAAGAGCCTTAAGCCAGAGGAGTTCACAAGTGACCGTGGCCATTGCTCTGTACTCGGATTCCGCAGACGACCGAGATGGAGTTTGTTGTTTCTTTGTTTTCCACGAGATCGGAGAAGTGCCTAACTGAACAAACCAGCTGGTTAAAGAATTCTGTGAAACAGGACATCCAGACCAGTCGGCGTCACACCAGCCGTAGAGCTGAAGATCGCAATCAGACCGCAATAAAATGCCCTGGCCAGCTGTACCTTTCAGATACCAGACGACGCGAAGAGCTGCCTTGTAGTGTTCCTCGGTTGGATTATTCATGAACTGAGAGAGAAGATGAACATCATACGTAAGATCCGGCCGAGTGACTGTGAGATATACAAGACATCCAACAAGACGACGATAGCGGGAAGGATCTGATAGCAAGCGCTCGGATGACAGTTCCAGCCGGTGATTTTGCTCCAAGGGATGTGAGGTCGGCTTACACCCTAGAAGTCTGACTTCCGAAATGATATCTAACGTGTATTTCCGCTGACATAGGTAGATGCCTTCAGAATTACGAGCAACTTCAATCCCGAGAAAATATTTGAGCGCGCCTAGATCCTTCATATGAAAACAAGTGCTGAGATAAGTCTTGAAACGAGTGATGGCATCAGATGAGTTACCGGAGATGATAAGATCGTCGACATAGAACAACACATGAAGACACACGCCGACCTTGGAGAACGAAAACAGAGAGTAGTCAGAGTACGATTGGCGGAAACCATATGCCTTGAGTGCGGTGGTTAATTTGTCGAATCAACACCGAGGGGTTTGTTTCAAGCCGTATAATGATTTCCGAAGACGACAAACACCGGAAGAATTGGAGGAATGAAAACCCGGAGGAAGACGCATGTAGACCTCTTCGGTAAGATCACCATGAAGAAAAGCATTCTGAACATCCATTTGATGTAGTTCCCATCGACGAGCAGCGGCGATAGCCAAAAAAACCCGAACCGTAGTCATTTTAGCAATTGGTGAGAATGTCTTGGAGTAATCTTCCCCTTCAATCTGACGATTTCCCAAGACAACAAGACGAGCTTTGTAACGCTTGATTGTGCCATCAGCTCGATGTTTGATCTTGAAAATCCATTGACACCCAATAGGAGACTTACCGGATGGCAAGGATTCAACTGTCCAAGTTCCATTGGCTTCCAAGGCACGAATCTCTTCTTGCATCGCTTTGCGCCATTTCGGATCTTTCATGGCCTCACGGTATGTCCGAGGCTCCACTGCAGTAGAAGAAGCTGCAACAAACGTCTTGTGAGGATTTGAAAAACGCGAGCAAGAGACAAAATCAGTAAGAGGATATCGAGAAGACGTCGTAGGAGCCACATTGGTGTCGGTGAGGATAGAAGGTCCCGAGTCCATGACAGTAGCAAGAACATAATCCTTTAGCTTGGACGAAGGAACCTTTGGACGATGTCCACGACCCACCTGTTCAGACGAGGAGGCAACTGGTGGAACAACGGAACTGTCAGTACCCCCCTGGCGACGGAAGCAGAGGACACGGACGGCAAAGTCGAACTAGAAGGGGTAGAGTCCGAACGTGGAGGAGAAGACTCGGTGATGGGTAACACAGTGGGCATAGGCTGATCGGAGGAGATAACCGGAGGCACAACAGTAGTCACAGAGGACAAATCATCATCAAACAAACCCATATCAAGCATGTTAGAGACCGAAACAGAGGATGGAGCCGAGGGAACAGGCGGAGAGACAGTGGACGAGTCGGAAAACGGAAACTCGTCCTCATGAAAAACCACATCCCGGGAGACAAAGAACTCACCTTTATCGAGGTCAAACAACCTCCAACTTTTCTTGCCAAATGGATATCCTACAAAGATGCACCGTCGACTACGACTCACAAACTTGTCACCGTGAGTGTCCTTATTGTGAGCATAACATAAGGACCCGAAAACCCGCAAATGACCAAGAGGAGGAGGACGGTCGTACAAAATCTCGAATGGTGTCTTCCTTTGAAGAATGCGTGTGGGAGTACGGTTGATGAGATAACTGGCTGTAAGATTGCATTCGAGCTCGATACGGACCCCATAAATCACAATGGATGAGATGAAAAATATGATCTGCTTTATTATCACTAGGAGGAAAAGTTGCACGAGTTTGTTTTGCGCGGAAACAAGTATCACACGCTTTATTACTAAAAGAATCTGAAGACAAAGTAAAGCCGGGTAATGAAATCAAGGCCGAATGCGAGGCATGACCCAAACGCCGATGCCAAAGATCTCCGGAAATTGCATCAACACACTGAGTCAAAGTTGCCACAACAGAGTCCTTGAAGAAATAGAGTCCCTCGCTCCGAAAACCCTCACCAATCGTCCTCTTCGAAATGCGGTCCTGAATGACACACGAAACCGTAATGCTCTAGCCACATTTAGGAGATGTCGATGTTTGCGCTCGACACGACCATTTTGCTGTAGTGTGCCAACACATGAAGTTTCATGTATAATTCCGAGCTCTTGAAAATATGAACCAAGTGATGTGAATTCCGTACCATTATCACTGCGGACGATTTGGATCTGGCGATGGAATTGACGGTCGACCATAGTAATGAAGTTCTTGAGCTTTTTCGGAGCATCGGTTTTGTCCGTGACGAAATAAATCCAAGACAGCGTGACGAAATAAATCCAAAGACAGCGTGAAAAATCATCCACAATTGTCAGAAAATAGCGAGAACCCGAAGAAGACACAGCTCGATACGGACCCCATAAATCACAATGGATGAGATGAAAAATATGATCTGCTTTATTATCACTAGGAGGAAAAGTTGCACGAGTTTGTTTTGCGCGGAAACAAGTATCACACGCTTTATTACTAAAAGAATCTGAAGACAAAGTAAAGCCGGGTAATGAAATCAAGGCCGAATGCGAGGCATGACCCAAACGCCGATGCCAAAGATCTCCGGAAACTGCATCAACACACTGAGTCGAAGCTGCCACAATAGAGTCCTTGAAGAAATAGAGTCCCTCGCTCCGAAAACCCTCACCAATCGTCCTCTTCGAAATGCGGTCCTGAATGACACACGCGTCATGATTAAACTTAACAAAACAGTCGGTGGAATCAATAAATTGTGAAATAGACACCAAATTGTAATGAAGGCCCCTGACCAAGAGAACGTTAGTGAGTATAAATGTAGGTGAGAGAGAAACAGAGCCCTGCTGGGTGGCCATGACAACGTGACCATTTGGTAAAGTCATTGAGCACTGAGAAATGGGACATAAGTTCGAGAGGAGTGATGCAGTTCCCTTCATATGCCGCGATGCACCAGTATCAAGGATCCACCTAGAGAACAAAGTCTTACCCCATAAAGCTCGATACGGACCCCATAAATCACAATGGATGAGATGAAAAATATGATATGCTTTATTATCACTAGGAGGAAAAGTTGTACGAGTTTGTTTTGCGCGGAAACAAGTATCACACGCTTTAGGTGACGCTAAGACCCGAAAGAGGACCCGAGACAGGGGTGGAAGATCCCGCATTCGCAGTCACTCTCGACTGCGTAGGTGCAACACAAACTGCCTGAGCAGTAGCCGAAGCAGAGCCCCGACCACGGCCACCCCCAGTTCCTTGAGACGAACCACGTCCACGTCCTCCACGAGTAGAGCCACGAGATTGTTCCGGCCACCATTCCGGATAACCAACAAGTTTGAAACACGATTCCACAAGGTGTCCCGGGCGGCCACAATGAGAGCATGTAACCAAGGAGTCTCGAGAATCACGAGAAAGAGGCGGAGGTGCAGTCTGAGTAGCAAACGACATAACCTCCCGAGCCTCTTTCTCTTGCGCAACTAAGCGGGAACTCTCATCTTGAGCAACGGTGTTAAACACTTTGGACAACGAGGGTAAGGGATCCTGCGCTAAAATTTGAGAACGAACGATGCCATACACCGAATCATCAAGCCCTATTAAAAATTGTTGCACTTTAAGCCGTTCCCGACGTTGTTCAATCCTTTGTCGAATACCGCAGGAAAAATTTCCACATTCACAAGCAATAATCAGATCATAGCATGCTAAATCCTCCCAAAGCTTCTTCAGTTTTGAATAATAATCGGATACATAGTATCCTTTTTGTCTGCACGTCGATAATTCCAGCAAGAGTTGTTGTTCTCGGGGACCATTAGAGATAGCATAGTTCTCCTTAATGTCATCCCACAAGTCTTTGACGACCTCAAAATGACCAATTTGTGACCGGACGCTTGGAGCGATGGTGTTGCGAATACAAGAGGAGATCAATGAATTATTTGTCCACCAATCGTCGAGGTCCGGTGAAGTATCCTCGGGACGTGGAAGAGAGCCGTCGACGAAACCAAACTTCTTCCTCGACCGTAATGCCATTCTGATGTCCTTTGCCCATTCATCATAATTGGTCTCCCCCTTCAATTGGGTTTGAACAATAATGAGACCGGGATTGTCCGCCGAACTTAGGTCATAAGGAGAAATCGTTCTCCGTTGAACAACAGATTCCCCGGTTCCAGATTTGGTCAGAGTAGGATTGGTCATGTCGGCGTTCGAAGAACGAAACAAGAGCAAAGTTTCGCAGTGGCCGAACTAAGCAAAATCCTCTGTTTCAAAGCACAGAAACAGAGCAAGGCAGAACCGCGAGAGAAACAATGCAGAGCCGCAAGAGAATCAAAGCGAAAATTGGATCTTCCGCTCTAATACAATGACAAAACTAAGTGCACAGAAGCTGCAATTTGTGAAAGCAGTTCGTGTGTGGACGACAATGCATTGATAGTGATATATATACAACATGAAGTTAAACCTAGGCAGAGAACTTGCCAAATACACATATGTAAACTTGCCCAATACGTATATGTAAATATTACATAATATTCATGTTGCCTAATAAAAACACCTTAAACTGAATCACATAGGATGTTCATGAATTTTTGTTCATTTTCACATGAGATGTATACATGATCCATGAGGACTATTATTCTGCATAGATCTTAAGGATTATCGGTTCATGAATTTCCATATACCGCACTTAGCTGAGGACACGAGTCTTAGTAGCATGTTCTGCTTCAAAGCTCATTGGATATAATTCGTTGCGTTGGTGGGTTTGGGCCAAAATAGAAACGGTTTCTTGTGGGAATTGGTCTGAGCCGTCGTCTTTTTGTGTTTTTGTTAATGTTGTTGTGAAATCACTAAAAAGGAATCATGGTACTCATAACTAAAGATTTTTATGTGTCTGTTTATCACAGAACATAAATAAGATCAAGAATGTGAAATGCCCGGTACTTGTCATACACGTAAGTTTATTCTGATCCTATGATCATTCCGTTTAACTTGATAATCGTGGTATGTTGTATCATCTCTTTTTGTGTTTTTGTTAATGTTGTTGTGAAATCACTAAAAAGGAATCATGGTACTCATAACTAAAGATTTTTATGTGTCTGTTTATCACAGAACATAAATAAGATCAAGAATGTGAAATGCCCGGTACTTGTCATACACGTAAGTTTATTCTGATCCTATGATCATTCCGTTTAACTTGATAATCGTGGTATTTAATTGTTGTATCATCGTCGCAGGGGACAGAGGACGACGTGGTGAATTGGCTACACGGAAACGGGCTATGGAAAAAGGCTACAGAACCCTACGAGCCACTATGGATCAAAGGTGGTGGCCATTGCAACCTCGAGATCTATCCAGATTACATTCGTCATCTCTACAGGTTCATCCAAGATATGGAGAACACGAATACGCAGACACGGCTCAAGAAGATCATGCAAGAACTCAGGCAACGAGACGAAGCCAACTGCTGTTGCTGCTGTGATCTCAGACTCTGCAGACCAAAATGCTCTTCTTGCTGTCCGATGCCTAGCTGTGGTGGTGGTTTCAAGTGCTCTTTTCCAGCTTCCGGATGTTTCTCTGGCGGTTGCAAGTGTTCTTGTTCGTCGCCGGGATGTTTCTCCTGCTGCCGGAAGCCAAACTGCTTATGTTGTTGTTGCTGTCCAAGGCCCAAGAACTGCAGTTGCAGAAGACAATGTCTGAAATGCCCTTCTCTAAAATGTCTAAAATGCCCTTGTTTCTGGCCAAAATCTCTTAAACGCCTACAGTGCCGGGGTCCAGGTCGCTGCTGTTCAGGGTGTTTCAGGTGGCTGTACTGCTGCGGCGACAGTGGGGGAACCAATGTGGATGAAACGATGAATGCGAGTGCGGAGCGTGAAGGGTAGTACGAATTGTGGTGGGTAGAACGGGCAATTCACATTTACTGTATAGGTTTGTGGATGTTACGTTTAGGTCACTCGTATTTAGAATCAGAAAAAAGAACGAATTGTGGTGGATTAATAGCGAAAGGGCATTTATTTTTAATAGAACGTGAGATCTACTCGCTTGATGTGCGAGTGGGATTTTATTAACACGCGAATTTGGATTTAAAGTCCATTGTCGGGTCTTGAGCCCATATTTTGATCTACGAGCCCATTGGGTCAAACTTTTAGTATTTATTAGTATTTAATGTGAAAATTTAATAGTTGTGTTTTCACTGCGGAATATCAGAAATATCTTTATAGGGCTAAATCATTTTAAAAATACCTTTCTAAAAAATAATTATTAAATCCGAAAAATAAAAACTGAAGAAAAGACAAATTTACCTTTAATGTTCGAACGTGGAAAAATAGAAGTTCGGCAGTTTTTCGACGTGAAAAACTGCTGAAAACGAGAAAGCCGAACAGTTTTTCGCCGTGAAACCTGTTTAAAAGTTGATAGCAAGAAAAAAATAAGTGATTTCGAACTTGAGAGGGAACGATTTGAAGTTGGCGAGAAGGAAAACGACTAGAATCAGCAGCATCACTGGCGAAGAGAGCACGAGTCAATCTTCAATGGCGTCAATAAGTGTAAATAGTTTGATTTCTAGGGTTTTGCAAGCTTTCGAGTCACAAAATGGTTTATTGATTTGAAATGGGTGAGTGTCAGTGTCAGTGAGTCGGTTAGGTCGCAAGGGTCGCAGGAGTTGCATGAACATCTTCGACTCCGTGAGTCGGTTGAGTAGCAAGGGTCGCAGTAGTTTCATGACCATCTTGGACTCAGTTTATTGATTTGAAACGGGTGAGTGTTAGTGTCCGTGAGTCGGCTAGGTCGCAATGGTCTTTTGAGGGGCGTGGGTCGGTTGAGTGTCGCGGAGTGTCTGAGGGTCGTTTGAGTCGCATGGGTCGCACACGTCGGTTGAGGGTCCCACGGGTCGGTTGCGTCGCATGGGTCGGTTGAGTCGCATGGGTCGCTTAGGTCGGTAGAAGTATAATGTATTCGTAATTGGTCATTTTGCAGGAAAAAGGGACTAAGAGGAAGGAGTGCGTGAGTGATGCTGATGCTGATGCTGATGCTACGGTCCCTCTGACACTGGAGAAGAATTTAATAGGGGAAATAAGGAAGTCGGAGAAGAGAATCATCAACGCCGTAAGAGACCTTCTAAGGGATGTCGGGATTCATGTGCCTAATCCAAAATCAAAGGCTGCCGAGAAAGTTGCGATCATCGAAACCCAATCTTCCGACACTGTTGGTGATTTTGCTTTTAAATTCCTTCGACGTCCAAATCCAGTGTCAAGAAACCTTGCTCCTGATGGAGTTCCACCAAGTAAGTAATATTTAGTGAAAAGGTCATTGGAGTGTCAATTTCCATCGAGACATATAAGTCGTAGGGTCGCATAAGCCGTAGGATCGTTAGAGTCGTAGGGTCGCATAAGCCACAGGGTCGTTAGAGTCGCATGGGTTTCATATGTCGCATGTGTCACTGGGTCGCTAAAGTCGAATGGGTCGCATGGGTCGCATAGGTCGCATAGGTCGCATTGGTCCCATTGGTCGCCATATGTTTAATGAGGTAAATTTTATGCAGGTGCTGGACCTTTATCGAAGGAGTCTGCGCCATATGTTGAACCTCCGCCGGCGAAAAGAGCAAGAACAATTCAAGAACCCGAAAAAACGGTGGTTCAAGAACCTGAGGAGTTTGTGTGGAATCCCAGAGGATTAGTAAAGGGCTTGATAAGCCGATTTCCTACGTTCACTGATGCTAGCGGTGAAAAGTTGACTAAGCTATATTGGTTCCTGAAGGCACCTCGACATGATCGGTGGTGGAAATCTGAGCTAAATATTCCCCGGGGGCCAAAGTTTTGGGAGATTATATTAAAGGCCAACGCATGGCTTGAAGATGAAGTAAGTTTTTTTAAACCCTTAGTCTCACGGAGTTTTGTGTCATATGCATTCCTGTGTGTTAATTTTTTTTTTTGCAGCAATTGGATGAGGCGTTGATGGAGCTGTCTTCTCGCTTGGCATCGGATCCCAGCGCGTATCAGAATTATTACGTTTGTCCTGTTGCTTTCATGCAGACGCTCTCGATGTGGACGTACGAGGATATGGAAACTTTGCCGGAAAAGCTTAGTCAGTTTTTGAACGCCAAGCCACCAATTAGTGATTATGAAGGTTTTGTCTCGGTTCTAAACATTCCATCGATAAATAATCGATGGGTAGGATGTCATTGGGTAGCCATCAAAGCGGATTTCAAAACCCGATGCATCACGGTATACGACTGCAGGATGAGCCTTAAGGAAACACCTATCGATCCGGTGATTGAGAGGATAAGAAAAGTTGTCCCCAAGATGCTCATTCTCGGAGGGTTTCCTTCTTTGGCTTCTGGAGAAGATGAATGGAGGTATGTGTATTATGATGGTCTGCCACAGAACCAAAGCGGGAATGACTGTGGTGTTTTCTCCTATAAATTCGTAGAAGCCTCGTTATTAAAGGATATGAATATGTTTCGCTTAATTTGCGACGACAAGGTTACTTCCATGCGTGAGAAGATGGCGGCTGATATATATAATAATGGAGAACGTACCTTTGAACCGGAAGACTAACTTGATATTTGGTACATTGTTTTTTTTGGACGGGTAGATGTGAACATTTGGTACATTGTTTTTTTTAATATTTGGTACATTGTTTTTTTTTCTAATATTTGGTACATTATTTCTTTTTCTAATATTTGGTACATTGTTTTTTTTTTTCTAATATTTGGTACAAGGGTCACAGAGCCTCATACGACCCTTGCGACCCATGCGACCCTTGCGATCCATGCGACCCTTGCGATCCATGCGACCCTTGCGATCAATCATTCATCATATTCAAGACCTATATTAAAAGGTTCTTTAATGTGGTCAATGCATGCACCTTGGTTAAAACGGAGTTCATTTATTTTTCGTTGAATATGAGTTTATAAATAGAGGAGGAAAAACCGAAAAGCTACAACAATTTGTAGCACCAAATCATCTCTTGTGTTGTCATTAAGGTCCAATACATTGGTAGGTAGGGGACGCAAGAAAGTCCAATACACTGGACATGTCAGAGACACAAGAAGGTACCTTCTTGCGTCCCCTACCTACCAGTGTATTGGACCTTAATGACAACACAAGAGATGATTTGGTGCTACAAATTGTTGTAGCTTTTCGGGTTTTCCTCCTCTATTTATAAACTCATATTCAACAAAAAATAAATGAACTCCGTTTTAACCAAGGTGCATGCATTGACCACATTAAAGAACCTTTTAATATAGGTCTTGAATGAATGAATGTATTGATCGCAAGGGCCGCATGGATCGCAAGGGTCAAATGGGTCGCAAGGGTCGCATGGATCGCAAGGGTCAAATGGGTCGCAAGGGTCGCATGGATCGCAAGGGTCAAATGGGTCGCATGGGTCGCAAGGGTCGTATGAGGCTCTGTGTGACCCTTTTACCAAATATTAGAAAAAAAACAATGTACCAAATATTAAAAAAAACAATGTACCAAATGTTCACATCTACCAGTAAAAAAAAAACAATGTACCAAATATCAATTTAGTCATCTTCG
>CM071872.1:15700439-15715343 GCA_036759665.1 Gynandropsis gynandra | reverse complement strand
GGTTGCATGAGTCGTCCATGGGTAATGTTTGGTTGCATGAGTCGTCCATGGGTAATGTTTGGTCGCATGAGTCGTCTATGGGTCA
The DNA here is from genome assembly GCA_036759665.1 of Gynandropsis gynandra. Lineage (NCBI taxonomy): Eukaryota > Viridiplantae > Streptophyta > Magnoliopsida > Brassicales > Cleomaceae > Gynandropsis > Gynandropsis gynandra. The sequence continues at coordinate 15,715,258 of CM071872.1, read as the reverse complement.
TATGTGGTCGCATGAGTCCTCCATGGGTCATATGTGGTCATAGGGTCGCATGAGTCGTCCTAGGGTCTTATAGGGTCGCATGAGTCGTCCAAGGGTCATATTTGGTCGCATGAGTCGTCCATGGGTAATGTTTAGTCGCATGAGTCGTCCATGAGTCATATGTGGTCGCATGAGTCGTCCATGGGTCATATGTGGTCGCATGAGTCGTCCATGGGTCATATGTGGTCGCATGAGTCGTCCATGGGTCATATGTGGTCGCATGAGTCGTCCATGAGTCATATGTGTGGTCACATGAGTCATACCCGTTTAAACCTGCTTATAATTTAATCCGATTGAGCGTCGCATAACGGGTCATATTGGGTCATAATCTTACGAACAATAGATGCAAAGTAAGACATTTTCAACGTTTAAATATTGATTACATAAGGTCTCAAAGGTTACAAAGGTCACAAGAGTTACATAAGGTTACATAAGGTCTCAAAGGTCACAACGGTTAAAAAAAGGAAAGAAAAAAGTTGAAGAAAAAGAAAAAGGAAGTTCGAGAAAGAAGAAGGCAAAGTTCGAGAAAAAAAAAAGGAAAGAAAAAAAGGTCAAATTCACCGAAGATTAATGACTCATCGGAGCCCTTCCCCGCAAGAAATGCTCCATTGAAATTTCGGGCTTTGAGTCATGTATGGTGAGTTCCACAGTAGCAAATGACCTCCAACCGTGACCTTAGGTAACGCAAATACAGCTTGATGTCTGAGTCCGCCGATTACCAAAACCTTATGTAGTGCAGATACATCACAAAGTCCTCCATCCAAGTTGTAAGTACTTGTGTGTATCCGACGATTACCAAGACATTGAGTAACAAATAGACAACACGATACCCTGGGTCGACCATGTGACCTTAACGGTCACAAAGGTAACAAGGATTTTTCAAAGAATTTAGGGTTAGATGTTAGAAATCGCCCTTTTGGGAGAATGAAAGACTCGAAACAAGAGATGATTTGGTGATTGTTGTAGCTTTACGGTTTTTCCTCCTCTATTTATAACAAAAAATAAATGGACTCCTAAAATCCAGAAAGACAATAAATACAAAGAATGACCAAGGTGCATGCATTGGTAAAATAAAAAGCATAGCTAGAACCTGGAAAAGGCAGTGTAGTCTGACATTGAAAAGACTAGTCGGAAGGGTCGCAATGGTCGGAAGGGTCGCAATGGTCAAAAGGGTCGCAATGGTCGGAGGGGTCGCACGGGTCCAACATATTTTGATTTGAGCTGTATTTTCAAAATTTTATTCATATTATTTGTAAATAATAAATTAGTATCGCAGGGGTCTAAGGGTCGCAGAAGGACAAGGGTCGCAGGGGTCCAAGGGTCGCAGAGGAATAAGGGTCACAGAGGGACAAGGGTCGCAGGGTCAAACTGGGTCGCTGGGTCGAACTGGGTCGTAAGGTCGCAGGGGTATTTTGGGAATATCAACATTTATACGGGTACTTTTGAAGTTAAAAATTTTTTCTTTTTCGGGAAGGATATTTTTGAAGTGTTTTAGCCCTACAAGGGTATTTTTGAAGTGTTTTAGCCCTACAAAGGTATTTTTGAAGTGTTTTAGCCCGTTTTCACTATATGTCTAATAATAAACTTGTTTTTTGTAATTAATGAAACCTTAAATGTATAAAAAAGTCTTCGGACAGACTGAATTTTTTTTATAATTAAGTCTAATAACTTTTAAAATGAAAAACAGTAAAAATATAATAATTATATAATTTATTGGCAATTAATGATTTAAAATTAATCTGAAATTTTTATGATAATAATTATAATTAATATTACTGTATAAAGATAATTTTAAAAATACTCTTGAAATACTATTAGGGTTTCAATCTTACCATTCTCTAAAAAAATGTAACTTCAATTTTACCTTTATAATATTGATATTTTCAAATTGATTGTGATCCATATGATCCATGCGATTTAAACGATCCATTTAACCCAAACGATTCATGCAATCCAAGCAATGCGACCCTTGTTATCCATTCGACGCAAGCGATCCATACGACCCATAAAACCCTTGAAAATCGCTCGAAATCGTTTGAAACCCTAAAAAATTGTTCGAAATCGCTAAAAAACAGCTGAAAATTGCTCGCAACTTCGAAATCGCCTGTCGTTCTTTCCTTTCAATTTTGAAATAGGTTTCGTTTCATTAACAAAAATGTCAAACCGTATGTGTTTTCACTAACAAAATATAAGGACATTTACGTTTTTTCTCCATTTTTTCATTAGGTTTACGAAGGTGTATGTGAAGTTCTGTAGCCCTACGAGGATATCTTTGATATTCTCTCCAGTAAAAACGTGTGATTACTACATTTATATATTAAAAATAAAATTATTATTAATAATTATTAAAATAAAAATAAAAAGTTAAAACATGATAATCATCTGTATCTTAAATTTTTTTTATACAAATAAAGACATTTATATATTTAAAAAATAAATAATATCATTATTTATGTGTAAAATTTTAAAAATGAAAAAGAGTAAAAAAATAATAATTATATGGTTTAATTTAATGAAAATAAATAATTTGAAAATTTTAATGATAATAGTTATTATAAAAACGTTTTATTATTGAAATTAATGCATTTACATAAAATAAATTTAATCATAATATTATTAATAACAATTAAAATGAAATATAAATTTTTAATGATAATTATATAAAATCACATCATCATTGATATGGTTGTTACATAATTGCTAACGTGATTTCATTAGAATTGAACAAAATTTTAAATTTTAATGTATAACATTTTAATGGTTATATTTTCACTAAATAATATTTGATTGTGATTAGTAAAATCTTGAAATATGTAAAAAAATCCTATGTCTCACGTAGCCTACACTTAGACGATGAGATGATAATAGGATGAGAAGAAAGCTAAGCAAATTTTTGATGTTTTTCCATTTGAAATTCTATCTCTAATACATAACAGAATTTGAGGTGATATACTACTAGAAAATTACAATTTTTTGGATGGACTTTTTGTCAGTATATTTACGGACGAAATCCCAACGAATTACGAAAAGAGTTCCTCGTTCGTAAATTTACAGATGATACCACCATCCGAATATCGTTTGTAATTCCAAAAGGTTTTCGAACCACAGACCGACCCATCTGAAATTTCTGGATGGATGATAGGTTGGTCGTGAAAGTCCGAACACACATAGCTTATGTCCATAAATTTTAGATGAGTCCAAACAGAACTTTGACAGTCCGAGAACCATCCATAATTTTGGACACCTTAGTGACAATTTGTTTGTAAATTTTGACGGTTAGTAATGCCCCACATTAAGTCTTTAATTCGTCTTCGTCAATCCCTAATCCGTTTAGAAATTAACAAAAATTGGTTATATAAACCACACTACATCCTTCTTCGTTTCTAACGCAAAACTATCATACTTTCTACTTCATATACTCTCTTTATTCATATTATAATAGCATCATTGCCATGATCAAATATTCCAATTCAAGTCAATGGATGTACAAAGTAATTGATTCAGAAACTCAAGGTGTATCAAAAGAGTTTATGGAAAGTGCTACAGAGTTTATAACAATGACGAAAAATCAACTAATTTAGAAAGAAACAAGTACTTTGGTTTTTTAGGTGTTAAATGATCAAATGAAAAACTTGTAAACGAGAGAATTATTTGGAATCATCTTTATTTAAGAGGTTTCATTCCCAATTACTTCATTTTGTTATCTCATGGGAAAAACTTTGCACCATAGAGTATTAATATTGTTGAAGATTTTAATAGAGGTATTACATATAATGAGATAATTGGGACAAATCAAGATAGTGATGATTATTTGCTTGAAGATAACAATGCATAGAGCCAAATGTTCAAATGCGGATTTGGAATACAAAAAATATTTTGATGCAGGTGTGGTGTTTTCATATCCAATACCCATTGTGAGACATATTTTGCAAAATTGATCAAGCTTTTGGAAAAGAAAAATATGTATGACTATCACAATGAAATATACCATCGCACATACTTATGTCTATTTATTTGTGATTATCTCATACATTTTGAAATGTAATATACTAATTATATATATATATATATATAATTAAGAGGGTTCAGTTGCATATATCTATAATATTATAATAATTGTAGGATGTTCGATGATATTTTAAAGAATACATATGTAAACATTAATATATCTCAACTTCAAGAACTTAAAAATAGATTTATCAACATGGATCAAACAATATCTATGTATTTTATCTTTTAATATATTATATAAATAGTTCAGTATAATATATGAATTATTATAACAATATTACTCATTGTGTATATTTAAATGCGCAATGAGATGTTGTGGCTGCGATCTTGTGAAGGGATACACATGTAGGACGTTCGATGATATCTTGAAGATTACATATGTTAACATTAATAAATCTCAACTTCAAGAACTTAAAGAAGAGATTTTTCGACATAGATCAGACAATATATATGTAATTTATCTTTTAATAAATTATATGAATAGTTAGTATAATATATAAATTGTTATAACAATATTACTCATTGTGTATATTGAAATGTATCATACGTTGTCATTGTGAAATCTTGTGAAGGGAATCATTATGAAAGTTACAAGTTGGCCAATGTATTTTACTCGTGGTTACAACTTTCATACCTACGATCATAGAAAGTTGAAGTCAACAATAAAATATGGGTGTGCGTGTAAAAGACAAAAGTTATTGCGAAACGAGGAACACGCCTAGATTTTACGGGATCTTGAAAGAAATCTTGCAATTAGTGTATCTAGATTTTTACCTTTTTTACTAATCTTTTAAATATTTAACCATTTCGATTGTACCAATCTGAGAAGATCGCAGGGGACATGAGATGTCATGCTGAGCACTCAAGCTGTGATGGAGAAATGTGTCATCCCTTAGATAATGAGGTGTGGAAATACTTTCAAGGTATATCCTGATTTTGCAGCTGAGAGTCGAAACATTTATTTAGGCCTTTACACTTATGGTTTTAATCCATTCGGGATGTCTAGAAGAAATTATTCGTCGTGGCTTGTTATTATGACACCATACAATTTACCACCAGATATGTGCATGAAGCGTGAGTTTTTGTTCTTAACAATATTGATTCCCGAGCCTAATCATCCAAAAAGAAGTTTGGATATATTTCTCCAACCACTGATTGAAGAATTGAAACAATTGTAGAAGGGAGTTCCAGCGTACGACGTTTCGAGACAACATAATTTTATATTACGAGGTGCTCTTATGTGGACAATAAGTGATTTTTCAGCTTATGGTATGCTATCTGGATGGACTTGTTCGTATTGCATGAGGGAAACATATGATTTTCAGTTGAAATATGGATGAAAGACGAGTTGGTTTGATTGTCATCGTCATTTTCTTCCCACTGATGATACATTACGATGCACAAGAGGAATTTCAAAAGGATTATATTTGTGTGCAAACCTCCACCTCTAGTTTTGACCGGCGAAGAGATTTTGTATGAACGACTTCTTGCTTTGGGTATTCCTAGGAGTATAGATTGCGGAGGGAACAATCATCCGAGAATTGATGGTTATGGAATTACCCATAATTGGTACAAGAAGAGCATATTTTGGGATTTTTCGTATTGGAAAAATCTGAAGCTTCGACACAATCTTGATGTCATGCACATAGATAAATTTTTTTCAATAATATTATCAACACGTACTGAATGTCATAGGAAAAATGAAGCATAACATTAAATCACGGAAGGATCTAGAAGAGTATTGCTCACAGAAGGAGTTACATGTAAGTGACGGCAGTAAAGCTCCCATTCCGATATTCAGATTGTCGAATGATGAGAAATATAAATTGTTGAAATGGTTGAAAGAAGACGTGAAATTTCCTGATGGTTATGCATCTAACATCGGAAGGTGCATCGATATTCATGAAGGAAAGTTATCAGGGATGAAAAGTCACGATTGTCATGTATTCATGCAAATACTACTTCCCATATGTTTTTTTAATTGATGGAAAAACATGAACACGAAGCAATTAGAGATATCATTGATTATTTTATTTATATAGTATAATTAGTGATTAATAATTTACAGATATTAATTGTTAAATAAACTAATTAATACTTTAATTTTTCAGGTATTGACATATTTTTCAAGATTTATGTGCGAGAAATTTGAGTGTAGATGTGGTTCGTAGACATAAAAGTAACATAGTTACTGTACTATGTAACTTGGAGAAGATTTTTTCACCATCATTCTTTGATGTTATGGAGCATATGATAGTTTATCTACCACACAAAGCCGCATTAGGAGGTCCGATTCAATTTCATTGGATGTATCCATTCAAGGAATGGTGGTGGAAATCTTTCGTGGTACATTTTTACTAATATTTATTTTACTCAAAATTTAAAATTTAAAATGATATTTCAATAATATAATTATTTCATTATTTTTAGTAAACATTTTATTGGAATACTGAGATAACCACACTAGTCAAGTTCGAATATGAACGGATTACGGAAGTTCGACTTAAAGCTCTCGTAAACGATTGCAAAAGGGATTGGGAGAAAAAAGAAAAACCCGTTTGGATGACAGATCATGTATGGAAACAGATGCACGCCTACTGGGATGACCCCGGTTTTAAGGAGAGAAGCGAGCACGCTAGTCAATTCCGTCGTTCCGATAGAGAAGGATACAAGATGAGTGCACATACTGCTGGTTCCCGCTCCTTTGCGGAGGTTTTCAAAGATTTGGTAAGATTTTTATTTTTTAAGTTTAAATACGATTGACCTTTACTTAATATTAAAAACATAATTTTTAAATTTGTTTTAGGGGAAAGAGAAGGGATCTGAACCGTTCGTACGTGGAATTGTTGGAACATATACACAAGAAGAAATCTGACGGTTCGTGGGTAGATACCAGAGAAAACGTGTTCACGATGATGTTCAAAACATGGCATCGGAACGAGTGTCCCAAATCTCGGCGAGAGAAGACGGGGCGCAATCTTCTCTAAATCAGGAAGAATACAACGAGATGTATTTCGAGGTAAATTAACTACAACTTAAAATAAGTTTAGTATTTATAATCTTCATTAAATTTTGATATTTCTTTTCCAGCATGTAACACTACGCAAAGGTTGCATATTTGGTCTTGGAGGAATGACATCACAACATGCGAGTTCCTCCAAAGGCAAGGGAAAAACGGCGACCGACGAACTTCGAAACACCGTCTCTAGAATGCAAGAAGAATTGAAACAACAACGTTCAACATTAAAAAGGGAAGTTGAATGATAAAAAAAGGGAACATCAACAGTGGCTGAAAATGATGAAGGAACACATGCCTAATATCAATTGGGATACAACCGGAAACAATGCTTCTGACAACGATAATTCCCAAGTACCACCAACAAATTTGTAAGTATATGTTAATGATGGAAAACACTAATTAATTAATATTAATTTAAAATTTATAAATCTTAATTTAATTTTTTATTTAAAAAAACATTTGTGGACGACTACAGTGCCGTCCGCAAATGCACGTCGTTCCCCGTCCGTGACCGAGTCGCATTTCCCGTTGCTTTGTGGACGGCTTTGCAGTCCGTAATTATGGACGGTTTGTGGACTCATTATTCCGTCTGTATTTACGGACATATTGTGGATGGTTTTACTTTTGCGACGCACTTTTATGGACGTATCATGGCCATCCCTAATCCGTCCCTAAACACGTTTAGGGACGGATTAGAGACGTATTTTTCAGTCCCTAATTCGTAAATTTATTGTAGTGAGATGACCGTTGAACCACATACATGCTGCCAAAAAATCCCCGTTGAACCGCATATATGATTCCAACGGATGCCCGTTGCAAAATTTCAATAGAAATCCGTTGAAATAGATCATGATGGCTATGCTCCACCTAGTTGGAAATTTCAATGGTTGCCCATTGAAAAGACGAGGTACACTCGATTTATGTTATCCGTTGCCTCAAGAATACAAATTCCAATGGGTATCTGTTAGAATTTCCAACGGAAGCCTGTTGGAAACTCAATAATCGTGTTAATTAGTGACTTCCATTGATTGGACATATTTTCCAACAGGGATCCTTTGAAAATTTCAATGGATGCCCTATAAAAAATGTTGTATTTAATCCGTTTAAAAAATTATTTTTAACACAATCTCAAAACCAAAATAGCAAATTCTTTCAAAAACAAATGCTAAACACTTATACACAATAAGAGCTTGACGATTTATCGATCACGATGATTTGTTGGAAGGTTTCGAAGGAGCCCCACCACCACCACCTCTGCCACCATATCGGCCTCCATCACCTATATTGGCAACTCGATATTTGATGACGAAGACGATATGGTGGATATTGACACTTTAATCGATACCTTCGACGAGCGTCCAATTGTCCCCATCATTGATCTCGAACATTCTAATGGGTCATTATGGTAAAGTACTATTTATTTACACATACCTCGGAATCAAAGTCTTTTCCGAAAAGAAAGTAAGAATTAGTAACAAATTAGATTAATAATTTTAATTTATTTTTATGTAAAATTTTTATCTAATCATATTATTTTAAGGTTATAAATACCGAGGATGGAAAGAGAACCTACTCTTCTTGAGCTGGTCGTTGAGACTCACGCCAAGAAGAAGTTCATCGTCGAGGAAGAAGTCGATGAACCTGAGCTTGTTGACCCCCGGGTAGAGCGGATGGTGAAAGTTGTGACGGAGAAGACCACACAACAATCACAAGAGATCAATTCATCTCTTGATAAACTTAGTCATTCACAAAAAGGAAAAAAATATTTAGAGGTAAATAATAACGTTACAATCAATAATTATTTAATTATATAATTTGTTTAAATCGATGTACTAACTTTAATTTGTTTCATATTGTATTCTATTTGACAGTATAAGGGGCATCTATACAGTGTGGATTCTCTACAAAAATATATTGTAGAAGACGCCACGACGGTACCCCCACGGTCCAAGAGACTTTCACGCAAGAACGACGCCTTGAGCAGTTCGAGACTACAATTCGAGCAACCCAATATACTTTTGAGAAATGCAATCTATGCTTCGATATACATGAGCAAAAATACCTCATATAGAGAGCATCATCGAGTTGATGATCGATCAATTGTATAAGTCACCACCATCGACGTAGACAACATCACCGAGGCAAGAACCGGTCATCGACTTCGACGCAACCCCTTCCTTAGGCATTGGCGAGGACAGGGATGTGAACGAAGACGATGGTACCGCTTTAGATTATATGTAGCCAATCCATTTTTTAATTTTGTATATATAAAAAAACTTTTTTTTTATTTTTTTCTTTAATTTTCTTTAATTTTTTAAAAAATTCGTCTAATTATCAACATATGTTCGTTGATAGGAAAAAAATTATCAACGGGCTTTCCGTTAGATTATTTTAAAGTTCTCGCCAATACAAAACCAAGGGATATCCGTTGATGAATCCCACTAAATATTTCAACGGATAACTGTTGGTATCCAAGCAACATTAGCAACAGATTCCCGTTGCGATTTTCCAACCGACATCCGTTGAAAAGTTGTAACGGTCATCCGTTGTAACGTGCAACAATAATATCCTATAAAATCCCTTTCTAATTTTCAATAGATATTATCCGTTGCAAATAGTAAGGGATGTGATTTTTCAATGATCGTTTTTTAACGGCCTTATTTTCAATGGATATGACCGTTAGAAATTATTGTTGGAAATGATTTTTTTTTTGTAGTGATTGTGAATGTGTTTTGTTTTTCGAACTTGGTGGTCCATGTCTTTGGGAGATGAAGAAGTCACGTGATGGACTTCTTGGGAGATGAAGAACTTGTAGTGATTGTTAAAAGTAAATATCTATTTATAATCTAATACATATTATTTTAATTCATTTATATAGATTTAATATTTTTAAAATTTATCTCAACACAGTGGCCCGAATTGGTCATGACTAGATAATGAACTTAGAGGACACAATGGAAGAATGCTGTGGTAAATCTTACTGCAAAGGAGATCTTTGAGGATCAATTCATTATAATGATGATAATAATAATTAAATTAATTATAGTTATAAAAATTAATTAAAAACAAATTTATAAATTTATACCATAAAAATTGAATTTGATATTTCTTGGTATTGCCACATTAGCGTAAATATAGTTGCCAAATCAACTTATTTTTTCTTTTTCATTAATAACATCTTTTTAACTCGGCATATTATATATTAAAATATTACATTTTAAATATAAAAACGTGTTTATGTAACAATAATATATATACCTTTTGGGTTCTAATCTAGAAAAGTTATACAATAATATAAAAGGTTCTCAAAATATCCATACTCTTTATAAAACGTATATAACCTTCGTCCATGTATCTATTATTACCTCACCGTCAAAATTCAACCTTGTTCTCAAGATTAAGGTAAAAAAAAAAACACTGAACTATAAGACTTGTTAACTTCAACATTAGAACCACTGTAATGTTATGTGGAACAAGTTTTAGCACCATCTTGATAGCATTTCTATGCGCTTGTCTGAAAACCCATTAAATGGGTTTGCCAAATTTAGGACCTCTTTCTCGTTTTCATCATCCTAGATGAGAACATCTTTCGGGAAGTCTTGGTAGATACAGAGGCTATGACGGATCGAGGGGCGAGTGCAGACAGAGCTGAGCACAATGGACCAATCACCAGGTCACGTGCCAAGAGTATTCAGAACGATACATTGGAGCTGGTTCGTGATGTGTTCGGAGGACATGTTTTATGTGGGACATCCCAGGATCGTTCAAGCTGCAAGATAATCACATTATTTCCGCGGAGAACAAAGGCGTATTGGAGACCACATGTTTGGAAGCCGATGAGATAGTCAAGCTTCATTTATGGGTCAAAGATATCATTTATCGCTTTGATTGACTTTTTCGTTTCTAGCATTTTCTAGTTTTTATCAATTTCTCGTTTTCATACCATTTTCCGCTTTATAAATAGGGGAATGAAACATTTGTTAGGACACACACATTTGATATTTGATATTTCTTTTACTCCGAGAGTGATTCTCCCTTTAACAGTTCTTCTAAGAACTATCGTGCGGACTTTGCTCGGCTGTAACCCAGTGAGTTCGTTTCAACTTACCGTTCGAGTCTTTCATAACTCGTTCGTGTCTTTCGATTCTGTGTAAGTCGCTAGGCTTTGTTGTGGTAGGGTTTAGAACCGTTCGTTTGAACGTGGGTCTAGGTCGTTTCATTGAGTTGTCTAGGGGTTTTGCGAAAAAAATCCACCGCCCATGAGAAGTAGTATTCAGACTCGTATCAAGTGGTATTAGAGCCACTACTAGGGGATTATCCATCATTGTCTTTCATTAGTTCAATATTGTTTTTATTAGCTTCCACCTTAATTTTTTGCTAATAATATTTTTATTTTTGTGTCAAAAACTAAAAAAAATGAGAAAAAAAAACCGTTTACTTGATTCCAAAAATAAAAAATAAAAATAAGAACTGTTACGTGAATGTTTTGTGGTTTGTGAGCATGAATATTTTGTAGTTTATTGGACGTTGGGATTTGTTTTTGTGACCAAGTGTTTGGACATTCAAGATGTATAGAATATGTTCTATTCTTTGGGGCTATACCATTTCTGAAACTTGTCATAGCAGTTTATACGTTGACTCAAGGAAATTTTATTTGAATATCATTTGTTCGTGGTTGAAAAGAGTTAGCATTATAGTTTACACAAAGAACTCAAAAAAGGAGAACAGTGAGAACAAACAAAAATTGAGTGAAACAAAATTCTGAGCGTATATGAGGCTTGAACATCTTTCTTTTGTCTTTCTCTGTTTTTATTTGCTAACATCGAATTTTAAACGTGTTGTGTGTGCATGAACAAGCAAAAAAATGTCTGAATCGGAGGATGGTGAGTTGCCAGTGGCCAGAGTAAGCATTGCTCAAATGCATGAATTAGTGGTCTCCCACGACAAGAGGTAACTGATGCTACGGGACGAATTACTCGTGATCTAAATCAGCACATGGAGAACCTCACATTTCATGTTGATCAAATGGAGAATGTGCAACTCACAATCAGAGCTGCTGACAAACCGAGACCGGTGCAACCAATTAACCGTCTACCTACCGAGAATCAACTTAGACATCACAGGGTAAACGAGTTTGTTACCAACTGATCTAGTGCACCTGCCAAAAGAAATCGTGGACATTACGAGACCTCAAGCAATGAAGAAGAAGCACTGTATAAAGAGGAAGTACGGGATATGGTTTCAAGAAGGTCGCAACAAGAGATAAGAGTTCAAAGACAAGAAGATGACAACTTGAGCGGTCTCAAGCTCGGAAGCCTACTTGGATTGGGAATGAAGAGTGGAGTTGGTTTTTGAGCTGCATAATTATTCAGACAGAAAGAAAGTGTAGTTGGTTGCCGCTAGATTTAGTGACTATGCGTTAGCATGGTGGGACAAACTCGTGGTTTCACGAAGAAGGGAAGATGAACCACCCATCAACTCTTGGCGTGAGATGAAAAGAATAATCAGGTGACGCTTCATTCCAAACCATTTTCGTCAGGATGTTATTAGGAGTTTAGAAAAGCTCAAGCAAGGTAACCGGAGTGTCGAGGAATACTACAAGGAGATGGAAATGTTGCTTATCTGAGCTAATCTTGAGGAAGATCCAGAAGTGACCATGGAAAGTTTATTCGATGACTTGAATGAGGATGTTCAAGATGACGTGAAAACAAGGCATTACGTGGATCTTGATGAGTTGCTGCACTTGGCGATCAATTTTAAAAGGAAATTCAAAAGGAAAGGCAAGACACAATCTTATTTCGGATCTAGTTCATCTAGTGTTAGACAAACCCAATTACATGGCGACTAAAGAGCTTATAGATCTAAGGCTGCACAGAGGTCCGAGAACAAGATAAACTCTTTCCAATAAAAGAGTGGCAAGTCCATTGAGACTAACTGTCCGAGGACATCGAATGTTAGAAGTTTCTCGGTAGTCAAACCTAGATTTTCTACTAAAGTTGTGCTAGCCACATTTTTGTACTCCCACTATCGATGATTAGGCTGCAAACTTTGTCTTTCACGAAACATCTTGTATAAAAGATATTTTCTCTCAGCTCGATTTTCTCTTCTTGTGTTCGAAGATTAAGGACCTGCCTCAGGACCATCAAATCTCTTTTCACGGGCGTCTCATCAATTATGTCATCCTCGAGAGATGGCATGGACACATTTAACTTGTAACCCAGAAACCAATTGGACGCTACGAAGATGAGGTACTCTGTGATGTTGTGCATATGGAAGTAGGTCATTTGCTTCTTTGAAGGCATTGGCAATTTGAAAAGCATGTCATGCACGATGGCCATACCAATAGGTATACAGTGCTGCTGATCATCTCGTTTCGTACACTTTACTCGCATGATTTTAGAGACGTTCGTGATGATAATTGCGAGGTTTATGTGTGTTTTTGTATCCGTTTTACTTGTTTTCGCGTTCACATGTTCCTGCAGGTTTTGAGGCGCATTTGGTTTTTTCGGAGCTAAAGAACATACACGGGACTAAGTCCTAGTGTCGAGGATCAGCTACAACACAATCGGAGCGGATTAAGACCAAAGAACAACACAAAATACCTGAGCATCGAGCAAAAAGAGCAAAAACACAAAGTTAACACAGCCCGCTCGTGCTCGTAGAAGGCCCCGCTCGGGTTATACCCATAAGAAGTTTTAGCACGACTCGAGGTGCCTTTCACCTTGTGCATGCTGCATGCAGGCCACGAGCCTGAGCAGGTTCCCTTATCTGGCTTTGATAGATTCTGTGTCGTATATGCCAGGGTTCTCTCAGCCTTTTTTTCCACACTTGCCCGCGCGAGTTACATTCACAACAGATCCTGCCCGCCGCGAGGTGCAATCCAACATGTGCGGGTTGCCTTAAAGATGAAGAGCCCGAGCGAGGTCACCACTTGAGCCCGCACGGGTTGTGTGCGTAATAGGATTCCCAGAAATGTTCAACCGGATGAAAAGGAAAGAAGGGAGAAAAAGAAACCGGATGAAAAGAAAAGGCACACGGTTGGAGAGAAACGAAAACCGGCCGTGGAACAAGAAAAGGAAACAACCAGCCGCTTGCACAAATAAGGAAATGGGATGCTTTTGCACGAAAAGAAAAGAAGAGGTTATTTAGAAGAGGGAGCTCGGACAAGGAGAAAGGTGTGCCCAAAATTTCGTATGCACTCAAGTTTAGGGGGCACCGTCGAGTGGTCTTAGCAAGGAGACATTCCGAGAGCATTAGTAAATTGATCCGACCTCGTTTTGTTTAATTTCTATGCTCTCTAGACTATCTATTTCTTTCATTATGCTTTGTTTTGAACTCATGTTTGAGTAGTGATCATCTCGTTTTCATACGTATTTCTTGCACGATTTAGGAGACGTTTTTGATACATATGTGATGTTTTACGTATGATTCCGTATCCGTTTTACTTGCTTTCGTGCTTCTCATGTTCTTACAGGTTTTTACGCGTATTTGGACCATTTTGGAGCTAAAGAAACATGAACGGAGCTAAGGAGCAACTTTGGGGATCATCACGGGACAAACGGGACGAGATTGAGCATGGAAAAGCCTCACCCGGTCGGGCACAACCCTTGCACGATCGGGCAAAACCTACGGCCAATTGTGTGGACCATTTAGCACGACTCGGGCAAGCATTTAGGACCATTTTGCCTTGTGCCCGAGCGGGCACACATGCCATGCCCGATCGGGCATCATTCCAGCAGCACAATCTGCA
>CM071872.1:15639638-15658732 GCA_036759665.1 Gynandropsis gynandra | reverse complement strand
TTTTTCTTGTTTTTGTCTAAATATGGCCGGCCCCCTTGTATGATGAACATCCAACTTTTATCAACTTTGAAATTTATCTTTGAATTGATCTTTGATCATTCTCGAATTCCCTTTGTGAATTCTTTGGGTTGTTGGTGCGTAATATCCAGCTTCCTACTCGTTGGTGCGTCATATCCATCGAGCCGTTCGTTCTTCCTTGGTGCGTCATATCCATCGAAGACGAACACGGTAAATCGAGAGCCTTCCGCAACTCTCGTGCGACCATTCGTTCCACACACCCTTGTGAAATTCGTTGCAGCAAGGCATATCCGTCACTAACCAAGTCTAGAGCGTCGATTCAGTCGGGATCGCGTCAAGTTTTGATTATGATTCTTGGACTTTATCGATTTTTTGAGTATATTTGAGGACTTCTTCTATTATCTCATGTGTTGTGCAGGAAACGAAGACATGTGAAACAAACATGAGTAAATACAGCAAATGTAACCCAAAAAGTGACCAAAGTGTGAAGGGAACACGGACAAGAGACATCTTACTACATAACCGAGCCGGATATGTGCACGATCGAGCTAATGAATCCGATGCATGACAGGGCATCTTTTGCAGCACGGCCGGACTAAAGAACAACACAAGCATGGCCAAGATTCACTCATAAGCACGATCGGGCTGCTGATGAATCCATGCAGCACGGTCGGGCTTCATTCAATACACGTCTGAGGAGGAATCAACCAACCAGCATGGCCAGGCTACACTCAATGCATGATCGGGCTTAAGAGGTACCTTGTGCACGACCGGGCAGCTACACACGCACGACCGGGTTGGAGGATGAAGCCACACGCACGACTGAACACAAGCTGAAGCACGACCAGATTTGAGAGACAGAATGACCCCCATAAGTATTGCATGAACCGGGCTTGTTCCATGCTCAGTCCGACACCTCAAGGATGGATGAGGCACGGTCGGGCGTCTACATGTGCACGGTCGGGCTTTGCATGGCAACAACCAAGCGAATCACACATACACCATTTGAACGAGTGTGAATTTAAAAAGAACCAGAAGAGAATAAAAAGAGAGGACATACCAGACCAGAGAAGAGGAGAGAGCACGATTGAAGAAGGAGATTTCGGGAAACCGAAATCATTCTTCCGAAGCCACACTTGGAGTAATAGGGAAGATGAATACTTACCGTGTTTCTGTTTATTTCCCTATGATTTTTGAGTAGTGCCATGGGTTAGGGATGCTATGTAATGGATAGTTTGGTTCTTAATGCTTGATTTTGTTTTTGTTCAATCGTATGGTTTGATAGGTTATAGTTGTGCGTAATCCGTTCATACTTTGCTGATCACATGTTTGAATGAGATTAGATTCGTCTAGGCATCGAGAGAGTCAGATTTGAGTCTCAAGATTAACCTTCGATTTAATTAGATTAATGAGAATCTGGCCGATTGATTAATCTATTTAGGAATGGTAATAATCGAGGTAGAATTCCCATTGTTCTTCATGCGTTTTTGCTATAGATTTACTGCATCGAGAGGTGAGTACGTTTATCTCCTAGATAGTGGATTTAGGCATCGAGAGAGTCACTTTCGTTAATAAAGGTTAAGTTCCCATTGTTTCTGACAGTAGAAGTCAGAGTTCCCTATCATTCTTCATGCATCTAGACGTTCTGTACTGCATCGAGGGATGAGTGACGTTGATTCCCTAGGTAGAGGATATAGGCATCGAGAGAGTCATTTCCTATAGTTGAGGTAGAACTCGCCATTCGTTCTTCATGCATCTAGATGTTCCACTGAATCAAGAGATGAGTGACGTTGATTCCCTAGATAGTGGATTTAGATTTTAGTTCCCCATCGATTGATATAATAGATTTCATGTTCCATAGAAACATCCATTGCATGTCCCGACATTGTGGAAACCCATGGTACTCTATCTTGTTGCGTCTAGTCTCTTCATTCTTTATTATCTTTACTTTCCACATTGATAACCACATATTGATCGATCTTCTTCTCATGAATTCTTAGTTCCAGTGTTCGCACTAAGTCCCCAGAGTTCGACCCTAGTACTACACATACCGTATACTTGCGGTAGAGTGGTCTAGGAAAATATAATCTTTGGTTTCCAACCATCAAAAACCCACCCCCAAAGATTAAGAGAAAGCTGTTGGAAAATCTCTCGCCTTAAGCTTTTCTTAGACAAACTATAATCACGTTGGTCTGGTCCTTTTCTGGTATGAGAGGTATTCTCGCATGGAGCAGTGGAGCGAGACGAGTGGAACGTTCAAAGCTAATGGTCAAAGACTGAAGCTCTACCAAGCTGCTCAATCGATCAAAAGCAGAAACTCCATTTCCCTTTTTAGATCCACTCGTCGCGAATGCATGAGGCATTGAGACGTCAAGCTTAAGGACGTTAAATAAGCGCTTCAGGGAAAGCAACCCAACACTTCCTTTTCTCATTTTCGTAGCTTTTTAGTTTAGGACCTATATTTCGGTTTAAAAATAAATAAAAAAACTTGATCACACTTCTCTTACCCTCCATCGGAGCTTCACGTCGAGGACGCCGTTCAAGTCTGGGGGAACAGCTCACATTTGTCAGGTGATTTCGTTTTCTTTTCTTTTACTTTTTCTCTTTGATTTTGTAGTTTTCTTTAGCTTAGCTTTAGTTTCATTTTGTTTTCTTGAGTCAGAGTCATCCCAGGTACTTGTTCGGTGCCACGTTTTGAGATGAACCCTGAACCTAGGATGCTTAAGAAGCTGGCCTTTTCGAAGATATTTTGCATGTTTGAGCTTAGGTTTTCCTAAGCGTTAGAGCTTATTAGTCGGTTGAAAAGAGAAAAGGTCGTAGTTCTTTGAGAATCCTAGTGTTGCTTGTGGGAGGTTTAGACAAGGCTGCTAGGCTAATTTCTTGTTCATTTTCTCTATCCAGATTATTATACTTTGTATAGATGATGCTTTACTTTTTTTTTATGAGGATAGTTTGATCATATGAAAATGAGCGTGTTTTTTCAGAATAAGAGCACACACTAACACTTTGTTGCCGATAGAAATAATACCTAAAAGCATGATCTAAAATAGATATGAGTGCATCAACCTTGATACCTTTTCGATGGTTTGGGTATAAGTGGTGGGCTGGAGATCATGTTTCTACATCCTTAGGGCATTGCACAATAAAAAAAGAAGCCATCTACTCTGTTGCTTTCTTAAATGAGATGCAAGAGTATACCGTCACTGGTAGCCTGGATCTAAGTAGAGGCTAGATCCCTTCAAATTTGAAGTCCTAGAGACTTAATGTGTTTGCATAATAAAAAAAAGAAGAAAAAATAATAAAGAAACAAAGAAGCTTATAAACGAAACAAGAATCTTCTTTTATTCTATGTTTAGCACTTGTCTGAAGTCTTGTTTGGTGGAGACAGTTGCGGTTTCTTGCTCGGTTTGCCTTTGATTTGCTTTCCCGTGGGTAGCTATGGTGAACCTACGATGAAGAATGAAAATTAATAAGCCGAATTTGCTCACAACTTCCTAGTTTATCAATTAGGTCCGCCTTGGCGATGTCTCTAGAAGAAAGGGAATTCTTGTTTTTATATCTCCCATGTGTTCCACGCTTATGTTTGCTTAAGGACAAGCAAACATTCAAGTTTGGGGGGATTTTGATTATCTCGTTTTCTTACACATTTCTTGCATGATTTTAGAGATGTTTGTGATGATAATTGCGATGTTTACATGTGATTTTGTATCTGTTTTACTTGTTTTCGAGTTCACATGTTCCTGTAGGTTTTGAGGCGCATTTGGTTTGTTTCGAAGCTAAAGAACATACACGGTACGATGTACTAGCGTTGAGGATCAGCTACAACCCACCCGGAGCGGATTAAGGCCAAAGAACCACATGGAATATCATCGAGCAAAAGGCGCAAAAACACGAAGTTAACACAGTCCGCTCGTGATTGTAGAGCCCCGCTCGGGTTGTACCAATCAGAAGTTTTAGCACGACTCGGGGTGCCTTTAACCCCGTGCATGCTGCATGCATGCCATGAGCCCGAGCGGGCTCTCCATACTCGCCCGTGCGGGTTACATTCATAGCAGATTCTGCCCGCCACGGGGTGCAATCCAACACGCATGGGTTGCCTCAAAGATGAAGAGCCTGAGCGGGGTCACCATTTGAGCCCGCACGGGTCATGTGCGTATCAGGATTCCCATAAACGTTCAACCGGAAGAAAAGGAAAGAAGATAGAAAAGGAAACTAGATGAAAAGGAAAGACACGCGGTTGGAGAGAAAAGGAAACCAGTCGTGGAACAAGAAAAGGAAACAACCGGCCGCTTGCACAAATAAGGAAACCAGAAAATTTTGCACCAAGGAGAAAGATGTGCCAGAAGTCCATATGCTCTCAAGTTTAGGGGGCACCGTCAAGTAATATTAGCAAAGAGACATTCCGAGAGCATTGGAAAATTGATTCGGACCTCGTTTTGTTTTATTTTATATTCTTTCTAGACTATCTATTTCTTTCATGATGCTTTGTTTTGAACTCATGTGTGAGTAGTATTTTTGTTCTAGGAGAAGGGATTAGCCCAAGGCAATCCCAAAACCTTTTTTGATTGATTTATGAATGCAATTCCCTATTTTGGTTTATCTATTCTTTGTCCGAGTATTTGAATGTCATGTATTTGCGAATGCCAAGTAGATGCATGTTTTAAGAGTTTAGGAGAAGGATCAAAAGGAGAATTCTGATCCCGAATATTCGGGCTTAGAATAACCGAGACTAGGTGATAACGTCTATTTTGTTATAGTATTTTAATTCATTTTCGTAGTTAGTTTACTAAGCATTAAGCATCACTTAGTCCTCTTTCATCATTTTCTCGTGTTATTGCAGGAAATGAAGACATCAAACACAAACATGAGCAAATACGAGCAAATTCCTTACACCATCAACCTGCACGACCAGACACATATGGAAGATGAAGTACCCCGATTGTGTAGCACTACCAGCACAACCGGGTAAAGAAGACAACAAGCATAGCCCGAACGATCTCAACCCATCAGTATGACCAGACGCATGAAGAGCATGAGGTGCCCGACCGAGCACCAACCCCAACCCGACCGGGCTCATCAAATAGAAAGCAAAGCCGAACGTGCAGCACGACCCGGGCATGTGTGAAGCTCGACCGCTCACCAAAAGGATAATGTGCCCGACCGAGCTCACTATTATGCCCGATCGCTCATACGCCAAGTTCCTCAAAGACGTACTTGCAAACAAGCGAGATATGGAGATAGAAACCGTCATTGTAACTAATTCGAAGCTGCAGCAAAACTTATTGAAGAAAATGTTGATCCAGGTATATCCGTGATCCCTTGTAAAATAGGTTATTATACAATTTACCATGCACTAATCGATGTTGGAGCAAGTATAAGCGTACTACCATTGTCGTTATACGAAAAATTGGTTCTTAGGGGTAGGATGGATCTTCAACCTACACGAATGGTGCTCACCATGGATGATCGAACTGTTAGGATACCCGAGGGCATGCTGGAAGACGTGCCAATACAAGTTAGAAATTTCTTCGTCCAGGTCGATTTCGTTATCTTAGAAATGGAAGAAGACAAGAAAATCCCAATTATTCTCAGTACGCCGTTTCTCAATACGGCAAAGATGATCATACACTGTGTTGAAGGCAGACTCACGTTAAAATCTGGAGATGAAGAAGTGGACTTCAATCTTAATGACACACTCAAGGAGCCTTGTGGATTCGGTATTCTACATCGACGTCCTAGAGAAACTAGCCAAAGAAGTCTTTGAAGAGTTCGGGAATATGGATTCCCTTGAGATGGCTCTCTTAGCAGCCGAAAAAGAAGTGTATAAGGACCCAAACGGCGCAACATACTATACTAAGCTGTTGGATGAAGAAAAGACGAAGGAGATCCCAAACACCGAGCTAGACGCACTCAGAGCAGATTATTGTGCGATCCGAGCACAACAGGTCGTAACCCAAGCTAAAGAGTGGAATTTTGGACAATCCTTATCAAGAGAAGTGCTTAACTCACAAACACATAAGCACAGCTCGAGTGGACATCAATTCAGGTTAAGAAAACGTCATAAATCAGTGCACAAACCTTCGCGCGTCCAAGACAGATTAAGCGCATATCAAGCAGCATGCAGCGCAAGTTCAACCGCTCTAACAGCCACGCCAAACGTCCAGCACCTAATTGGGGCATCGATACAGTACCCATGGTGAAGATGAAGCCGACTCACGCACCAACAAATTCTGGAGACGTTGAAGGAAACAAGAGACGAACGTCTAGCCGGTTTCATGGAGTGCATAACCGGACTTATGGACAGCTCGACCAAATTCTTTGGACAGCACGATGTAGCCCCCAACATAGGGAACAACACGAGTGAGCTTAGGGAAGACATGCCCGTTCGTGCAAGCAACCCAACTGATCCACACGTTTTACCTAACCAGGCACACTATGAACGCGAGATGCTACGCACACGACGACGTCGAGGACGTCCACCTAATGAGTAGCACATCTTGGTCAGGCTCATGACCTTAAACAAGCGCTTCTCGGGAGGCAACCCGAGCCCCTTATCCTTTTAGTTTAATTCGTTTTATATTTTCAGAATTCTATTCTTATACTTCTCACATGCATGCACACTACTAGCGATTTCGATGTATCGTTCTGTCTTTTTGGATTGTGTGACTTTTGTTACAGGATTTCCACTCCGATATCATCCACAACAAAGGAGAGATGCATATACCAAGCTCCATCAACTCGGGACAGCAAGAACACATCAGGTGCACACGTTCCTATCTCCTTTATTTTTCCCCGAGTTTTTGCATGCTAGTCCTTCTCTTAGGCTTTGAACACCGGGACGAAGTTCCGTTCAAGTCTGGGGGTACTCTTTGTATGTCATGGTTGTGACTAGGATTTAGATGCTGATTTCTTCGTTTTATTTAAGCTTTTACGCTAGTTAGGATTAAGACGGACGAATATCTAGTATGAAAAGTTTCGAACTTTATCCATCTTTATGCAACTTTGTTGAACGGGATAAAATTCCAGGTTTGCTGAAAAATATCTTTTGATATCAATTAGTTAGTGGTAGTGCATGAATTAATAGCCTATAGTTGTATTCTGCCCCTAGGTTTCAATCCTAAGTATTTATATCTTCGAGCATACCGTTCATTCTTGTTTTGTTTCGATCGCTATATCTCCACGCACTTACATTCCATTGTCAATCGAATAAGTTCTTTAACTATTTCATCCTTATATTGACATGAGTGCATCGATATTGATGGTTCGGGTCTAAGTGGTGGGTTGAGGTTGTTTTTCTACGTCCTAAGGGTTAGAGTCGATGCGTAATCACATTAGTTTAATCAAAAGAAAAAACAATCTGCAATGACTGATAACATGTAATCTGTTGTAGTTTTTATATCAATCTTAGGTCCAGTTTTAAGTAGATTGCTTAGATTTCATTCATTTACCGAGTCTATTCGAGGACTTAATCTACATTTCGTGTTTTGCATAGGAAACAAAGATATGAGGAGAAACACGAGAGATTGTGGCAATTTAACCCCGAAAACGCAGTTGAAGGACAAGGTTCAACTTGTGCAAGGACATAGATTGGAAGTGAGCACTCAAACACCGAGAAAAAAGGGACGGAAACAACAAATCAATGGTGCCCGCTCGGGTGGAAAATGAGTGCACGATCGGGCTAATTGATACCAAACAACCCCGTAGCTTTGCACGACTCGGGTACTCAAGGAACACGACCAGAATGGAGTGCCCGCTCGGATGGATTTGCAGTGCCCGCTCGGGCTAATTCATGTCAAGAAATCACCGTGGGTTGTACCCGCTCGGGCTGATGATCTACACGATCGGGCATGGTGCCCGCTCGGGCTCAATTGTGTGCACACGGTCGGGCAAGTGACCTGCACGAGCGGGTAGAGGACATGCCCGTCTTCATCTATCTCGAATTTAGTATTCTCTTGTGTTTCCTTTGCTGTTTTCTTGTCTGAGTAGATCCATTGCCATGGGTTAGGGAGTATTGCCAACATGTAGTGAAGTCTTGTGCTTAATGAATGGTGGATTTTAATGCTTTCATACTTGTACGCCACTCGATATGAATGATTTCGGTATTTGTTCATGTTTTCAGATTTCATGGTTGTTCTTAATGCTTTCATTACTTGTACGCCACTCGAATGAATGATGTTAGAAGTCTAATAAACCAACGCCAGGGCATTAGATTTTGGAACTTAGCCATGATTTAGGGTTTAGCCGGTTTAGAATCTAGGCCAGGTCAATCGGTTGAATCTAGGGATTAGGATAGCGGTCGTAATGCGTCTTTGCATGTAAGATGCGCAATGGATACATTGGTATATGCATGTTAGATAGTGGACAAGTCTACGCCAGTCAGTTCCTATTGGAGAGCTTGAATTCCCTGAACTCATGATAGTACCTAAGCCAATTATCCTTTTAGAACTTCGTTACATCATTATGCAAACTCTCGATACCCATGGTGCTTAGCTATAAGTTTATCTCATCGATTTAGTTTAGTTTAGTTCAATAACAATTCCATCTTTAGTCACCTTACACGTCTATTCCATTAGTTTAATAGCTTATAAGTCGCATCAATTCCTTGTGTTCGACCCTAGTTACTACACGATCCGTATTCTTGCGGAAGCGTTAGTCTAGGTTTTATTACTTGAGCTTAACGCACATCAATGACGCAACCTCTTCACTCCACTAAGGTTACAAGAACTTATGAGTGTGCCAATCGGCAACCTGGGTCTAAATAGAAGGTTGTGCTCTTCAATCCGACGTCCTAGAAACTGAGTGCAAAGTTTCAAAGAAAAAAATGTGTAAAAACCGAAAAGAAGAAAAAGAGAACCGAAATAGAAAAAAAAATAATTGTCTTAAGAATGGTATCGAACTGTTTGTGCATTTGAATAGGTATGGAGATCGCTTGAATGTTGTCTAGGGGTTAGAGAAATGAACTTTAGATATGTGTAGGATTGCACGGTTAGTGCTTTCGGTAGATAGAGGTCTAAATTTGGTGTGCTTAGATCTATGTTCGTGTTACGTGTTGTTGTGTAGGATGGCTAACTTTTCGAGTTGTTTGTGCTAGTATCCGGTTGTTCTCTAATTCCTCTCATGCTTAGTTCTAGCCTTGCTCGAAGACGAGCAAATGTTCAAGTCTATAGGAGTTTGATAACGTCTATTTTTTTATAGTATTTTAGTTCATTTTTGTAGTTAGTTTACCGAGCATTAAGCATCACTTAGTACTCTTTCATTGTTTTCTCGTGTTATTGCAGGATATGAAGACATCAAACACAAACACGAGCAAATTCTTTACGCCATCAACCTGCACGACTGGGCACATATGGAAGATGAAGTACCTGACCGTGCAGCACTACCAGCACGACCAAGTATAGAAGACAACAAGCATAGCCTGACCGACCTCACCCCATCAACACGAGCAGCGCATGAAGAGCATGAGATGCCCGACCGAGCACCAAACCCTACCCGACCGAGCTCATCAAACAGAAAGCAAAGCCGAACATGCAGCACGGCCTGGGCATATGTGAAGCACGACCGTTCACCCAAAGGAGGATCTGCCCGATTGAGCTCACTATTGTGTCCGGTGGGGCATGACAAAACATGAACCTGAAACATGAGAAAAGGAAAGATTCGGCCGACTGAAAAAAATTGGAAACTCACGAGAAAGAATGGAAATACTCAGCGAAAGAGGAAAGGAGAAGAAAGGTGCCAAAGAAGAAGGGACTCATTCGGACAGAAAGACCGGCAGATGTAGTAGAGCATAGAGAGAATAGAGAGAGCAGAACGTAAACAAGGACAGAGACGGGGCGACGAAGCAGGATTACAGAGGAGCTATTGACGACGTCGGTAATAGAATAGGGAGGAATCTCTATCTTTATCCATGTTGAATATAGTTATCTTTCGTGTTTTGTTTTCTAAGTCCATGTTCGAGTAGATCCATAACCACGGGTTATAGAGCTTTACAGATATGTAATGAAGTTTTGCTCTTAATGCTTGGTTATAATATTTGTTTGTTTCGGTTGATTGGATGTTCGTAATGCTTTTATTCTTGTTGGTAGCTTGAATGAATGTTTATAAAAGTCTAATTGCATTGGGAGATGAATTGGATTTTGGAACGTAGCCATGATATGATTTAATTGATTCAGAACCTTGGCCGGTCAGTTAATTGAACTTAGGAATTAGGATAGTGATCTTAATGCATCTAGTAGGTGAGATTACACAATCGGGAGATTGGTAGTACGCATGCTAGATAGTGGGTTTAGGCATCGGGAGAGTCATACCCTAGAAAAGAGCTTGAATTACCCCGTATACGTAATGATATTTATAACCATAATCTTGTTAGAACTTCATTGCATCATCGTGTATCTCTCGAAACCTGTGGTATTTAGCTAATTGAATTTAATACGTTGATTAATTAGTTTAGTTTCATTTGCATTCAAAAAATATTTGATTTTAACTGTCCTATACATTAGTTTACTAGCTTTAGAGTTACATCGATCCATTGTGTTCGACCCTGGCACTATACGATCCTTATTCTTGCGGAAGTATTAATCTAGGTATTTTATTACTTGAGTAACCACGTCAAGTTTTGGCGCCGTTGTCGGGGAATTGATTACGGTTTTAGAGTTATGATACTTTTGGACATAGTCCTTTCCGGAGTCTTATTTGTATTTTGTGATTTTGTTTTATTTTCTTTTTCTTGAGTCAAATTTTTATACTCATCTCTCGTAGCCTAACTGATTCTTGTATTTTTATTGTGTGAGGAACTTTATCGTGCGAGACCGAAGATGAATAAATGACAGAACTCCGCATCCCAAACGCACCACAAATTCCAGTTGCGTTAACCTATGGAACATACATGGCTCCTAGGCATACATAATTCTTGTCTTGCATTGTTAGAAGGGATGCTCGCGTTAAATTAGAACTAGCATGCATTCAAATATTCGGTAACGTAGGATTCAGAGGGAGACCCACGGAGGATCCAAATCAGCATCTTACTGATTTTAAGATGCTTTGCCAAACCACTAGAGCGGGTGAAGGAGTCTCAGATGAAGACGTCATGTTCGCGGCCTTTCCATTCTCAGTGAAATATAAAGCGCAAGACAGGTTGTATTCCCAACCAGCGAACTTAGATAAATATGAGACCTTTTCATTGATGATTAGAAACATTATAATCACATTTAAATTAAAGGTTCATCTATGAAAAATATCTCTATCTTGTATAAAATTGAATAGCAATAAATCTATTCGAAAAAATTATATATATATATATATATAAACACAAACCATATGTAATATAGTCAAAGCAAAAGAAATATTTTTTGTGACATACAAATGTAGTTTTTTCTTTCCAATTTCATCAAATGAGGTTCTAAATAATGATTTATATAATCAAAAAATCAGAAAACAAATTACAATATTTGTGATATATTTCTAATAAGTATATATATAAAAGATTGTGATATTTTAATGGTCATGCAATATACCACCACATTTTATGATTATAAAATATAATATAATGAAACAAAATCATTCAAATAAAAAATGAGCATTGTCAAAAACGATTTTCAGGTGAAAATTTGAGAAGACGAAACGATACAATGAATTGTGGTGCAATCTCATTTTACAAGTAAATTAATATTTCCAAAAGACGGTTGATCACGTGGATTCACCAAATGGGACCGGAGCACGAAAACTTCAATAGATGATTCTCGTCCTCATCCTCCTCTACCTCCTCGGATGCAAGATTCTCTTCCTCCGACGCGGGAATTATCACCAGCACATTTAAACAAACAGTTAGTGTGCATATTGTGAGTTAAGTACTCTTAATAACATTTTTTCAAACGAAACAGATGGAATGTTCAAGAGAATCATAAGCCTTTCTCTCACACTGCGTTCTATCTCTAAATACAGAGATCCACTCGAGCTCTCTCCTCACACCTTTCCTTGCATGTCCAACTCTTCCTTTACTCTCATTTTCTTATCCCCATGAACCATGGAATCGGCTGTGGAGAATGAGCCATGGAATCGACAATAGAGAATGAGCCATAGATTCAGTTCGACAACACCGAATCGCGAGGTCCGTGGACGAGACAGGTTGAAGGAGATATAACATAAGAGCTTAGAGGTAAATTGGAAGGTAAGTCAATATCAATTCTGACGTTTAGGTCTCCACGCTTGGAAATAAATTAAATACTTTTATTTTCAGTTAATTGATAGAGTAGCGAAGACTTGAGAAGAGAAATAAAAACGTTTATGTGATGAATATGTTTGAAATAAATGAAATACATTTATTTTTAATTAACTTGTAGAGTAGTGGACACTTTTAAAGAAAAAAACAAAAACGTTTTAAATTTTTTTAATTAATATATAATTAAAAAACTAAAACTTTATTACAATTGCATTTCCTTTTTTTTGTATTGAATGTATAATATAGTTTTAATTTAAATATTAATATAATAAATACAATTATATTAATTATTTTTATTTCTTATTCTATAGAAACCACTCAACATCTTTCTCTTTTATATGTATAAAGAATTAATTTTAATTTGTTATTTGCAGAGGTGACTTCACAGAAACTACCCCAACATTTTTTTATATATAAGATTTATGGATATATATATATATATATATATGAGAATTTATAATAGAAATTTTAATCTCTCATATAAGTGAACAATTTAGTTTTTCTATTTTTATCTTTTTAAATGAAAAATATTTGTGAATATATGCGTCTATGTATTATGTAAAATTTATTAAACTATTATAAGTAATATATTAATTTTTTATTAAGTATAATAAATTCTTAATGTTAACAAAACATTTAAAATATTTTATGTGAAATGTTATGATGTTAGGTTTGCTGACTAGATGCCACGTCACTATCGACGTGGGAGCACCAGAATTCAGCAAACCTAATTTTCAATATATAAGATTTTCAATTGACTTCACCAAATCAATTGTTTAGTTGGCTTCACCAAATCATTCCATTTTATTACCTTATTTATATATAGACTAGAAATCGAACCCGCGCGATGCGCATGTTTTAAAAAACGATTTTAATTTAATTTGTATATGGTTATTTATTGAATCCTATATCAATACATCATTATGAATTAATGTAATGATTAATTATTATAGTGCATTTCAAAGATTTTTCTAATTTTGAATTAATCTCCGATAAATATTGGAACGATAAGTAACTTAAAAAATCACTGTAGATAACAACACTAGATATTACATTAAAATTTTAATTAGTAAAATCTAACGAATTGATTAAAAAAACCTAAAAAGAATATTTTGTTTTCTGAATAATTTGAAAGATTTTATAGTTATTATATGTTACAAAAGTCACTTTAAAAAGATTAGATAATAAAATAAAAATAACCAAATAAAAACCATACAAATCAAATAATTCATGTTTTTGGGTTTCTTGTATTTCATTAAATAATAGTGTGTCATCTACATGCGTAAACAACAAAAATATATGTTTTATAAAGTATTTGAACGCTATTTTGAATAGTTATTACAAACATACTTGTTGGGGAAGTATATTATTTTAATTTTTTGTTAGTGTAAATTTTCTCCGGTGGGTAATTATAGATTGTATGTTCTATCCGTTTAAACAGTTTTATTTGTTTCAGCTCAACAAATGAAATGATTTGTTAAAACATAGACTCAAGACTTATTATTATATAATAAATTATTATTTATGTATATATTAGATATCAATATGACTATAAAACAATATTTATTATACATATTAACGTCATACATTTGATTAAACTTTCATTGACATCTAAAATTTTTGGTTAAGAATTTTTACACTACAATTCAACTATTTCCTAAAACATTTTTATTCATGTATCTTTTATAATATATATATATATATATATATTAAATTAAATTATGATTTCAAGTATGGTCGATCTCCATTTAAATTGGTTAGCAGATTTCCAAATCATCGCACCCTTCGTGACAACAATACATAAATTAATAATATAAATAAGAAATACAAAAAAGAAATAGCATTGTCTAATTTATATATAAAACAATTTTATATAATTTATATATAATCTTTTAATAAATTTTCTGAAATATTAAATTGAGGTATATACTTGAACAATATAGGAATATATATGTATGTATATATAATTATATGAATATAAAAGTTATAAATAAAAATCTGAAATAATTTAAGCTGAAATTTAAACATTTTTTAATTTTACTTTTTTGTTGGTTCAATTGTAACTTTTTAAGTAGTCCCATTGGCAGCATCTTCTTGATGGAATGAAAAATTCTAAATGACATATTCACGATAAGAAATGGGAGGACATTTTTTCTTTTTTAGATGAAACTTTTTTAGGTTTAATGAATGTGATGTTGTGAATGTACAAGACTGCAATTTTGCCTTTTAAAAAAGACGATAGATCAACCACAAATTCGTTTTCACTTGTAGATTTAGAACCAATGCTTACCAAATCAATCCTAAATCGGCCAACTAATGCATCACTGTGATTCTACTTTTGAAAAAGTACGAAAAATAGGAAAACAAAGTCGAACATATTAAGTGAAGTTTCTATTATCGCAAGTTTATCGTTTGATGTATCTTGAATTGTCTCTCTATCTGCACCTAGACTCCATTAAGGTCATCTAGATTAACATCATCGAAAATCTCAAAGAACATACAGCTTTAAAGCTCAGTCTTTAGCTTTGCAAACTCTTGCAAGTTCGCATTAGCTTCTCTAAGATCTCTCTTATACATGAAAAAATATCACGAAGTCCTACTAAGATATCTCAACCGATCTTCTATTTTTTTCACCAAGCTCAAGCTCCAGCTAATTTAGTCATTGTGATTTGTTTTGGATCTCTCCTCCTAGTTGTAGGCATTGGAGAATACAACTACTTCACGCGATTGATATATTTTCGTTTGTTAGAAGGTGTTCATGATTAGACATGTCATTTTATTACAAAAAAATGTATGTAGTTTAGAAGATAAATGAAGAAATATGAAAGGAGATAAACCTAATTCAAAGAGTTAGCACACATAACAACCATGTTCATGCATATGTGTAGGAGTGTTGTGATATGGACTCAATCTCATCACTAATCCACTCAAAAGCCTCACGATTAAGCTTGTACTCTTCCAAAACCCTTTTACTTGCAAGAGTATTAAGAAGCAATATGTTAAAAAATAGAGTGGCATTCTTCTGAGCATCCACACTCATTGGATCACCTCCAGGGACAATCACCAGTCTCTCAAATCTTCGGTATTTCTATCTTTAAGGTCTTTTGCACATTCCAACTATGTCTCTTGATTTTAACATGCAATGGCCAAGTACCATCAGCATCTGTTGCAATTTTTGTCCTTAGAGGCTTTGTGCATAAACTTTATCTGGAAGTGTAGATAGATGTGGTCTTTCAACGATCCTGGTGGATAGAGAATGAGCTATTGAGGTGAGAACAATGCTACATGATCCCGAGATAAAGTTGTGAAATCTTTGTGAGCTCCTTTTCTATAAGATCACGTGCAAAGACCATAAGTAATCCGAAAATTTCATTCAAACGGAAACAAACCCAAATATTTTGTGCGTAAGTTTTACCTAGAAACAGAAAAAAACCAGAGAAAGACGTGGAATCATGTTTCTCATCTTTCATCATTCTTTATAATGGTTTGGTTCGGTAATAGGCATAAAAAACATAACCAAAATAAAACTCGAACTCTAATTAATTCGGTTTGGTCCGGTACTTATCGGATATTAGTGTGGTTTCATCCGAATTTAAGATGAAAACACTCTTGAGTAAAAAATTTAGATATAGAAAATAGAAAAATCTAGAAAAAAGAACATAATTGAATATCTCAACGATAATATCTTGAAAAACATTAACTTATTTAAGTCTAAAAAATATAAAATTAACTCTAAAACTTCTCCAAAATTATATGGAAAAACATCAGCGAAGATGGTACAAACCTGAAGAATAATCACCAGGGGAATTGAAGTTTGCTTGAAGAATTGATGGGTGAAGTGGAGGAGAAAGCCAACAAGGAAGAAGAAAAATCGTGTGAAGAGAAGAAGCAATTGTGGGCTAGGGTATTAATATATTTCACTAACCATTTGGTTAACCGATATTTTTTCGGTTATTACCCGAACCGAACTAAACCCAATAAGTTTTACATACTCATACTCGATCGAGTATTTTAAGTATACCCAAACCGAACTAAATACTATAATTCGATTCGGCTTTTAAAACTCGAACAATAATGTCTAGACCTAGTTTGGAAAACCTTCTCTTCAACTTCTACCCAATGGAATGCAACGTTCTTCTTGATCACCTCGGTCAAGGGTGCAGCCAAAGTATTGAAGTCCTTCAGAAATATCGGTAGAAACTGGCTAGACCGTGAAAACTTCTTATCTCTCTAACCATTTTTAGGGTTCAACCATTTTCGTATGACCTCTGTCTTCTCCTCATCAATATGTATTGCCTGATCATTTATTACAAACTCTAAGAACACAAGTTTATTGGTGCAGAAAACTCATTTCGTAAGATTAATCAATATGTCTAGAATCGATCTAATATACCCTAAATGCTCTTCTAACGTCTTGTTATATACTAAGATATCATCAAAGTATACTATTATAAAAATTTCAATGAATTTTTCAAGAACATAATTCATTATACGTACTAGATGCATTCGTTAGTCCAAAGCGCATGAGTGACCACTCATAAAGTCTTGGTTTCGTTTTAAAAGTTGTTTTCCATCAATCAACCTCCTTCATTGGAATTTGATGGTACCCACTCTTCATAACACATGTGACACATACCATCTTTCTTAGGCACTAATATCATCGGTACAGCACCATTGACATGCTCTCTTACTTTCCTTTATAGCTCATTTAATTTCCTTTGCAGCTCTTTAGTCTTCTCAGGATTTGTTCAGTATGCAGGGTGATTTGTAATACACAAGTGCGTAGTTGCTGAATTTCCTTGATGCCATCTTTACCTTGTTCAACTTGGAGTATTGATGGATATCGAAATTTATCAATGTCTTCCGTTCCCACTTAAAGTATGATTTTGTACAAGTACTAAACATAGAAATTTTCATCTTGATGTTGCTACTATCCTCATTAATCCAGTCCATTGCTCGTAGATTGGGACTCATAAGATGGTCGTATTCCTCATCCATAACCTTAGCATACTCATCTTCATCAATATCTTAAAGATATGGATTATGAGTTGCATTTGCTCTCAAAGATCTCCTCAAGTTGTATCTTCAACCAATTAATCCCCTAATTAACAATTGTCAGTATATCTCATAACGTCCTACGAAATTCCCCCATCATCAGTTGCATTTTTGTTTACAACATAGTTGCGCCTTCACTTTGTGGTGGTTCATCACGGTGATCTCCTGAATTAAACATCAAAGATGCTACAAAATAGAGAAACTTGTTAGTAAAAATAGAAAATATGAAAGAAAGAAAGATGAAAAAACTCACAACCACTAAATACTAAATATATATTTCACTCATTTTCACTCGGTATCATATCTTTTCCTTGGGTTCCATTATTCAATTGAGTTGAAAACTCAAATAAACAAATTCAAAGTGAGTTCCATGTAAATAAAAATAAATCTTAATATTATAAGTGTATGTCATAGCAACTATATCCTAATTCTTTAAGTCTAGTACTAAGATACTTTATTCTTTATTTTCTTCTTTCTTTTGTTCGACTTGTTCTTTGTTTTTTTTTCTCTTTATTTTCTTTGACTGTTGTTTTCTTTTATTCTTTCTTGTTGTTTATTTTTTTATTGATCCTATAACAAAAAGACCAACAGTAAACACAAAATAAACTTTATTAGAATAAAAAGATAGTTCTAACAAAAGACGAGTCTTTGATAGCACTGGATATGAACCTATATTAATCTTCTATTGTTAGTGAGGATGAAACGACGAATGAAATCCACTAATAACATGATAACAAAACCTGAAAATTATTATTCACTTGATGAACACCTAAGACCTTCCTACAACTTGACGCGCGAACCTCAGACGCAACGACGACACCTAAACACTTGCGTAATATTATTAATTATAAGTTTTAATTTTTAAAAAAATAATTTTTTAATTTAAAAAATTTTTATCGCAAAAAAATTCGGACGAATCCCTCTGTCGTCCGAAAATTTCTGGAGGAACAAAGGATCTGTTCGGAATTTGTTTTACGACAAAAAAATGTGGCGCTTTTCCGACGGGTTATCCGCCCGTAATTCGGTCGATTTTTGGACGGTCGGGTTAATCCGGAATTACGAACGGTTTACGAACTAAATTTCAAGTCTAGAATTACGAGAATCTTGCTGATAGATTCTGAACGGATTTCACAGATACATTTTTGAACGGATTTGGCCATTTGGAACCGTGTTTTTCTAGTTAATGAAATTATGATTTCCAAAAATTATTTAGTTTTATCATGGAATAGTTTATTTTTATTCTAATAATATTAACATTGTTAAACCATGTGAAGATGCATCACGAACAAAATGAAATGTTAAATTGTATATAAATATGTACAAAAATAATGAATTAATATGATTTTTGGTGTATGAATTGAAATACTCTATCATCCTTAAATTATGTTTTAAATAGTTTTTGTTTTCTTTTTCATCTACCCGTGTGGTGGGTTTTTATTGGGGTAACTTCAAAAATACCTTCGTAGAGATAAAAGACTTCAAAAATACCCTTCCCGAAAAAAAAATTCGCTTCAAAAATACCCTTATAAATCTTAAAATTCCCAAAATACCCTTTGCGACCCTTCTACCCAGTTTGACGGGCTAACTTCAAAAATATCCTCGTAGGGCTAAAACACTTCAAAAATACCCTTCCCGAAAAAAAAAATTTAACTTCAAAAGTACCCGTATAAATGTTGATATTCCCAAAATACCCCTGCGACCTTACGACCCAGTTCGACCCAGCGACCCAGTTTGACCCTGCGACCCTTGTCCCTCTGCGACCCTTGTTCCTCTACGACCCTTGGACCCCTGCGACCCTTGTCCCTCT
>CM071872.1:15588035-15630850 GCA_036759665.1 Gynandropsis gynandra | reverse complement strand
CGACCCAGTCCGACCCAGTTCGACCCTGTGACCCTGTTCGACCCTGTGACCCAGTGCGACCGTCGGAAACTGCCAGAAATCGCCGGAAACTATCAGAAATCGCCAAAAACTGCCAGTAATCGCCGGAAATTGCCAGAAATCGTTGGAAAATGCCAAAAATCGACGGAAAACGGTCGAAATTGCTGAAAGTCACCTACAAATCGCCGGAAATCGCCAAAAATCACCGGAAAATCGCTAAAAACGCTGGAAATCACTGAAAATGGCTGAAACATTGTTGGAAATCGCTCGAAAATTGCTGCAAAATGCTCAAAATGGAAGGAAATCACTCGAGAATGGAAAGAAATCACTCAGAAATTGAAGAAAATCATTCGAAAATAGAAGGGAAACACTCGAAAATGAAAGGAAATAACTCTCTACCTTGTTTCCCTCCTCTCAATTTTTGTTTTCCCTCCTCTCATATTTGAATTTCCCTTCTTTATATGTGTTTTTATTAAGGGCATATATATCTTTTCTCCAATTTTTTTTCATCAGATTTAGGATGATAGTTTTGAAGTATTTTAGCCCTAGAAAGGCATTTGTGATATTCTCCCGTTTTTATTTCTCGAAATATTTTTTATTAAATATTATCCACTTCCTTATGCTAAATATAATTTATATACTTTTAAATTTTATTTTGAATATAAAAAGAAAATAACAATTAATAAACAAATAAGACCTTTTTTATAAAAATATATTAAAACTTTATATCTTCTATATACTAATTGAAATATATTAATCTATAACCCATCAAAATGACATAATTGGTTTAAGGTATGTTAATTTAGATTTCTACGCCAACTTTTTTCGTGGTATATTTTTTCCAATATATTGGTTTAGATATAGGTCTATTGTAAAATTTATTTTGATTAATTTTTTTTAAATTATGAAAATTCTTAAATTCTTCTTAACCTATAATAATATTTTAAAAATATTGATATCATTGTGAACTAGTATAATAGATTATTTAAACCTAATTTTTAATATATTAGATTTCTCTATTATACGAAGAGGAGTTATGAAAAATAGGAGGCAGATTCTTGGTGGGTTTTGAGTTTAGAAAAACAGAAACAATTCTCTATAAATATTCTCGCATTTTATATCACCTTTTGTTTTATACGATATCGGTTTTTATAAAGTAATTTCTTGAGTTTGTTGTATTTTGTTCATAACATCAAACCCCATTTGACTTTTTCAACTTTTATATATTCACACCAAATCGAAATAACATTATTTTGGTTAGATTCAGTTCGATTATATAAAAATTAAACCAAAATGACAACCCCTATTTGCAGGAGCCTAATATCAACCCGCACGGTAACGAATGATGGAATAATAAGAATGCAAAGAAAACCCAACATGATTCAGAACAACGAAATTGAGATGAAGATGGAAGAGACAGATTTAGTTTTTTTGGCTAATTCATAATACATTTTGACAATTAATTATCAAAATAAAGAAATATACTCACTACACATTAAGCCCAACATTCCCCCTTTGCAAGCACAGTTTCTTCTTCTTTACATTACTTACAAAACAAGGAACTTGCATAAGATACTGGAGTTTTCAAGCCTTGAGAAAATGGTGCTTGGATTCTACATAGCTCTCCGCGTCCCATAGGAAAGACCCGAAAGCAACGGCTTCCAAAACCAGCATCGCAAGCCCAGAGAAAGACAGAGAAAGTACCTCGTCGTTCGATGTATCGAGCATTCCGTCCTCCAGAATCCGTATATCGGGTCTCCCAAAAAGCGCCTGCGTCTGCTTCTCGATCAGAACCATCGCTTCTTTGGAACGTATTGTCGCATATCTCTGAAGTGTCTCTGCATCTAAGTACATCACATAGGACCTAAGTCTGTAGGATGTTTCTTCTTCATCTCTATCCATTGCATATTCGTCTAAATCATAATCCTCGGGTTGGATCCGGATTAAGGAATCTGGATCCCATAACGGGTAAGGAGGCGAGGGTTCTTCATATCGTTCACGGGGTTTTTTTGGAGGTTTTGGAAGAGTGTTCATTGTTCTCTCAAGTTGGTACCTCTGATCGACTCTTCTAAGGAAGTAGCCATACATCACGGATGCAGCGTACAGTTTCCCAAGTTTGATTTTGCTGATTTCAACTATGGAATTGAGAGGGCCAACCATTCGATCTCCAAGAACCAATGACAAGTGGCTTTGTATCATTTCGAATGCTTCAGCAGAATGAACGGCTTCGAGCTTCTGTTCTTGATTTGGCCAGAAGTCTACTCGTCCTGCTGGGTCTGAAGTCGCCTTTATCTGAGGGATCATTGAAATTTCATTTTCCACAAATCTTTGTATAACCAAGCAGTAAAGAATTTCCTCCAAAATTTTCCGTCTATCCTTCTCTTTAACTTCCGCTATTCTCCTGCATTTAAGCAATGCACCATGATGATCTGAAATTACACCATTAACTAAGTTTTGTATAAGCTAAATGATTCTTAGCTGGTATGAGTAAACAAAATCCTTTTGAATACGGCAACCCCGGACGTAAACCATTCGGTTTGAGTAAGCAATAAACTTGAAAGAAATGATTTTACAGGTCGTACTTGGTTTTGAGTCAACATCAGTTGAAACCTCAATGGAGATCATGGGCATTTGGCATCAAAGCAATTCAGCATAGAAGTATGATAGACTAACAGATTCAAGACTACAAGAAGGTGAGAAGGAACTTACTTATAAAGAAGGTCTTGAGATGAAGGAAATTCACGTCCCTGAGCAACTTTTTCACTGGCAAGATTCTCAAGCTGCTGATCGACCGTAATGGGTAACAAATGAGGATGAGTCCTGAGTATTTGCACCAAGAGCTGCCCTACTGGGGATTCCAACTCAAGTGGAGCAAGCGGAGCCAAGTTCTCGTTGGAATCTCCTGATGCTCTAACCGTCACACCTCTTCGTCGGCCATTGTCAACCGCAGTTCCAAGCTTTGGAACACAAAACGAATAGCATTTCTGACAAAATGCAAATGGTACAATGTGAAAATGAAGCATAGTTCCCAACCATGCAAGTTATTTGATGAATCCTCTCGCATACCATCCAACAATTTGAATAAGGGAGAAGTTGGTATCACTCCGTTGAGATTTGGAAGTTAATTTTTTCATGAACAAGAGATTTTCAGGAAACCAGAGGAAGAGGAAAACTAAAGATTCACATAGCAAGCGAATGCCAAAACAGGAAAACTGCACCCTGATACATCGTATACAAACGCCGAGTCCGGGATTAACGGGCTCCTAAAACCAGAATTTTTCGGATTACTACTGAGAGATCGTGAATTACGAGCTCCATGGACGAGTGGATTAACCTAGAAAAACGTTAAATTCCACAAACAGAGGGAGTAACAGCGAATCATGGGCATCCATGTAATCCGTTTCCAACCTTACTGAAACCAAATCCTCACACGTGTTGGATCGAATCATGTGCGATTTTACGGGAAATGAAAAGGAGAAAAAGATAAGAAGTACCTGAGGGAGATGTGACGGAGAAGAAGAAGGGAGGAACTTGCATGATGAATCGGCGAGAGAATGGAAGGAATTGAAGCTGAGTCCGCCATGGCTTCCCGGGGAGGAACCAACAAGTTGCATTTTCTTCCGCTGCTTTGCTTCCAACGTCTTTGGGATTTTCTCGGGAAACAAACGCTCGATTTTCGTAGTCAGGGATGAGACCATGAAATTGTGGCTGTCACTTGTCAGGTTTACTAAGCCAGCAGAGAAATTCCCTTTCTCAAACAATTTCCTTTTCTTTTCTTCACCATTTCAATTATCCCATTTTAAATATAAAATTCGGTTTAAATTTTAAATTGTAATAACTTGGTTATTAAAATATAATATTTCAGTTATCTATCTTACAAATTTATTTACTAATATCTTAGGAAAGTTGCACAAAATCTCACAAAAGTTATAATAAACTCAGTGGAGCAATTAGTGGTTCCTGCATTTGAGGACTACACAGTGCATGTCTAAGGAGAAGGTACATTTTGTTATACACACCTTTCCTGTTATAACAGAGACTAGGGCAACACCATAAACTAAATAGAGTTTCTGCTACTTCCTTCTCATACACACACTTACCTTCCTCAGGATTCATTCCATCCGAAAAGCTAAATAACAAACAAACCATTTGAACCTCCGATTCCTAAATCTACCACGATTGTCAGCTTCTTCCGTGAAGAACCTCTTTTGTCTGTGGAACATACATGGGCAGTGGCTGTACGGGAGAATGACCTTGCCCTTGCAACTTTATACATGAGTTACCGAGGTTTGCTGTCCTTATCCAGAGCTAAGTCATGTTGAGTTGGAGTTTGGATGTTTGCCGGTGCAACTTTGGTAATATCTGTTTGAACATTCAGGTGAGTGTTGCTGTTGTCCGGTTCTTGATCATTCTTATCCGAGTTTCCGCCTTCGAGGGAAGGTAATTCCAAAAGTTGATTCTGCAAGAACCGGGAAGTGGGAACGGGATTTCTCAATGTTAGTTTCAAGCGAGTTGTGATGCCGAGCAAACGGTGGGGATTTTCAAAGAGCTTTCAGCCTAAGGTTTTGGCCAACTCAAAGGTGACTACTGCTCGGTCAGGATGTGGATGTTAGATCAAGGGGTTTATTACCTTAAGAGAGGTATTCTCGGCCAGAAGCTCTTCACACAGACTCTTGAGTTTGTTAATCTCTGTTCTAAGAGTTGTGTTTTCTTCAAGCAAAGACTCAGCTCGTTGTGCCAGCTCATCACATTCGGCCTGACCAAAAGGACGAAATTGCACGCTTGCATAACTTATGCGCATGGGCATACTAGAGACCGGGTTTATATCACGAAAAATGTTTATTACCTGTTTACGCAATCTGGATCTACGAGCAGACTCTCGGTTTGACTGCTTCCTTCTCTGCCGCTTGAGCTCTCTTTCATCCTATTCACAGAACAAGCAATATACTGCAATGAATACAGAGATCAAAATGCTTTGAATTGGGTATTGGTCTATGAGAAGTACTATTTTGGGCGAGTAGGGCAGAGGGTCATACCTGTAGCCAGACTTGTGATTGGGTACCATCTCGTGAGCCCGGAACAACAACTCCTGGAACCGGAGCAGAAGAAACCTTCCCATGCATCCCGGGAACAGCGGGTGAAGTTGGAGCACCCCAATAATCCATCCCAATGTTTAAATTTGTTGTTGGACCAGGAAGACTAGCCGAAATTGGCATGATTGGCATGGTCTGGTTGACCGACAGCAGAGGTGTGCTCGCACTTCCATTTTGAGGGCCATGACCAGAACCACCATTTTGAGATGTCGCTTCAGCTGAAATGCCACACAGAACACTCTCAATAAGCAGTTTTCAAGTTTTAGCCACATGATTGAGATAATATACATAGGCAAAATAACCAACCTTCCTTTGAATCCTGTCTAGATCCAGAGTCCTACAAGAATTGCAAGGAAAATGAAAAGTGTTTTTATCATAGAACTGCAATTTTGAGACGTTTCTACTCCAAAGATGTCATGTGGACGACAAAAAGGTCTCAACACACCAGCATGAAAAAAAAAATTTCCTTAAAATATGGTTTTGCAAGGGACATCAATAGCCTTACGAGATTAGGCAACCCAAGATGGGACGTTTCATCAGATGAAATTTAAATCTTCAGTCAATAACTGGTGCAACCTAGTGATTTCACAAAGTCAAAAATTCATCGGAAATATGTTCATTTCTAATATTCAAGCCTGCAGAGGCAACCAGACAAGCTTACTCGTGAAAACAGGGCAGCTGTTACAGCATCCTTTGTGTGATAGTCAGAAAGTGTTTATGCTTGTAACTTTAGGAGAAAATTTGGACAGCGAGGAATATACAACAAAACTAGTAGCCAGTAAAACTTACATTTTGAGAATTAGAGTCACTTCCTTCACTTGTACCATCAGTTGCACTCTCAGCACTGTGAACAAAAAATCTTCCAATCTCAGCAGAGCTATAATAGAAGAATGGTATTTTCCTCTGAAGTAGTGATAAGTCAGGAATCCGTCCAAGTGCAGGTGTAATTTCTTCTAGACTATGCCATGCCCTTTAGATTTATAAAAGAAAACAAAAACCAATTTACATGCCTTTTGGAATGAACTCCGTTAGCTGATGCCCCCGAGGACTTTCCAGGTTCATTGTTCTTTCCTGTAATCATGTTCAAACTGCCGAGGCTTCCTCTTGATCTTTTAATGGGCAATTTTTCCTTTACCTCAGATTGTTTAGCATCACCCTCAACACCGCCTGAAGTATTTCCCTGCGCATAAAAACTTCTCCATCATTCTTGCACAGTCACGGAAACAAAAGTTCAATCAGGAAGGAAACTATTAAAAATGGATAGAATGCAAACTCACGGAAGCTTCAGCAATTCCATTTGGAGAAGGCATTGCATAGGGGTTAAATGGATAAGATCCCTGTTACAGCATCAAGCTCAAGCATGTTACAGAGGTTAAAAGATCCATAAGTTTGAGTAAATGGCTGCTGCAACAGAAAATCTTAAAAATAGCAGTACCGGAGGTAGTGAAGGATGAGTGTATATGCCACCTGGAGGATACATTGCAACGTAAGGATGAGGGGGCGTTGCATAAGGAGGCATCATATGCTGCAAAAGGCATTTTTTCATGCATATGTTTCATTCAGTTAACAGCAAAATGATCATAATGAATGGAAACATGACATATCTATCAATTGGGTTATGTCCTGACCAACTCCGGAGCAGGAAAAAGGCGGATCCTATTGTATAATATATCAACCAATTTGCCCAACATTTAACAATTCTAACGCAAGTAAAACCTTCAATCCCAAGGAATCAAAATATTATTGTTGTAATAGTCCTTTGCAGCCAGGTATATGAACATTGAGATGCATGCACACCCATAATCAACCTAAAACAGCTTAACTGGAAACATTTATTAACTTACTTGCACTCCCCACATATAAGGGTGAGCTTGGGGACTCGATGCCACAAAACCATGAGGTGGCATAGGAGAATATGCCTATTAAACAATAACGACAAATGTCATAATGACCCAATGTGACAAGAAACCAGGTGATGATTCCAAAGAGTCAAGGGTTAATCTTAGACCTGGAAACCTGACCAATCCGGAGTTGCCATGCCAGCAGTAGCGGCGGAAGAAGGCTCCTGGAAACATCAAAACATCACAAGCATACTGTGAGAGCCAAGTACCACGGATACCATAAGAATCCATGTTTTAGAGACAAAAGTGCAGACCTGTGAAGTAGCAGGAGCAGAAGAAGGCGGCGTCTTAGGCTCCTTCTCTTTAGCAGGCTTATCCGCCTCGCTGCTACCCATACTTAAATTCAAAAACTTCTACAACCTTCCTACAAGACGAACACAGCCCAAACCAAGAGGAGAATTATTTTCACAAAAACAACCACATCCAACAATCTTGGAGCGAAATATCAGATTTCACAGAGTTCATACGAATATATCCGACTGGGCATTAACCAACAGCTACCAAGCATCACAGACAAACCTACGGACAATGCAGAACAACTAAAAGGTCTGATCTCTTTCTCCGATTTAAGAGCAAAACCAAGAACAAGCTGAATAATAAGAGAAACACGCATGAAAACACAACTGCACCTAACATGAGCGACTGTAAACTAAACTGACTGCAAAACCTAACATGTAGTTAACAATGTCGGAATCAACAAAGACGACAAAGAAAACCATTAGTATAACATGAAAATCCGAGCAGCCCTAAAGATAAAACACTGAACCCAGAACAAGAATGCAAAATCAATGCCAAAAATTAAACAGAAAACAAAACAGATTCGTGATTTTTCTGAAACGAAATTGAAACTAGGGATCAGCGAGAAAAGACCTTAGGATAGAAAACTTTCGAACAAACTAGCCGAAACTGGAGATTGGTAGGAGAATTACGAGCTCAATTTCCCAAGATATGTGAGATTGCGATAATCTAAGCATGAAACAAAGAATTGGTGTGTTGTGACCTCTCGTGCCGCGATCGAATTCTTAGTTTTTCTCCCCTTTTGTTTTCTCTTCTTCTAAATTTCCTCCGCTTGTTTTTTATGATGTAATTGATTTACCCCCGGTAAAGCCATAAAATAACAATTTTACCCCGCATTATATATTCCTTACGTTGCTAACTGAGAAAATAGCCGAAAATAGAAATCGGGTATAAGTTCATTTATATATATACTAATATTGAATTGGCGATTCCTTCAAAACTTAATACGGGGAGATTTTAATACAGTGTAATTTTTCATATGAAATTGAATAAAATAATAATATGAAACATAGTTTCACAAATAGGAATTATTTACTGTCGTAGTAATATTAAAATAATTATAAATACAAGTTGAAGATGAATTAGTTCAATTAAAATTAAAACTGAAATCGGAAAAAATATATTTTCTATCTAATGTTTATATTTTTATTTGGAAGGGGGAGTATTTATATTAGTATTGATTCAAGTCGCAAAGCGAGGCAATAGTAGTAAGGTTAATAAACTGTTTAAGCAAAATATAAATAAATTTCTAATATATATATATATATATCTTATTCCATTGCGTACCATACAATATCTAGGATTCCTCGAATAATGTAATATTTCACACCGAGTAAATCCTGAACTCTTCTCTCTTTTACTAAGGCGAGAGGATTAGGTTTTCCCGTGATGTGTTTGGTCGGTGCCCTAGATCCTTACGAACGGAGAACTTAAAAATCCGCTACATCCAATCTTCCTTGAGAGATGGGTAACAAAAATTCGAGTCGCAAATGAGCTTCACAGCATATTTCGTGCTTATGGGGCGCTGAAAAAGGGTGACTACTATACCATCGTCGTGGATGAAGACCTCTATCAGTGGCTTGTCTCCGAATGTGCGAAATATTTTTCTGTATTTAAGATCTTGTATATCTAGATAAATCTAGAGTATATCTAGATAAGTCTAGATAAGTATGTATTTATCAAAAATAGTATATATAATAAATAAACTTGGCTCAATCCTATTATATTAGGATTGAGTCGAGCTCAACAACAGCCATATCTAGGACATACTCGAACACATACCTCACAAACAATGCATTTATCAAATTCAAAATGGGTTCGACCATGGAATCACTCCGATGTTATTAATTTTTCATAGAGATATTGAATGGTTACACTAGATAGCGTTGAAAGCTTTTTCATTAGAGAAATCTCTTTTTACAGGTAATTCAAAAATGTTTTTTGTACAGAAAAATAAATAACAAAATATTAAAATAATTTGAATTAGCCTAACTTAAAAATACATTTTAAAAATAAACTTTTAGAATACAAAAATATATTTTTTAAAATTTATATATTAAAAATTGGATAAATGGAGGCTTTTCATTCATTATCTCTTCTCAAATTTCTGCATCATCAAGTTAAGTCTTTTTTGTTTAAATTTTTTATTCTTACATTAAAAGAATTATATATTAGTAATATATATTTTTAGAAAACATAAAATATTTACATTAAATTTAGAGAATATAATAATAATTATATATGTAAATAAATAGGAACTTAATAAATTAATAAATAATTAAAATAAAAATGTTTATATGTTTATTTGAAATAAAATCTATATATAAAAAGGAGCAACTTTCTTGGCTCCTTATGTTGCTACCTCAACACCAAATTTACTGATTTAATTAAATCTAATATTTACAATCTAAATAAATATTGATATTTACAAATTTTTTTCGCATTCATTGCTACATTTAAGTCTTTGCCCTACAGTTTTTCTTTAAATACCAAGTGATCATCTCGTTTCTGTACAAGATTCTCGTATGATTTTAGATATGTTTATGACGATAGTTGCGATGCTTATGTGTGGTTTTGTATCTGTTTTACTTGTTTTTGTGTTTTCATGTTCTTATAGGTTTTTAAGCGTATTTGGTTTGTTTCGGAGCTAAAGAACAGACGCGAGACAAAGTACGAGCATAAGAGATTATAACGGAGCAAACGGGACGAGAAACGGGCAAGGAATGCGACACGGATTGAGGTTCATGAAGAGCCCGCACGGGGTGTCTTACTTAGCCCGCGCGGGGTGGTGTTCCAAAATTTTTTGCCTGAGTCGTGCTAGCCCATAGCACGCACGGGTCATGAAGAGAATGAGGAGTCCGCGCGGGGTGCCTCCCTAGCCCGCGCGTGGCATGCCTATAACAACTTCCTTATAATGTCTCCAACAGGGAATTTGTATAAAAATGGACTCCAAATTGAGTTCAAAAGCAATTAAACATAGAGGAGAACCCTAGGACGGTACAAAGCATCCATCAATCCATTCAAGAGCCCTCTTTGACGGGAGACACAACAAAGAGTCAGAAATTGTTTCGGCATCATCTCTCGTTTGATATTTCTATGTTCCTTACTCTACTGATTTCGTTTATGATGTTCAGACTCATGATTGAGTAGTAGATTTATTCTAGGAGATGGGATTAGTCCATGGCTATCTCGGAACCTTCGTTGATTTATTTATGAATGCATCTCCCCGTTTCGTTTATCTATTCTTTGTCTGAGCACTTATTCTCTCGTGTTTACAAAGGCCACGTAAATGCATGTGTTAGGGATTAGGAGAAGGACTGAAAGGTGAATTCTAGTCCTAAAAGATCAGACTTAGAACAACTGATACTAGGTCACAAAAGTAGGGTAGTAACGGTTGAGGGTTGAATCGGGCGAATCATGAATCGTAATGGGATTTAGTTGGGGTGTCAGCCACAAAATTAGGGGATGACTCAATCTAGCCACGTTCATATGCCTTGAGAGAGGGTAGGTTCTACATTAGAATCGTCCACCTTAGATATCTTGATAGGAATGCACGATTAGATAGATCGGAGATAGGTTTCGGAAGCTATGGGGTGAAACCGGTTTTCTAGGGCGT
Organism: Gynandropsis gynandra; assembly: GCA_036759665.1. Classification (NCBI taxonomy): domain Eukaryota; kingdom Viridiplantae; phylum Streptophyta; class Magnoliopsida; order Brassicales; family Cleomaceae; genus Gynandropsis; species Gynandropsis gynandra. The sequence continues at coordinate 15,619,925 of CM071872.1, read as the reverse complement.
TTGTCTCTTTGTTTAGGACTCGTTTATCCACTGCATCATCATCATACTTGCATCTTATCATCCTTATTTCTTCGCAGCAAGCATTGATTCTTAGAGCGTGTTACATTAGTCCTCGTGGGATCGACACCTTAACTACTACACACGTGTCGTGCACTTGCGGGTAGTCTTAGGTTAACTTGTTTAACTTGACACACATCACAAAGAAGTCCCATTCACTCATTCCCCCATGACTTCCACATAACTTCTCTTTCAGTAGCCTTGGATACCTCTCACTAAAATCCCATTATTTCCCCTCAAGCACTATTCTATCCGGCAATGGTTAATGGTAAATTCTCTCTTCCTTAATTTTCTTCCTCATTCCCTTAATCTTCTTGAATCATACCTGAAATAAGATTATGATTATGATTCAATACATCCAAGTACAAATTAGGACTTAACAGATACTTGAAGAAGATAAGGAAACCCCTGAACATTTTTCTGAAATTGTAGATTATGTTGTTTATGATGTTTTTCCGTATGACTTATTTCTGAAGAAGTTAATATGCTTCTAACAGTGACACCCTATAAGGGAAACTAGAGAAAGAAACCAGATTTGAACCAGTTGTCATGGAGGAGATGGAAAATAGAGTTCGACACTACTTATTGTTTGAGTATACCATGGTTCTTCGAAACTACAAGGATATCAAGAACATGATGAATGAGATTAGGTTTCATGATCAGCAGTAAAACATAACACAACTTTTTAATTCACTTGATATCCACTAAACAACAATAGCATACACCCTCTTCATTTTCCATGCTTTTATTCCCATAAATCCTTTTTAATTCACTATTAATTTGAATAACAATTGGTTAATTGGCCTAATCCTAATATGGCTTCTAATGGTGAAACAAGACAAACTGGGGAAAGAAGGTGAACCAGAGGATTTAGGAAAATATAGTTGAGCACTTACGCGTAGAAAATATACCATGGTTCTTCGAAACATTAAAACTCAAAGGCAACTTTTTAATTCACTTGATATCCACTAAAATATACATATGGTTCTTCGAAGCAGTAACTCTTAACGGTAACCCTAAACATCAAGAATTAACACTAATGCTCAGCAAGTATACACTATACTAAAATATACCTATGGTTCTTCGAAGCAGTAAAATTTAGAGATGTGTGGGACCTTATGGAAGAGTATGAAAGGATGAAGAATATGGTGGAAGTGTGTAGAGATTCCTAGAGCGTGTAGAGCATTCTAGAATATTTTAGAGATGTGTGGAACCTTTTGGAAGAGTATGGAAGGATAAGAAGATGGTGGAAGAGTGTAGAGATTCCTAGAGTGTGTAGAGCATTCTAGAGAATCAATCTCCACCATTGGATGCAAGAAATCTCCACGATCAATTTGGAGGTGGAGTAGTATAAATAGGGGTGGTAGCATCCATTTCTTATCATCTAAAAACTCAAGGATCAAGAGAGAATCCACTTAGAGTGATGAAACTTAAGAGAGCCTCTTTGTGAGAGAAGAGAAGAAGCTTGACAAGACTCCATCCTCAAGTTTGAGTGAGCCACTAAATGTGAGTCAATTTTGTAATCATACTATTATTATATATAGTAGAAGAATCTTCATTTTGAGAATTGTACTCTTGTACTCCAATTTCTTCTTTCAATCCTAAATGTCCATCTTAACATTACGAAGCGAGAAATTTGAGATTTCCCAACAAAAATAATAGAAATAAAAAAAAATGTTAATATGAAGCAAACTACTCAAAATGGGAAACATTTGGTAATTTCTTTTTAATGATGTCAATGTCATCATCTAATTTCGATTTCTTATTCATTGAATCTCACAATCGATCCATTCATCTTCCATAAAGTCAACATATTTTTCTTCATCCATAGGTTGTAAATTTTGAGTTACATGTGGTTCCTTCTTTAGTGTTCTTGACAAACCCTTGAGTCGTGTCTTCTATGGATTTGCAACAAAGCTTCCTCTTCACCTTGTGGTGACTCATCGTGATTGTATCCTGAATTTGACATAGAAACGATGTTATAAAACAGAACATGGTCAAACAAAAAGAAGATGAGTGATCCTCACAACTCTCAAGAAGTGTGTTTCACTCAATTTTCTCTCAACTCTCTAGTTTTCTTCTTGGTTTATCTTGTTCGAACTAGTTCGAAAGTCAAAGATACAAACTCGCAGACGAACAACCATAAATCAAACTACACACTTGATGTTACAAGTGTAATGATTCAAAACGGTTACTAATCTTCCCAAAATTTTCTATCCATTTTCTCTTTTCTTTTTCACTTACCAAAATCGTTTCTTTTTTAGTAGATAGTCCTAAGACAAGAATCAGGCTATTACTAAATGATATGAATTTCGGTCGTCGTCCTTGTGAAGAGGATGAAAACGATGGAGAATTAAAACCATATAATAACTTGATAATTTAAAACTTCTTCTTTGAATGCCCCAAAAGCCATGCTTCCACACAATTACAAAACCTCAATCGATGCGTTGATGCTACAACAATTGAGGTTTAGTGTTGATAAACCATTTTGAACGTTTAGATCTCTAATCCAAGAGTTCGATAGCTAATTCTTAAAGAATTAGCCAGAAAAACCACAAAAACTCTCTAAAAACTTGGTTCATTTGTTTAACATAGGTGTGTCTTATTTTATGAGGTTGAAACAAAATGAAAAATTAGAAAATAAGTAAAGGCACATAATATTTGGAACATTGCTCGGGTGAAATATTGGTTCGAATTCGAGACAAAGATTTTTCTTGGGTCAAACACAATATCGCTCAGCGTGAGCACATTGTCATTCGAACTGAGCGATCAATGTTCTTTAGATGGACATTGGGACAAAGATTTCGTTCGGGCCGAGCATGAGGCCAATTAAGCCAAGCGAATCTTGATCGGTGTACTTTGTGATTTGTTCTATCGGAAAAATATACATGCCTTCCTCTACTTGTGGCTAGGTTAGATATGATTGATTTAGCAGGTCTTGATGCTTTCGTAAAACAATTGCAAATTCTTTAAAAACATGAGTGAACATGTTTTGAAATTTCCTCGCCCTAGCCTCGTGATCAATCCTTGCATATGTGTTACATCTGAAATCATGTTCTCATCGTGCACCACCTAGTTCCAATTGAACGGTCAATATCGACGTAAACACAATAATCAGATGGGAACCGAACATTATCAAAGAGACTATATCGAGCTAAAGTCAATCCGAAGGGTGAACACTTGACTTGAGACATCATGGTGAGTGTTACTATTCACAATACGGTTTTCTTTAGTGGTATTGGGATATTAGATTATAGGCGTGTGATGTCGTAAACCTTTAAAATGAAGAGATGTGTTTATATAATATATTTTTTTATTAACAGTAAGTTGAAACTTCACAAATATGATATTGAAATTACAAGTATATCATTTGAATTTTGTGACACAAATAAATTCATTATTATAGCTTTCAATATTAATCAAAATAAAAAACTAAAAGATAAATTAATAATCTAATGTTTTATAATTTTTTTTATGAAATAATGATAAAATATGCGACTACATCTTAAAATCAGTCGAATCAATTTATCGTTGTTTTATAATCATGAAATACTTTCTTTTATAGTATACAATATCGTACGAAAAAGGAAATATAATATCGCAGAATATTGGTGCAATCTTTGGAAATATCTCGATATTCAATACAATATCAGATAATATCCAAAATATCATCAGAATATTAAGTGGTATCTTAGAGAATATTCGCCTATCAATCACACGAATTGTGTCCATTAATACCCTCCCTCAAATTGGAGCGTGCAAATTGTGGACGCCCAAATTAGAAGAAAAACGCCCATGGGTCAGTATACCAGAAGGCATCGCGGTAGAGAGTGTCGGGGTCGGTATGCCAAAGGGTGTCGAGATCAGTACGCCAAAGTGCGTATGGTCGAAACGCCAAAGGGCGTCGTATCGGAATGCCTACAAAGGGCATCATGGTTGGAACGCCAACAAAGGGTGTCATGGTCAGAACGCCTAAAAACAGAGTCATGGTCCGAACGCCAAAAGGCGTCAAGGTCGGAACGCTGAAAGGCGTAAGGTCGGAAGGAACGTCGTGGTCAGAACGTCGAAAGGCGTCATGATCGTAAAGTCAAAAAAGCATCATGGTCGTAATGCCGAAATGACATCATGGTCGGAACGCCGAAAAGGCGTTATAGTCAGAACACTGAAAGACGTCAAGGTTAGAACGCCGAAAGATATCAAGGTTGGAACGTCGAAAGGCATCAAGGTCGGAACCCGAAAAGGGCTTCGGGTTTTGTAGGTAGGGGTGTAAAATGAGCTGGCTCGGCTCAGCTCGCCTTCAGCTCGCCAAAAAACGAGTTGGTTCAGCTCGGCTCGTTTTTTAAACGAGCTGGAAAATCCCACTCAGCTCGGGCTCGCCTCTAGCTCGCCAAAAAACGAGCTGGCTCGCGAGCCAGACTATTTAATTATTTTGAATTAGTTGTAATATCATATATGATAAACATATCAAACGAACCAAATAAAATATCGAAAATATGAAAACATTAATTCAAACATAATGTTATAAAATATCATTATACTAAATAAAAATTAACCTTCTCGAATAAAAAGTATAAAATATCATTGTACTAAATTCGACCACTCGTAACTTTACTAAATTGTTTCTTTATTTTGTTATATCAATTATTAGAAAAAGGAAAAATACATTATAATAGTATATTATGTTTAAACAATATATTATGTTTTATTAAATGCAATATTATACATGATATACAAAAAAATATTTTATTTTTGTACATTATTTTTTTTAGCTCGTGAGCCAGCTCGCGAGCCAGCTCGTCTAAGCTCGGACTCGTTTTGGGCTCAGCTCGTCAGCTCATCAGTTCGTTTTCTAAACGAGCTAGAAAATACCCAGCTCGGCTCGCTTAAATATGGTCCGAGCTAGAGCTGGCTCGCGAGCCGGCAGCTCATTTTACACCCGTATTTGTACGCCGAAAAGGGTGTCGGGTTCGGTATGTCGAAGGGCGTCGGGTTCGGTACACCGAAGGGCGTCAAGTCAATACGTCGAAAAGACGTCGGGGTTTAATATGCCAGAGAAGCGTCAAGGTTCGGTACGCCGGAGATGGCATAGGGGTTCGATACGCCGGAGAAGGCATCGAGGTCGGTATGCCAAAGGGGCGTCAAGGTTCGGAACGCCTGAATGGCGTCGGGGTTCAAATCTTGTGGAAACGGTCAGGTCATTGGAGTAATGGGTCGTTGGAGTAGTGAGTTGCCGGTCGAAGAAGTCTATCGATGCATTTTTTTATGTTTGGGGTTTTGGTTTGAGGTTTTGGTCGAAATTAGAGCGGAAGGTCGATTCTTGTTTTATGTTTGAGAACAAAAAAGAAAAATGAGATAAGATACTATGTTTTCAAAGAGGAAAACAAAGTCAAAATACGGTCGAAGAAGTGAATTTTGATGTGGTAGATTATAAGAAAGAAAAAAAAACATAAGCTCTAGAAGAGTCTCTAATACTATGATAAAATATATAACTACATCTTGAAATCAGTCGAATCAATTTTTCATTGTTTTATTAATCACGAAATACTTTCTTATATAATATATAATATCGTACGGAAAAGAAAATATAATATCGCAGAATATTCGTACAATCTTTAGAAATATCTTGGTATTCAATACAATATCAGATAATATCTATAATATCATCAGAATATCATCACAATATTAAGTGGCATCTTAGAAAATATTCGCGTATCAATCACACGGATTATGTCTATTAATAAATAATTTTTAAAAAATAAATAAAACAACATTGATTTATATATATTTTTTAAATAAAGAAACTATATCAATTTATATATTTATTTTTGATAATTTTTTATTAAACAAAATATTTTTAAAATCAACTCTTTCAACTAAAAATTTTATTTACTATCATTGTTATTTTTAAATAATTTCTTATTTTAAAATAAGCCATGATATACAAATATTTTTAAAAATGTTAATATATATTATTTTTAATAAATTAAATATATATATATATACACAAATATAATTGTTATATAAAACTATATATTAAAACATAAATTTATTATATATACACACTCGCGTAATTTTTTAGTTCTATTTTAAATATGAAATCTGAACATTACAAAATAACAATGAAAACCAAAATTTTTGTATTTGAAAATATATACCATAAAGCATATTTTATAGGTATTAACGACTGAAATTTAATCAAGATATATTATTATTTTTATTATTAAATTTATAACAAATTATTAATAAAGACATGTACACTTTCATTTGTAATTTGTGTATAGAGTTTTAATTAATTGGATGAGATTAATATTTAAATATAAATTGAACAAACTTATATGAAATTTTATATTTTGTTATTCCCAAAAATTGGAAATATTAGGTATGCTTATAAGATGGAAAAAATAGAAAATTTATCCACAAAGTTCCAATCTAACTAATATTTCAATAAAATATTCTTAAAATGTTATAAAACAATTTAGAAGTTTAAAAAGTGAGGGAAATGTTATATTTTTTGCTTAAATAAAGAATTCTAATGTTACTTCATAGATGTAGATATTGATAAATACAAAAAATACATTGGATTGCTTCGAAGAAGTTAACTGAGTCATTTAGATATATGTAATTGGGTTTATGTAAACTTTCAAGACATTGAGAGGTAAAATGAAATTTATATAAATAAATGGGGTAGAAATTAAAAATTTTATAACTTTGGAGAGCAAAAACCGACAAAGTAAAAATTCTTCTCCATTTATTGTCTTCACGTTTGCGATTCATTTCTCTCCGTAGCCATGGAATTGGTCTATAAAACCTTGTGGTTGTCAAGATCATCAGATTTGCTAATTTAGACATCAGAGTGACAAATACAATTGGGATCATCAGACCCCATAATTGTTAGGATATATGTCATATATATATATATGATGTTGAATAGTCAGATCGAACAATCATCTATGTCATGTGTAGAAAAAAAATAGTTTGATTATTCATCTACGTTTCATCCCATAAAAAAATATCATTTATAGGCATTAAGTGGAGTCTAAAAATAGTTTTCGAGAAGGCAAAAATTACCTTAATATACAACTTTTTCAATGTTTATGAATATTGATAAAGAGAAAACTCTTGAACAAACTTAATTTGGAAATTGAAATCGAAAATAAATCTGCCAACAAATAACGAGAGATTAATGTCCAATTTTAACATTTAATTATATTATAAGCTCAAATCTAAAATTCATAATATTCGCAAGCCTAAACCTACAGTCTCTTACATGATTACATACTATATAAGCATTGTCATATGAAAAAACTTTTCTTCTTGTATAACTCGTCAACTTCTTATAATAAATAAATTTTATATATTAAAGATATAGTTCTTTTTTATTTTGGTGTTGTCACCTCTGCACCAGGTGACAACTAAGGCTAAACAAATAACGAATATACACAATATCCAACTATTTATATTTGTATTTATATTCAACGAATATCTGAATATACTATTTGTATTTGTATTTGTATTTGTATTTATACACTCAAATATTTGTAATTACGAATATCCGTTGAATATACGAATATCCGTATCTAAACCTAAATTCTTTTAATGTAAAAAACATAAAAAAATATTTTAATAAAAACCAATAATCATCAAATGTAATCTAAACTAAAATTCAAATCACACAAAAATATAAAGATATATAATATAAATAAAACAAAATACAAAATCTTCGTATCCATCTCTACATCAGTTTTTTAAATTTAGTTTCATCAATGACTTAAACTAATATCGCCAATTCACCTAAAAGAATAAAATAAATTGTTAGATTATCAACTTAATACATTAGAATAAAACTCGTAAAAAAGTTATATATTTAGTGAGTTTTGTTTTCTCGATATCTTGCAATGTCTCGATAACATTATCCAACCTATTTGGATTAGAATCCAATATTTAATGCAAATTAAGCTTCAACAATATTAATTATTTTAATGTCTTTGATATTTTAGTCCATCAATCATAAATATATTACATATTGTTTATATGTTTGTATATCGAGTGTTAAAATAAGAGTAATAATATTTTTTTATTTAAAATTTGAACATCAGTTTTGTTATTAGGTATCTATATATTAAATAAATTATACTTACGAATATGAATAGTTCAAATTATTGAGTATATCATTTTTATTTGTATTTGTATTTTTCGAATATCTGATTTCTAATATTTGTATTTGTGTCAACAAATATTCAAATTTTTGGTTTGAATACGAATCGGACACAAATACTTAGAATATTTTGCCCACACCTAGTGGCAACCACCCCACCCTCATATTTTTGTTTTAAATTTTTAATTATTTTAATATATTAAACTTATGTATTGATTTTAAATGGTATTTTCAATGTCTCTTACTTATTTGTCATTAAAAACATATACGTCGTCCATTTACGTTACATGATTTATCTCCAGAAATGTTTTTATTTATCCAATTAATACAAATGGTACTCACCCATCCATTCATTTTCCCCAAAGTTTCTTTTGCAATTTTCATTATCCATACATGAATCAACCATTGTTACAAAAACTCTAACATTTGCTTATCTCCATTGATCTCATTGTCTTCTCATTATCTTCTCACGCTTTTAGTCTTCTCACCGCCATCGAATCCTCATGAGGAGGTTCACCAGTTTGATCAACTCTGACTCCCATCTAACCTTAAGTTTTTTCGATCAATGAAAGGATATGAAGTTATAAATGTGTTTATAATTCATTGTTGGTGATTTTAATGATTCATAATTGGTATCTACTTGAATTTTATATTTTAGAAATCATATTGTATGAAATCCGACTAACTACACTGACCAATGTGTGATTTTGCTTGGATGATGCTGAAAAATATATCACTAGTCATGATCTTTGAAGAGCTCTTTAATTTTCCAATTGGGTTTACTTCTTCTTCTCCATGAATCAAACTCCCTTCTTCATCCAGTATAAAAACCGCTTGACAACAAAGGTGAAGAAATTCAAAGAATACATCATGGTGGGTAGAAACAGAACCAGAACCAGAAATGGCAGTGTTAGGATCTTTAGGTTGTGCAAATTAGGGTGGGCACGAGTCGGATACTTTGAAGTTATAGGGTGTTTGAACCCGAATCAATATTACTTTTTCTAATCGAACTCAAACCCATGGTATTCAATTACCCGATCTTTAGATACTTGAAATATTGGTCGGATACCTACGAGGACCTGAACCGATTTTTTTAATGTTAAAGCATATATTGGTTAGGGTTTAAGTTCGTGTACCCTATAATTTTTTATTACCAACCCATACCAAGTATGATGCTAATGAAATTTCCCGTGATGATTATAAAAATTACAGTATGAGTGTGTCGTCATTGTCAACTTGAAGTTGATTTACAATAGACCTTAAAGAACTATACACATGATGTGAGTGGATCTTCTCAATTTCTGTCCAATTATATTGTAAATAAAAGCTTTGAGTTTCATCGAATTTTATTTTCCTTTATACATGTATTCGATGAGTTTCGGGATGATAGTGTTTAAACACTTTTTTATGATGAGAAGAGTCAATGAAGATGCATTTCATGTTTTTAGGCTCAAGTTTGCTTCGTAAGGCTTCATCTAGAAACATATAACAAACACACCCAAATAATTTAAGCTATCGAGATCAGGTTTAATAAATACCTCATAGGGAGTGATGTCATTTAAGTATTCTATCGAAAGCCTGTTGATGAGGTGACATACTGTTATGATTGCATCTCTCCAAAATTAGAAGGGCACGTGTCAGTAGAAAATAATGGTGTGTGTAACCTCCTCCATTAGATGCATATTTTTGCGCTCGACCACTCCATTTTATTATGGAGAATATGGAAATGAGGTCTGGTGCACAATGCCTTGATCCTCTAAGCGGATGGCGCGTGTACTCTCCTCCATTATTTGACTTGAGAAACTTAATTCTATCATGTAATTGTGTTGTAACATAATTATAATATGTATTAAATCCGTCAAATACATCACTTTTGGACGTTTACAAGTAAAAACAAACATATTTTGATTTTTATCTATAAAGGTAATAAAATATTTCCTAGAGTCTAGTTAATCTAGGTTATGTCCAAACGTTCGAGTGAATTAAATCAAAACATTTGTCATATTGTGTATTAGATTCATGAAAAATAGTCCAATAAAGCTTTCCTAGTATGCAGGTCTTACATATTTCATGATTATATTTGACATTAGTTAACACACTTTTCAATGCTTTATAACGTGGATGCCCTAATCTACCATGGCAAAGTTGTGAATTTATATTAATACTAATGTCAGAACAAATAAATGACTTCAAAATATCATCAAACATTTTACAACATAAAGATCATTCTTGAGCGATCCTTCTTCAACGGTTTTCTTTGTCTCAGTATCCTCAATCTAAAAAACTTTTAGGTTCTAAAAACTAGACAATTGAAATCTTAAGTTCGTTTCCTAAGAAATAATAAGTTATTTAAGAAATCCGGTATATATTGGGCCTTAGTATTTTTATTAAGAATCCTAAGGTCTTATATTCTTTTTATTGGTATATTACTTTCGTTTGTAATTTTTACGTTTCCTAAATAAGGTTGTATATTTTGAGTTAAATTCAAGTTATTTATCATGTGACTCGTCGTTCTAGAATCGACTATAATATGAGTTTTATATTCAATAAGTAGGGCGATGTTACCCGGATCAATTTGTTTAACCATGCCATGATCGAGGAGAAGTTTGATTTTGTTCTATGTTAGCCTTCGTCGCATACATGGATTCTTCAGTGTAGTGAGATATTTCACAACTTCTAGTTTTCTTTAGAAGGGATGGAGTAACCAACACTTCTCCTTAATGTGACCCATCTTCGTGTAGTGCTCGAACAAGACAACTTTTCAATTAAGCCTTGGATTGCCTTTGTTGTAACATGCCAGTTCTAGAGAACCTCCATGGAAAAAGTGTAATAATTTCCTTGATGAGGATATGATCTTGGATCCATAACAAATCAGACGAGAATAAACAATGAAGGGCAAAGTAAAGGAGCTTCAGAATATGTTGGCATAAATGAACACTAAAGGATAGATAAAGACCCCACGAGGACATCAAGAAAGTCTTAAGAAAGACTACAAGAGGTCCCTACAAAGAGAAGATGCCAAGAGGAACAAGAAAGTGAAGGATCAGACAATGCTCGCTTAGACCAAAATAGTGCTCGACCAGAATGCCTAATGAGATCGAGAAAATGCTAGATTCAAGAATGTTCTATAGACCAACTTTTGCAATGCTCGTCCGAACGATTTGACTGTTAGACTGAGCGATTTTACCGCGTTTTCTTACGTTAGCTTATTTTATTCAGTTCAGTTTTCCATTATTATTTAGTTCTTATAAATAGAGACCCATTGTATGATATTTAAATAATGTTTTAATGAATCAATAGTGTTTTTTCTTGGTAATTCTTGAGATTTAGCTACTAAATCTTGGAGAGATTTTAAGTGTTAACTGAGTTATCAACACTAGATCACAAGTATTGTACATCATTTGTTGAGTCTGAGATTTTCTTATCGGGTTGTAGTTGGAGTTTGAGATGTCTTTTATTAGAGAATACAAGTTCTAGATTCTATTATCGAGTTACTAGGGGGGTTGTAGTTCATTACCACTCATCTAACAAAAGAACATCGATCTAGGTTCATATTATTCCTTCTTCTAAATTTGCATGAAAACTTTGTTGAACGGTAGAATAGGATTCTACTGAAGGATATGATCGATCAGTCTAGTGTAGGATTGTTCAGAGTTTGAAGTAGTTCGAACACTTGGTCTTGATTGTCTATGTCGACAATCTCTTTGGGATTAGTGGTGAGAGGATGAAGCTCGTTGAACTCTTAGCAAATATATTTGAAGTCCTTGAGACGATGGATGAAAGGCTTGTTATCTTGCTAAAGTGTGTTCAGCGCTTTTTTATCTAAACAATGCAGGCTAGGTTGGAGGTGTTGCTGAACATTTCCTTCAGATCATTCTATAAGAGGTGTGCATTGCTCGTATTGTCGTATGACCTCAACTAGGGAATTTTGCAGCATCACAATAGCTCCCAAGGCTTCATGATCTGCAATGTCATCACCATCTAAAACCTTCCCATTTGGTTTTGATGAAGATTGTGGCTGATTCACCACATGCTTCCACAAACCTTGACTTTCGATGTTAGATTTGGCGAGTTGCGACCATACAAGGTATTTTTCACCATTGAACACGATTACGATGTTATCTTAAACAAGGTTCGATATTCTCTTTCTTACAAAGACACGTGACATAGAGAAAGAAAAAGAATTAAGCGGAAGTGAATCAAGAATAGAAGAATTATTAACTCAATTATGAGATTAGTATTATATTATTTTCGTCCATTACATGTACATATAGGTAAGATATTTCCTTTTTACAATATGTTACAAATGATAAATGGAAATACTAGTAAAGTAAACTATTTACAAGAAGAAAATACTAAATATACATATAAAATTCTATTAATTTCCATAAGGAGTGGATGCCATAATGGAAAGGAGGACAGTAGACTTCTTTGTTTCCTTTTCTTGGTGGACTAGGCACAAGAGGTGAAGAAACAATGTAAATGAAGTAGAATGTTTGCCACATGGAGAATGATCGAAATATTTTAAGTGGAGTAGAGTGTTTAACACTATCATCTTCTCAATCTTCGATTTCGCACAATGGTTCATCTCTTTTTCTCTCTTCTCTATGAGCTTTGGAATTTGACAATTTCAAATGGTTTATTTTATTCATCTATGTGGTTTCCGATGGAAATAGAGTCGACTGAGTCGAATAATGAGATTTCTCCCTAAGAGCTATCCTGGAGATATCGACAAGAGTAGATTCCATCAAAAACAGGTATGTCGTGGTAGGGAGAAACAATACCAGAAATGACAATTTCAATAGTACTTTAAAATTTTGCAAACCCACGTACTATAATCTCTTCCATATCAGATTTTGTCAAACGATTATCGAATGGTTTAATTGGTCATGATACTCACTTCAATTCTAATGGAAGAATTCACAAATTTATCCGCCTCTATATCACTTGGAATAAAGAAGGTAAGTAAATTTCGAGGTACCATCTAATTTCTTCAATTTATTTGAATTGTTAATAGGTTGTTACCACAGATGAAAAAATAGTTATTAGTTTAGTTAACCATAACATCTAATTTTATGCTTCCTAAGAATACATTGGTCATTGTTTCTTGTGATTGTTAATTAGGAAAATTATATTTGCATTGTTTACATTGATTAGGTTTGTAAAGTGGGCTTGACAAATTATGATAAACACATGAAATTTGTACACCACTTCTCTAGACCCTGATATCATTGAAATAAAACTTATTATGATGGTATTTTCTTAAGGAATTCAAAGATATTAAGATTTTCACCATGTCCTAAAGGTAATCAAACGTCACTTCTCAACTTCATAAATTCTTCTTGTGCAAACCTTTACGTGGTCTAAAATTCATGCACTCGGATAAGGTTTTCTGGCTCCCTCTACTATATTAGCTTTAGATTTTTCTCCAATATCCATGAAGTAAAACCAACCTTTTGGATATGTGTTTTTTGTTTGTATAGCTCATGTTTTCCTTGAAGACATGAAGCCCATGAACAATTTGTTAATATTCACTTCAAATCAAATTTTTATTTTGGATTTGCTGAGGTCTCTTTCATCCATTCTATTTATGGTGTTTTCTTGTCTTTTATGTTTCTCGTTTCTTTCTTTTGTTTCCTCTCCATATGTTTCAACGACTACTTTATCAGTGTCTCTTTGATTCTTTTCTTTAGTTGATATGAACATGAAAAAACCATTCCCGTAGTTTTTTACCTTTGGCATTGATGCCATTGATCGTAGGATCTTCTACGTACGATACCTTTGTATTTTCTCATTAGTGGAGCACCAGATTGAACTACACAACCGTTTTAGACTTCACATGCTTTTTTCTTATATGGTGTAAAGTATTTATGAGCCCTTGAGAAATAGTTTCTTAAATGGTATGTCTGACATTCACAAGACTTTCATATCATGACATGTAGGGATGAGCTAAAAGTAAAAGTTAACAAGTTAACCTCTATAATGGACAATGTTGAGAATCTTGTATAAATGTTTTATGGTGATCGGATAGAAAATTCTATATATGTGGCTTATTTCTATTCTTTATATAAATGAGCGCCATTTGTATCCGTTTCAGAGTCCAAGTTTGATTAGAATATCAGTAAGTTGAAAATTGTTTAGAATGTGGAACCACATATGAGCAATATTCTCTAATGATTCACTATTGATGTAAATTCCAAAAAAAAAGCTTACGTGGAATATTGATTATGAGTATCGAGCAACATGTAAGATCAAGAATGTTAAAACTTTTCTTCATCTCTTTGAATTTTGTAAAACTATTATCTTGATCACATATCTTATTATAGTCTTCCTCTTACGTCTAAGATCCTTGATAATTTTTCTCCAGTAGTTCCCATTGAAAGAGGAGATTAGGTTTCTCTATCATTATTTATCAGCTTGATTATCATTAGAAGTGTCAAAATAGAGTCCGATATGTGGGTCCACCCGAAACCTGTCCGAAAACTAGCGGACTCGGGTCTTAAAATGAAAGGCCTTAATGCAAGCGGACTTTCGATATCGGGGTTTAAAATAGCCCGAACAAATATGACCCGGCCCGTCAGGCCATAAAAATAAACCTAAAACTCTAACCATCCAGCATTATCTCTTTCTATCTTCTCCTTGTCTTTCCAAGCCATCCAGGTCGTTTCTTTCTCCTTGTCGTGCTTCCTCAAACCCTAGTCGTCTAGTGTTGTGTTTCTCTCTGCGTCGTGTCCATACCGTTTCTCTCTGCATCGTGTCCAAATCGTTTCTCTATTCTCCTTGTCGTCGGTGTTGTTTCTCTCTTCTCAGTTCTGGTGTTCGCCGTGTTGATCTTTTTCGTCAAACGTAGGAGGTATGTTGGTCTTTGCCATGCTAGCCATTTCAATTCGACCGCAACTCGTCGGCTACCTCAAATCCCAGCCGTCTAGTGTTGTGTTTCTCTCGATTCTAGATTGTTTCTCCCTGCATCGTGTCCAGACTGTTTATCTCTCCTCCTTGTCGTCTGCATCCCGGTTCTAGTTTTCACCGTCGAAAGTAGGAGGTGCGTAGTCTTCATCATGCTGATCATTTCAATTCATTCGAAGCCTGTGGCTGCCGAAGTCCGTCCAAAGCCCATCGGGCCGAACCACGGACCTAACATTCTCGTCTCGTTTGTTTTCGGATCGGTCCGACCCGAACCCATTTTCGTTGGGTCACAAGTGGGCTCGGACTGGGCCGGCCCGAATGATACTCTTAACTATCATATTGGGCTTAAAGTCCAATATGAGGAGGTAAGTAAAAAGTCCGAAACGTTAGCAATTTTAAAAGATTGCAGTTAGCGCGCACTATTCTTTTTCAAGATCAAGTTTCTCACTGGTTAGTCAAACTTATAAGCCTATATTTTATCTTTATTGGATACTTGAAGAAGGTCAAGTTTGGAACCCTATACAAACAAGGGGCTTTTTCCCAACTTATGCACTGCAGGTCTCGATCTCGCTTGGTGGTGTCCTTGTCGATTTTGTGCTTGAGTTGGAGGCCCCCTCCATCGAGTCAAGCAATTTGTTGTCAGAATTCTCGCCTAACCTTTTAGATTTTATGTCATGCTTCTCTTCGAATCGGTTCCTAGTATCAGTCAAATAAGATTCACCATCAATGTCTCGTTTATGCTCAAGTTCAAAAATTTCAAGTTTTCTTGTTGAGTATATTTGGAGTGCATGTGTAATAGCTTGATGTTGTAAGATGTCCATTAAATACATAGAGCAAAAAAGTACTTTATCCACAATCACATGTCATTTAGAGCCTACTATCACACAGATATGCAACAAGGAAAAGCGAGAGAAAAAGATTGTGTGTGGCGTCCACGCGTTTCCAAAGGATATGAAGGCGGATGATTTACGTTGTGCAAATGAGAGTCATGTACATAAGTCTTCATAATGGTTATTTTACTTAATTATTTTATTGATTAAATATCATTATATTATAGAATTAAAATATTTTCTGTAAACACATAATATACATAAAAATTATTAAAAAATTCCAGAAATTTACCATCATTTTTCGATTAATCATTTAACATAAACATTAAGTTTTTCACTCTTTCAATTTTTATAGATTATAATCATATGATCTTAATTATAAAATTATCAGTTAAAATTTTAAATTTATATGAGATATTTGTAATAAAAAATTATTTATCATCTTCGGATTTTTTTAGTAAAAATTATTCAATTTAAAATATTATTATATCATAAAGTCCATAATTTTTCAAAAAAAATTTAAAAAATATGAAATACTGAATTAGGGTAACTTCAAAAATACACTTAAACCGCTATAAAGATTTCAGTCATACCTTTTCTGGAAAAAGTCTCACTTTCAAATCTACCTTTAAAATATTGATAACATCATATTGTCTTTATCTTTTAATCGAAAATTTTTCTCTCTCCTCCAAAGCACCTCAATTTCTATCTCTCATGTGGCGTAAAAATTACTGTTCTCCTACACCACATCAGATTCGGCGTGAGTAGCTTGAAATCGACATCAAAATCACTGCAAGTAGCTTGAAATCGACATCATATTCACCGCGAATAGGTTGAAATCGTTTGTTGTCAACAAAGAGCTTGCAATTAAACACGTTCCGCAAAAAAAACAAGGTATATATAGTGAGTTTTTCGTGTTTTTCTTGTATTTTCGTGTTTCTTTTATGAATTGGATAACCCGAGTGAGTAATGATTAATATGTATAGATTCGATTCTTTCTTTTTAAAAAATGAGTCTTATATTGATGTAGTCAAAACGAGTCATACTTATTGAAATATCATATGATCGCAATGAGTGACAGTCTCTTCGAGTCTCACTGGGTCACAGAGTCATATTGAAACATATAGTTGCAGTAGGTCATAGAGTCTCATCGAGTCGCTCGGTCGCACTGGAGCATAGAGTCTCATCGATTCGCTAAGTTGCACTAGGTCATAGAGTTATATTGTAACCCAAGGTCGTAGTGGATGATAGAGTCTCATCAAGACACACGATCGCGTTGAGTCACAAATTCTCATCAAGTCACATGGTCGCACTGGGTCATAGAGTCTCATCGAGTTGCACAGTCGCATAGGGTCACAGAGTCCCATCGAGTAGCATGGTCACACAGGGTCACAGAGTCTCATCGAGAAACACATGGTCGCAGTGCGACATAGAGTCTCATCGAGTCGCACAGTTGCACTGGGTCACAGAGTCTCATCGAGTCGCACAATCATACTAGGTCACAGAGTCTCATCAAGTCGCACGGTCAGACTGGATCATAGATTTATTTTGAATTTGAAACACATGGTCGTAGTGGGTCACAGAGTTTACCCTCTTTTTATATTTTTTGTTACATATATAATGGCTTTGATGGAATAGAAATCACACTGATTTATTTTTTGTGTGATGGTAAATGGGAAAAAAACGTAAAGGGAGAATCTGAATGGGTTGGTAGAGTTCAGAAAAACCAGAGAGTATTTTTCTATTATCCTCTCATTAGTCTGATATATCAGCAACTTATTTATGAGTGATGTGCAGAGATGATGGTAGAATAAAATACAACAAATTTGAAGTTAAGTTATTTTCCCAGTATATAATAAATGACAATCATCTTATTTGTTATATGTTCGATCGCATAAGAGGAATTCGACCCCTGCTGTATGTGGAGATAGATTCGGCAAGTGTGAAGTGTGAAATAGAAATTGAGAGGGGAGTTAAACCTCTAATTCATGATTTTAGAAGCATTACTAAAGAAGGTGCAGATTGATATGTTGTAGATTATGATGACTATGTAATTATAGGTTCAAATTACAAAAATAGAGTTGGGAGTAATCTAATAGAAACAATAAATATTTTGGATTCACATAAATCTAATAGTGAACATACCAGCGGGTTAAGAGAATATGATAGTTTTGCTATGAAGTGGTAGTTGATGATGGTTTTTGTGGCAGTAATAAAGTTGATATTGATGTGTCAACATACATAGTAAATGAATTTGAAGTGCTATTCAATGATTTTAAAGCTTGATACAAATATGATCTTTTTCCCTTTTGTGACTATGTGACCTTTTTGGTCATTTTGACCTTTGTGACCTTTGCGCATGTATTTTAATGTTGCAACGTATTTAGAGAAAGAGGAATTTGATCCCGTTAAGTGGACAAGATGTAAATTTAAGGGTGATAGGTACAACTTATTAACCACTAATAGGGCTGAGTCAATAAATTCAACATTGAAGATGTTAAAAAAGTTTTCGATCCTAGCACTTTTAAATATTTTTTGGGAAAGACAGTAGAATAGTTTAATAGATATAGGATGGAAGCAGCTACAGGTGATGATTCTCATAAGTTAACACCTTACGTTGAGAAAATGTTATATGAACGGTTTGGACAAGCATCCAAGTATGAGGTTATTAAATTAAACAAGCTAGGTGATGGGTATGAGGTGAGAAATGAGATGCGTAGAGGATTTGTAGCGAGTCTTCAAAAAAGAACGTCGACTGAAAAATGTTTGATGTGGATAAGTATACATGCAATCACGCAATTGCGGCTGTACATAAGATTGGTAACGGTCACAAGATACCAGAACTATGTTCAATGTACTACCTCTATGAGACATGGCATTTGGCTTACTGAGAAACCGTGTATTTGGTTCTTGATTGCAGTGATTGGAACATTCCTCCTCAATATTTTAAAGTTACGGTTCTACCTCCTATGTTGGCTGAAAAAAGGCGAAGTGAGAGGCCTAAAGAGAATCGTTATCCTAGATCCGGTGAAGCTCGGAGAAAAACCCATCTTCGCCAAGACAAACGGGTTCAAATACCAGTATCACTGACAGTGTGTGGAACGTAACAATCCCACCAATGCCAACTTCAAAAAAAAAATAAAGGTTTTTTATTTTATAATATTATATTATTCGTATTATTAGTTTGTAATATTATATTATTTTTATTATTTGGACTAAAATTTGGTGACTTTCATCATTATAATTCGAAATATTCAAGTTTGCATCTATTTTTTCTCATTGACGTTTAAGCGCTATTGTGACCTATGTGACTCAAGCGACACTTGCGACCCAATCCTTGCGACCCATATGACTCTTCCAACTCATGGGACCCATGTGATCAATGCGACTCGTTGTTTCGATGTTAGACTCCTGTATTTTCGAATGCCATCTATGCCTTTTTTCGAATGCCACACTCATGGGATCCATGTGACCCTTGCAACTCGTCGTTTTGATGTTATACATTTTTCTTTTCGACACACACTGTCCATCCATCTATGTTACCCTATATCAAATGGTTCATCAAATTCTGTAAGTCTCACCATCTCACCCATTTGAGATGAAATTGAATCTGTATAATCTATCTCTTTACTCTCTTCGTCTACGTTTGTCCCCGATGTGTCTCTAAACTCTACAAATGTGACCTTTATGACCTTTTATAACCTTTTTCTTTCTTTTTTAACCTTTGTGACCTTTTGTAACCTTTTTTTATTTCTCTTTTTGTAACCTTTGTGATCTTTATCAATCATTATAAATAAATCCATATTTAAACGTTGAGAAAAAAGGAATCTATTTGTCTCATGCGACCCAATATGATCCTTGTGTGACCCTCAATTGAATAAATTAGAATCAAGTTTAAATGGGAACCCATCCAACTCATGCGACCCAATATAACCCTTATACGATCCTCAATTAGAATAAATTAGAATAAGATTAAACGAGAACTCATCTGACTCATGCGACCCAATATAACCCTTGTGCGACCCTCAATTTGGAATAAATTAGAATCAAGTTTAAATGGAAACCCATCCGAATCATGCAACCTAATATGACCCTTGTGCGACCCTCAACTGGAATAAATTAGAATCAAGTTTAAACAGGAATCCATACGACTCATGTGACCCAATATTACCCTTGTGCGACCCTCAATTGGAATAAATTAGAATGATGCATAAACGATAACCCATCTGACTCATGCGACCCAATAACGACTCATGCCATCTGACTCATGCAACCCATGTGACCCTTCCGACTCATTTGACTCTTGTGACTCGTCGTTTCGATGTCAGACTCTTGTCTTCCAACCCATGTGACCCATGTGACCTTTCTGACCCATGTGACTCTTGTGACTCGTCATTTCGTTGTCAGAATCTTGCATTTCGACCCATGTCACTAAGTTTACATTTACGTCTCCTCTTTTAGTCTACTTCTCTAACCCCAAATTCTATGAAAAATCTTTATGACCTTTGTGACCTTCGTCACGAAGGTGACATGGTGGATGCAGGGCATCATGATGTCTCTGTGTTACTCAAGGTCTTGGTAATCGGTGGACTTGGTCTCTATGCAGTCACTCACGAGTAGCAGGGGTGACCTAGGTGATGGTGTTGGGTCACTCTTGAAATGTGATTGGAAGACGAATTACATGGCAGGAGATAAATATGAAATGTAATACCAGAGTCTTTGCTTCATGCTTATGTTCCTTATAAACCTCTTCCAGATGATACTTGTGAAGATTTCTACCATGTTGCCAGTACGAGTGCAATTGTAACTCTAAGCTCAAGTGTTGGCTTAATATATTTATATTGCTCAAGGCTTCCATCTGATGGGTTAGTCTGACTCCTCAAGATGCCATTATCAAAATATTTGAGTTGTATATGTCTATTTAAGAATTTGAAGTGCTATTCAATGCTATTTAAGAATTTGAAGTGCTATTCAAGAATGGGTAAATTTGATACTGGTCTTTGTTTTATGGGTTTGTCCGCTGTGCGATTCCAGTTACGTGTATGATTTGTTATACTCTGTGCTATTAAAATTTTTTGAATAATTCGCAGGGTAATCGAATCCAAGCGTCCATAAGGTCAATCTTTTGGTACCGGCATCAGCGGTTCCTCGTGGAGGGAGCATGCTGCATAATAACAAGTTTCACCGTTAACCGAAGTTATGGAGAATATAGAGCATCTCCCCTCCCGTTCAAAATAGTCTTCACCTCTACTACTGTTGTTAGACCGTCTGACGATTTGCCCAATTCAGAGAGGTATTTCAACTTTGCTTCGTATCCAGAAATACTCTCGGGTTCGTTAGACGATTCTGTTCTTATCGGTAAGCAACCACTCAACTGTTTCAATATCCAATTAAATTTATCATTATTTTCAGTGTTATGACATGTTTGTAGAACTGTTGTCCTTCTGATGTTTTGTTATTTTCTAATGCAGATGTAATTGGTGAAGTAATTGCTGCGGGCGACCTAACTGATATAACATATGGAGAACGTACAAGCCGCAGATTGATACTTCAACTGCGAGACACTAGGTACGCTGTGTTACTACATTGTTGTTTGGGTTAATTTCTGTTTCTTACGTCGTTACGTCTACAGAATATTCACTGGATTATTTAAACGAATTCATTCAATTACAAAAGCTAATTAAACGAATTCATTCAATTACAAAATCACCTACTATTAGTGCAGCAACTTCAGATGTCTCGGGTAAATTATATGCTTTATCTCGATTATGGCGTTCTGAAATTAATCGTAGCTTCATATCTAATTGGTCTGCAATAGCGATTCTATCACGGGCCATTCTAAATATCTTTACATAGGGATTGTAACGATCGAGCATCCGTTGGATGTTTTCTACAATAGTCATGTGTAAACTGTCCTCCTGTTGCGAAGTTGTTGCGAGGGAGTAATTGATGCTGAATAAAAACGGAAACATTAGTCATACAGTTTTATATACGAAATGCAAATGTTCTAATGATTTTTAGTATACCTGAGGGCGACCATTCTATTAGTGCTTTCGTTTTCTGTGTCATAAATATACAATTGAGCGAATTTTGCTGGAACTCCAGGAGCGGGTAACAAACTTCCAATTCTGTGGTAATTCTGTCCATTTATTTTGAAAATATAAGGTTTTTTTCCAATATTGATTGAAGTATCTATTCGACCTCCCATTGATGTAAAAGCGAATATCATATTATATGCGCGAATATGTCTTTTGAAATGTTCGTGTTGCGGATGAGTATGACACAAAAGGGATCTTAAGTATGGCGGAGGTTCTGGTAATTTTGGTAGTGAAATTTTTCCTTTAGAACAGCATAAACTAAATGTTGGATAATCGACATTGCGTGTTTTGCATAATCGTTCAGAATACCACATTTTTGAATTGCAATGTTCACATACAAAAATCTGATCACCGATATCCGCATATGTCGTTAAACCTGAGTGCAGTAATAATAATAGAAAAATTATTAACGATGATATGAAAAATAATTCTGTTGAACAAATATATATAATATAATGAAATAGAAGTTATATTATAACATGTAAAGAGCGTACCGGTAAAGTGAGATGCAATTATCGAGGAATCGTTAATTCTTGTGTTAACATTCTGCGAGATGGGGATGGAATTTGAAGGTGTAAGTAGCTGTGCGTTTTCCATGCATAAGCGCTGAAATCATTTGAAACGGATTATTTATTTACAAACAGTAGATCGGAGCTCGTATCAACAACAAAATTGATCTACATAAGTCGTACTGCGAACATAGTTCCGAGGGAGTGTTTGTAGTCTATCCAAATATAATATTATACATGGATCCAAGTTTTGACATTAGCAAAACTGGAAAATTGTTTGAACAGGGCACAAAAAGGTTTGGATAGTGATCTGAGCTGAGTTCATTCTTGCAAGTCAGGGTGATGCACGTTGTGATCCATCGGTTTTACCTTAGACGTGCTTGATTGCAAAGACGCTTGACTGGTTGTCTCGTCAACATGTCTTTTTCCATACGAATGGCTGCTTGAGGGAGAACTTGGTACAGAGCCCATCGAGCTTTGTTCGGGAGGAAACTGAGAGATCTTTGCATGTACAGCGGAAATGTCAGAATTTTGAAGAAGGAATATATACAATGTAGTTGATATTTTAGTTTAGTATTATAAATATGTAAATAGGAACAGACCTGTGTAAAGGATAGACCTGATCTTTTGACAAGATTATTCAAAATCAAATTAGAAGATTTACTCGCAGACCTAAAGCAAAATAAACCCTTCGGCGAAATAAATGCAGGTAATTTATGCTTATTATACTATAAACACGTATATTTGTCACTAACTTATAATTATCTTTTTCTTCCAGTTATTTACACCATTGAATTCCAAAAAAGAGGTTTACCGCATGCCCATATATTATTATTTCTTAAAAGACAAT
Source organism: Gynandropsis gynandra (assembly GCA_036759665.1). NCBI lineage: Eukaryota > Viridiplantae > Streptophyta > Magnoliopsida > Brassicales > Cleomaceae > Gynandropsis > Gynandropsis gynandra. The sequence goes on along the minus strand of CM071872.1, from coordinate 15,596,520 downwards.
CAAAGATGCCAACGTCAGCTGACATTGATTCTGTTATATCTGCTGAGATCCCTGATCCTCAAGCAAATCCGAATTTATATTTAATAGTTCAAGAAACAATGGTACACGGACCATGCGGCTTTGTGAACAAACATTCACCGTGTATGGAAAAAGGCAAATGCACAAAAAACTATCCTAAAGGGTTTACTGATTCTACATATATTAATAACGAAGGATATCCGATTTATAAAAGATCAAACAATGAAAGATTTGTAATAAAAGATAAAATAAAATTAGATAACCGATATATTGTACCATATAATCCTTATCTTCTCTTAAAATACCGAGCTCATCTAAACGTAGAATGGTGCAATCAAACAAGAGCAATCAAATACTTATTTAAATATATAAATAAAGGACCTGATAAAATTGCCACAAGTATAACAATGCCTGCACACAAACCACAAGATACCACGTTTGATGAAATAAAAAATTATTATAGTTGTCGTTACATTTCAGGATGTGAAGCTTGCTGGAGAATTTTTAAATTCGATATTCATTACAGAAGTATACCTGTAGAAACATTGAAATTCCATTTACCGAATGAACAAAACATTGTTTTCGATGAAGAAGATGAGTTACCTGAAATAACATCGAGTGAATTCCTTCAACGAACGATGTTAACAGAATGGTTTAAATGCAATGCCCTATATTCCGAAGCTCGGCAATTGTCATATTGCAATTTTCCGACTAAATTTGTTTGGAATAAAAGACATCGTGCTTGGACAATACGTAAACGAGGGTTTGCATATGGAAGATTGCAACACATTAATCCTAATGCTGGAGAATTATATTATCTACGAATGTTGCTAAATAAAGTGCATGGACCAAAATCATTTGAAGAAATTCGTACAATTAATGGTGTTATACATAAAACATTCAAAGACACATGTCGAGTATTAGGTCTTTTAGATGATGACGAAGAATATATAAACACACTAAAGGAAGCAAGTAATTGGGCATCTCCGGGATATTTACGGATACTATTTGTTATACTCTTAACCACGGAATGCACTTCATCTCCCGAACATGTATGGCATTCGACATGGCAACTACTAGGTGATGACATATTATACAAGCGGCGACGTATCCTTAGAATACCAGGTAAACACTTTTTTATAATATTGCAATACATATACTCAAAGTCTAAATTTTTTACCCTGCTCTATTTTCACTGCACAGATCTTATTATGACGGAAGAAGAAATTCAAAATATAACTCTTGGCGAAATCGAACTATTACTACAAAAAAACAACCGCTCGCTTAAACAATATCCTTCTATGCCCTATCCAAAAGAAGCTGAAACTCAGGCTTTATTAAATAGACTGATATATGAAGAACTATCTTATGATCTAGATAAAATGAAAATTGAATTTGTGCATCTTAGATCGCAACTGACGTCTAAACAACAATTGGCTTATAACGAAATCATCAATGCGGTTGACCAAAACAGAGGACAATTATTTTTCCTATATGGCCATGGAGGAACGGGAAAAACTTTTCTATGGAAAACATTATCAGCGACAATAAGATGTCGCAAACAGATTGTCTTAAACGTTGCTTCAAGTGGTATTGCATCACTTTTGTTAGAAGGAGGTCGTACAGCGCATTCGCGATTTGCAATACCATTAGATATTAATGAAGATTCTAAAAACATGCGTTTACAGATGAACACTGGATCCACTAATATAAATTCATAAACATTGCTTTGAAGCGCTTGACAAAAGTATGAAAGATGTTATGGGCTCAATAAATCACCTACTATTAGTGAAGAATGGGCCATTTAGGATTGCACGTAAAAGTTAAAAATAAATCAAGGAAACCCAAATTTTTACATAATGTCATTGCATTTAAGTAATTTTGTTTCATATAGCGAGAGCCACCGGTAAATGTTGAAGGTAGTATAACCTTTTTTCCAATTTCGGATCCTGTAATATTTCCCGATTCAATGTAATTTCAATGGCTTCGGATCCTGTAATATTTCCCGATTCAATGTAATTTTCAATGGCGTTGTAAGCTTCTGACCGCAAAGTATTCTGATGATTTTTTATATAAGCGATCCTTTCTGATTCAACCATACAAAAACCGTCAACTACAAATTGCTGAAAAAGACGACCTGAATGTAATATGTTAGAAGATTCATTGTCTCTATCCTGTAAACGGTATGCCATAAATTCTCTTATACTAATTCGCGAGCGTGGTTTGTTTGATAGAGTGGCAGTATGTTGTAAATGCAAACCTAAATGATAACCATCTTCACCATATGGAAATAGTAATGGATATTGTAATGGAAGATAAGATGGATGCAATTCGCTTATTCGCATGTATTCATTAGAATGTTTTTGAAGAATGATATCTCTGCAGTCTAAATTTTCGTCAAAATCACCTACTATTAGTGCAGCGTATTTATGGAAACAGACATGATACTTCCAAAAGTATGAAAGATGTTATGGGCTCAATAAATCCTTTCTTAAAGAAGAAACCGTTCGGAGGAAAAACAGTTGTATTTGGAGGTGATTTCCGTCAAATCTTACCCGTTATTTCTAAAGGAAACAGACATGATACTGTTCAAGCCTGCATAAACTCTTCGTATTTATGGAAATTCTGTCGCATATTAAAGTTAACAAAAAACATGCGTTTACAGATGAACACTGGATCCACTAATATAAACGGGTAAACATTGCTTTGAAGCGCTTGACAAAAGTATGAAAGATGTTATGGGATCAATAAATCCTTTCTTAAAGAAGAAACCGTTCGGAGGAAAAACAGTTGTATTTGGAGGTGATTTCCGTCAAATCTTACCCGTTATTTCTAAAGGAAACAGACATGATACTGTTCAAGCCTACATAAACTCTTCGTATTTATGGAAATTCTGTCGCATATTAAAATTAACAAAAAAACATGCGTTTACAGATGAACACTAATTCCACTAATGTAAATGAATTACAAGCTTTCTCAGATTGGGTACTAAAATTAGGAAACGGAACTCTACCCCATTCAAACAATGACGAATCTTTAATTGATATACCTGACGACTTACTAATAACACAAACATTAAATCCGATTGAAAGTATTGCGAATCATGTATATCCAAACATTGAAATTGAATATCGAAATTCAACCTATTTTCAAGATCGAGCGATACTGTGTCCAACTAATGAAATTGTTAACGAAATAAACGACACTCTACTTCAAAAAATCCCCGGATATTCAAAAGAATATTTAAGTTCTGATTCATTATGTGATACTGATTCTCATAGCGCTGAAGCATGCGAATTATACAACACTGAATTTTTAAACAGTTTAAAATATCCAGGTATTCCTAACCACTGTTTAACATTAAAAGAAGGAGCACCGGTTATACTTTTACGAAACATTGATCAAATGCTTGGACTATGCAACGGAACACGACTTCAAATAACGCAATTAGGTGATAATATTATAGAAGGCAAAATTATTACAGGTACTCATGCAGGAACCAAAGTTTTCATACCTCGATTACCTTTAATTCCAACTAATACAACTTTACCATTTCATTTTAGACGTAAACAATTTCCTAATATGTTATGTTTCGCAATGACAATCAATAAAAGCCAGGGACAAAGCATTAACCAGATCGGTATTTATTTACCAAAGCCTGTATTCAGCCATGACCAATTATATGTTGCAGTCTCGAGAGCTAAAAGCAGAAAAGGATTGAAGTTTATCATCTTAGACGATAATGGCAGATGTACTACAAAAACAACAAATGTTGTGTATAAAGAAATTTTTGATAATATCTAATAAAAAATATTGTTACATTTATCTTTTATTTTTTGTACTAAATACTTTACATATTTTTCAAACCGCGCGGAGCGCGGGATTAACACTAGTTTAATTATATGGCAGGATCTGAAGCATTAATCGACCTCGAACCAAAACCATTGATTTATTTTTATACCGTTGAATTCTCTATAAAATATTTATATGATGGTAAAATGTATCAAATTTTTCATAGAATATTTTAAATATTGTAGACAATGAAAGAGTAATCAAATATGTTATGTTTTAATATCATTACAAACTAAGATACATAATAAACAATAAATATTTATAATAACAAAAATCAATACAAAAGATTGAACACAAATTATATATAAAATAACATAAATGTTTTTATATGGAGAATATCAGAGATATTCTCGTAGGGCTAAAATGCTTTATGTCTTCCCTGTGAAAATATTTATTAAATAGAAAAAAATAAATTGAAGAAAAGACAAAATTTTTTCTTAATTTTTGAACGTGAAAAAATACGCATTCTGCAGTTTTTCGACGAGAAACTGTCAAACCATGTCAAAAGCAAGAAACACGAACAATTTTTCGACGTGAGAAACTCTCAAACCGTGTCAAAAGCAAGAAAGACGAACAGTTTTTTATGTGAAAACTTGTTTCAAAGTTTTGAGTAAGGAAGACGAAGTGATTTCGAATTTTAGAGGGATCGATTTGAAGTTGGCAAGAAGGAAAATTCAAGTTGGGACTAAGGAGATGGCTAGAATCAGCAGCAGCGGTGAACAAGAGAGCACGAGTCAATCTTCAATGGCATCAATAAGTGTAAGTAGATCGATTTCTAGGGTTTTGCAGGCTGTCGAGTCGCAAAATGGTTTATTGATTTGAAATAGGTGTGAGTGTTAATGAGTCGGTTGAGTTGCAAAGGTCGCAGGAATTGCATGACCATCTTCGACTCAGTGAGTCGGTTGGGTCGCAATGGTCACTTGAGTGTCGTAGGGGGTCCAAGGGTCATTTGAGTCGCATGGGTCGCATGAGTCGATTGATATTATGCCCCGTGGATCGCTTGAGACACATGGGTCGTTTGAGTCTCAGTGAGTCGGTTGAGTCTCAGTGAGTCGGTTTTGTTGTAAGGGTTGATCGAGTCTCATTGAGTCGCAATGGTCACTTGAGTGTCGCAGAGGGTCTGAGGGTCGTTTGAGTCGTACGGGTTGCAAGGGTCGATTGAGTCGCATGGGTCGGTAGAAGTCTTATGTATTCTTAATTGTTCATTTTGCAGGTGGCACCAAAGCTGAAGTTTGTGTATAAATTCAAGCACATGGATAGAATGCAAAAGATCACCACCAAGTGTTATCCTCACGAGACAATAACGAAGCTTAGAGGAATCTTAGATGAATATGAGTTGCATTACTTCGAGAATGAATCACAATTTAGGCATTTATTCTATTTCCAATATGACTCCACATTGACGAAGATTCAAATGTCTATCCTACTAAATCACTCCGTGATTGTACGGGATAAGAAGGGGTTGTGGTTCGTCTTAAACGATGTTCTCATCCTGTACTTTATAGTGGAGCACACACTAATTTCTAGATTGAAATACGGACCATATCCCAAAGGATGGGAGTCCAAAAGGGATGATACATTCAGGCTGAAGAATTTCGACCGTGGAAAGGTGACCCTGCACAAGTTAGAGAAAAGCTTGTGAAGACGAAGAATTGCAACGTCTGACGAGGTTGGAAACTTTGATGTTGTTTACACAAGTTATGGCTCACAAGCCTTCATCAGAAAACTCTATCAGCCATGATCTCATTGATATGGTTGATGACTTGGAATTTTGTGAAGGCTTTCCATGGGGGAGTTACACATTGGAGAAGATTGTGGATACTTTCCGCAAGCACATTAGCAGGGAATCACCGAAACCAAAATGATATTGTGGTAGTTTCGCGATCCCACTAAAGGTAAGTTGTATATATTATTCGAATAACTTGAATGTTTTCGTACTTTTTGCATTCTTATCATTTTGTTTTAATGTTTTAATTACTTCCATTCGAAACATCCTTAGTTTGGGCAGAAAGGGATGGTATGTTGATGTTATGGATGTGGATCCATCATGCCCAAGAATGTGCAAAAAGATGGTTAAATCCAGTTTTAACCTAAAGTATGTCGATGTGATAAGACAGATCGGAGATTCTAAGGTAAAAATTACACAAAGGTCACAAGGGAAACAATGGTCATAGAGGGTAATAATGGTTTTTTTTGTTTTTCAAGAAATTCAAGTATTCTTCGTTCTGAACACGAAGAGGAAGCTTTTCTTTTTATTAGAGGATTACAAGGGATGCCACGATCTCGATGTTCAGATGTGGATGGAACATCTTCGTAGAAATCCGAAAGGGTATTTGTTGAGAAGACATTCGTAAGCAAGAACTGGTGATGCAAAAAGTAACTCTTGGTGATGAAAAGAAGGGAAAGAAAATGGGACTAAGAGGAACAAGAGCGTGAGTGAAAAATAATAGAGGCTGAAAATGACAAAGACGAAGGAAGGGTAGGTATTGTTGAAGATGATGAAGAAAGAGAAAGTGATGCTAAAGGTGATGCTTAAGCTGAAGTTGAAAGAGAATGTGATGATGAAGCTGAAGGAGAAGTTAATGATGAAGCTGCAGCTGAAGGAGAAGAAGCTGCAGTCCCTCTGACACTGGAGAAAAAATTAATAGAGGACATAAAGGAGTCGGAGAAAAGAATCATCAACACCGTAACTGACCTTCTAAGGGGTGTCGGGTTTCATTTGCCTAATCTAAAATCAAAGGCGGCAAATCCCAAAGGTGCTGAAAAAGCAAACTCAAAATCTGCCGAGAAAGATGCGAGCACCGGAAACCAATCTTCCGACACTGTTAGAGATGATGATTTTGAATTCCTTTGACGTCTATATACGGTGTCAAGAAAAGAGCCAAGCGAAGAGCCGGTTGAGTCAGAGGCTGAAAATGACTCTAGAGATGGCCCAAAAGAGGATTTGACAAACATTTCGAGATAAGTTGAAAAGCTCACATCTGCTGCCACCATCCCTCTAATTGAACACATTTCCGGAGAGGTTACTGCAGTCGTTGCTCCTGATGAAGTTCCACCAAGTAATATTTAGTGAAAAAGTTCATTTGAGTCATTTTCATCGAGAGTCGAAATGGGTCACAAGAGTCGCATGGGTCGCAAGAGTCACATGGGACACAAGAGTCGTATGGATCGCAAGAGACGCATAAGTTGTTGGGTTGCTAGAGTCGTATGGGTCGCATGATGATCATCTCGTTTTAATACGTATTTCTTGCACGATTTAAGAGATGTTTTTGATATATATGTGTTGCTTTACGTATGATTCCGTATCCGTTTTACTTGTTTTCGTGTTTTCATGTTTTTACAGGTTTTTACGCGTATTTGGATCATTTCGGAGCTAAAAGGACATGCACGGAGCTAAGGAGCAACTTCGAGGATCATCATGGGACAAACGGGACGAGATCTAGCAAGAAGAGCCTCCACCCGGTCGGGCACAACTCATGCATGATCGGGAAAAGGCTACAGCGAATTTTGGTGCGCATTCACGCACGACTCGGGCAAGGAAATGCCCGACCAACTGTCTCATGAGCGAGTGAGCGAGTAGTTTGTTTGTTCTAGGAGAAGGGATTAGCCCTTGGCTATCCCGGAACCACTTTCTATTTATCTTTGAATGCATATTCCCGTTTTAGTTCATCTATTCTCTATCTGAGCGTTTAATTGACTTGTGTTTACAAAGGCCACGTAGATGCATGTGTTAGGGATTAGGAGAAGGACCGAAAGGAGAATTCTAGTCCTAGAAGATCAGGTTTAGAACAACTGAGGTTAGGCCACGAAAGTAGGGTAGCAACGGTTGAGGGTGAAACGGATGAATCATAGAGCCTATGGATTTAGTTCAAGGTGTCAGCCACAAAAGTAGGGGGCAACTTGTCTAGATAACGTGTCTATACCTCGAGAAAGGGTAGATATCATATTAGGATCGTCTCCCTTAGATAGCTTTAACTGGGATTGCATGATAGATAGATTGATCATTGGTTTCGGTAGTCTTGTGGTGAAACTGGATTCCTAGAACGTTTGTCCTATCGTTAAGAACCAAGTCGTTTATTTACTTTCAGTATTTCATTCTTCATCCATATTTGTTCGTTAGCAAGTTTGATTCGTAGTTCGGGTTTAGATTGTGTTTCGTAGTCTCCGTGGGATCGACACCTAAAATTCTACACACGTGTCGTGCACTTGCGGGTAGTTTAGGTTATTTTATTAACTTTGAGAACGCATCACATGAGTTGCATATGTCCCATGGGTCACAAGGGTCGCATCAAGTAACGGACGATGGGTCTAATGAATGAAGTAATTTTATGCAGATGCTCCAATGGGTACTGTCAATGAAGTCGCTGATAACACGTAATCCGTTGTAGTTTTTATATCATTCTTAGGTCTAGTTTTGAGTAGATTACTTAGATTTCATTCACTTATCGAGTTTATTCGAAGACTTTATCTACATTTCGTGTTTTGCATAGGAAACGAAGACATGAGGAGAAACACGAGAGATTATGGCAATCTAACCCCGAAAACGTAGTTGAGTGACAAGGTTCAACTTGTGCAAGGCCATAGACTGAAAGTGAACACTCAAACATCGAGCGAA
>CM071872.1:15554409-15575716 GCA_036759665.1 Gynandropsis gynandra | reverse complement strand
ATTTCATTCATTTATCGAGTTTATTCGAAGAATTTATCTATATTTCGTGTTTTGCATAGGAAACGAAGACATGAGGAGACACACGAGAGATTATGGCAATCTGACCCCGAAAACGTAGTTGAGTGACAAGGTTCAACTTGTGCAAGGCCATGGACTGAAAGTGAATACTCAAACACCGAGCGAAAGGAGCGGAAACAACATTTCAAGACATGCCTGCTCGGGGCGTAGGAAGTGTACACGATCGGGCTAATTGCTGCCAATTACCCCGTAGCTTTGCACGACTCGGGCACTCAAGGAACACGATCAAGATGGAGTGCCCGCTCGGGTGGAATTGGAGTGCCCGCTCGGGCTAATTGATGCCAAGATCTCATTCTTCATCTATGTCGAATTTAGTATTCTCTTGTGTTTCCTTTGCTGTTTTCATGTCTGTGTAGATCCATTGCCATAGGTTAGGGAGTATTGCCATGTTGTAATGAAGTCTTATGCTTAATGAATGGTGGATCTTAATGCTTTCATGCTTGTACGCCACTTGATATGAATGAATTCGGTATTTTATCATGTTTTCAGATTTCATGGTTGATCTTAATGCTTCAATACTTGTACGCCACTTGATTGATGATGATAGAAGTCTAATAAATCTACGCCAGGGCATTAGACTTTGGAACTTAGCCATGATTTAGGGTTTAATCGGTTTAGAATCTACGCCAGGTCAATCGATTGAATCTAGATTAGGATAGCGGTCGTAATGCGTCTATGCATGTAAGATGCGCAATAGATATATTGGTATATGCATGCTAGATAGTGGACAAGTCTACGCCAGTCAGTTCCTATAGGAGAGCTTGAATTCCCTGAACTCATGATAGTAACTAAGACCAATTATCCTTTTAGAACTTCGTTACATAGTTATGCAATCTCTCGATACCCATGGTGCTTAGCTATTAGTTTATCTCGTTGATTTAGTTTAGTTTAGTTCAATCACAATTCCATCTTTAGTCACCTTACATGTCTATTCCATTAGTTTAATAGCTTATAAGTCGCATCAAATCCTTGTGTTCGACCCTAGTTACTACACGATCCGTATTCTTGCGGAAGCGTTATTCTAGGTATTATTACTGGAGTTTAACGCACATCAGTCGCCGACAAGGAGGTTCCTGATGAGAATATTCCAGTGGGTCCTATCGAAGAGGTCACCACTAAGGACGTTCCTGTGGAAGATGTCCCCACTGAGGAGGTTCATGCCGAGGATACTCTAGTGAATCCTGTCGAAGAGGTCCTCTGTAAGGAGGTTCCTTTCGAGGATACTCTAGTGGATCCTGTCCAATACATCCCCCACAAGGAGGTTCCTCCCGAGAATATTCCAATGGGTCTTGTCAAAGAGGTCGCCACTAAGGAGGTTCCTACGGAGTATACTCCAGTAGGTCCTGTGGAAGACATCCCTGCTGAGGAGGTTCTTGCTGAGGATACTCCAGTGGGTCCTGTGGAAGACATCCCCGTTGAGGAGGTTCTTACCGAGGATACTCCGATGGGTCCTATCGAAGAGGTCCCCTCTAAGGAGGTTCCTTCCGAGGATATTCTAGTCGATCCTGTCGAAGAGGTTCCTGCCAAAGATACTCCAGTGGGAACTCCAAAACTTATTGTCATTGATGCCGAAGGACCACCAAGTAAGTACGGTCATTTGAGTCACAAAGGTCACATTGGTCGTATGGGTCAAATGGGTCATAAAAGGTCGCATAGGTCGTGTCGATAAGGTCACATAGGTCGCATTGGTCGCATGCCCGCATTGGTCGCACGGTCGTAGGGTCGCATTGGTTGCCATATGTTTAATGAAGTAAAATTTTATGCAGGTGTTGGACCTTTATCGAAGGATTCTGAGCTATATGTTGAATCTCTGTCGATAAATAAACGAGTTTTTAGACCACTAAAGGCATATGTTGAACCTCCACCGGCGAAAAGAGCAAGAACAGGGCGAGGGAGAAGGCGAGGGAAAGATGTTGATGGAGAACACGCAAAAAATGTAGTTCAAGAACCCGTAAAAAAGGTGGTTCAAGAACTCGAAAAAAAGGTGGTTCATGAATCTTCAGGGAAACAACATTTTATGTGGAAGCCCAATGAATAGACGAGGGCGGGATAACCCAAAGTCCTTCGTTGGTTGAGGCTAGCGGTGAAAAGTTGACTGCTCTATTTATGTTACTTACGACACCTCAACATGATCGTTGGGGGAAATCTGATCTAGATATTCCCCGGGAGTCAGATTTTTGGGAGACCATCTTAAAACCCAACGTATGGCTTGAAGATGATGTAAGTTTTTTTAAACTCTTAGTCACATAGGTCATTTTGTGTCATATGTATTCTTGTGTGTTACTTTGTTTTTTTTTTGTAGCAATTGGATGAGGCGTTGTTAGTGTTGTATTTAAGACATTCCCCATGATATATCGGAATCATTACATTTGTTCTCTTACTTTCATGCAGATGCTCACGTTGTGGATGTACGAAGATATGGACACTTTGCCGGAAATTCTTAGTGATATTTTGAATGGCAAGTATCCATTCAGAAGTACGAACACATCAATGAGATATTTAAATGGCTTTTTTCTTCTAATCATTCCATCGCTTGAAAGTCGATTTATAGGATGTCATTGGATAACCATCAAAGCAGATTTTGCAACCCGATGCATCACGGTATACGACTACCAAAGCAGAATGAAGGAAACGCATATCAATCCGGTGATTGAGAAGGTAAGAAAACTTGATTGGGATTGCAAGATTAGATAGGTTGATTGTTGGTTTTGGTAGTCTTGTGGTGAAACCGGATTCCTAGAACGTTTGTCTCACTGTTAAGAACTCGTTAGTTTATTGTTTTTAGTATTTCATTCCTAAAATAAATATGTCATCTGTTTGCAAGTTTGATTCGTAGTTTGGGTCTAGGTTGTGTTGCGTAGTCCCTGTGGGATCGACACCTAGATTACTACACACGTGTCGTGCACTTGCGGGTAGTTTAGGTTAATAATTGTTTAACTTTGAATCGCATTAAGTTTTTGGCGCCGTTGTCGGGGACTATTGTCAACACCTCTTAAATTCGAGCCTAGAGTTATTCTTGTTTTGTTTTTTTTTTTGTTTTCTTTTCTTTCGTTCTTTCTACCTAAATCGTTTTTATTTCTCCTTCGTAGGGCCGTCAAATCAATGAGAGATGAATAATCAGAACGACCATGGACATATACAGCAACAGCAACTCGCACCGCAAAAACCACAGGCTCCTCCACCACGTCGCCTCAGAGATTACGTGGTGCTGAATATGAACGACGTGCAAACAGCCATACAGATGCCTGTTGTTGCTAGAGAACAGTTTGAAATTAAGCCGGCAATGATCAACATGCTTTATCAGAAGCAATACATGAATGGAAATCACGAGGATCCCCATTAGCACCTCAGAGACTTCCTAAAGCTTTCCGGTACGTTCAAAATACACAAAGTCTTGGAGGACGCGATCTTACTGCATCTCTTCCCCTTCTCCATTGAGGCACGAGCGAAAACTTGGCTGCAATTGCTTCCCGCTGGTTCCATCACTACTTGGGACCAGCTCTGCACACTGTTCTTATCACAGTTTTATCCTCCGAGCAAGACGATTCAAATGAGGAGGGAAATCACAACGTTTAGATACAAAGATGGAGAAACATTGTTCGAAGCTTGGTGCAGATTTAAGGATCTTCTACAAATGTGTCCACACCATGGTCTCGAGTAGTGGTATGTTATCCAAATCATTTACAATAGAATTTCAGACGAACACTGAACGACATTGGATAACACTGCTAGAGGATCGTTTACGGATCCGAATGTGGAGGAGGCATACGAGATGATCGATAACTGATAATCTCGTTTTCATACGTATTTCTTGCACGATTTTAGAGATGTTTACGATATAGATGCGATGCTTACGTATGATTCTGTATCCGTTTTACTCGATTTCGTGTTTTCATGTTCTTACAGGTTTTAATACAAATTCGGTTCATTTTTGAGCTAAAGGACGTGCATGACACAAATTACCAACATCGAGGATCATGATGAAACAAACGGGACGAGAATCGGCGAGGAATAAGCCATGCTCGCGCGGGGTACACCCTTGCCCGTGCGGGGCGTTTAGTCGGCAATTTTGTCCAGCAAATTGAACACGAGTCGGGCAAGTACTACACACGCTCGGGGCATCAGGAGCGAGGGGTCTGAGGGAGCTTTAGTTAGGGGTTAGTTTTGGAGTTTCGAGAGAGAGAGAGGAGAAGAAGGAGATTCTTGCGATGGAGGCATACAAGGAGCATTGGAGATCAACCCAAGACTTTGGTTTCGTTTGGTTTTTATGTTCTTTAGAATTTATACTTCAATTATGTTTGTTTACGGATGCATGAGCAAGTAGTTTGTTTTGTTCTAGGAGAAAGGATTAGCCCATGGCTATCCCGGAACCACTTTGATTTATCTTTGAATGCATCATCCCGTTTTCGTTTATCTATTCTTTGTCTGAGAGCTTAAATGACTTGTATTTATGGATGCCAAGTAGATGCATGTGTTAGGGATTAGGAGAAGGACCGAAACGAGAATTCTAGTCCTAGAAGATCAGGACAACCGAGTCCGAGTTTAGGCCACGAAAGTAGGGTAGCAACGGTTGAGGGTAAAACGGATAAATCACAGATCTTATGGGTTTAGTTCAAGGTGTCAGCCATGAAAGTAGGGGATAACTTGACTAGATCACGTGTCTATGCCTTGAGAGAGGATAGATATCATATTAGGATCATATGCCTTAGATAACTTGACTGGGATTGCATGATAGATAGGTTGATTGTTGGTTTCGGTAGTCTTGTGGTGAAAGCGGATTCCTAGAACGTTTGTCTCATTGTTAGGAACTCGTTTGTTTATTTGCTTTTAGTATTTCATTCTCAAATTCTATATTTTGTTCAATTGCAAGTTTGATTCGTAGTTTGAGTTTAGGTTGTGTTGCGTAGTCCCTATGGGATCGACACCTAAAGTACTACACACGTGTCGTTCACTTGCGGGTAGTTTAGGTTAAATATTTGTTTAACTTTGATAACACATCAATAACCTCTCCATGAACCACAACATGTGGTCCACACCGAGAGGTATGCGTAACAGAACTCGAGGTCTATATGAGCTGAATCAGGGCATAGCAATGAGTAATGCAGCAAACGCTATGTATTGCGTGAATTGCGGAGATACAGAACACATAGCTTATCAATGCACGCTGCAAGAGAACGTGGAACATATAATTTACGCCCAGAAGCAAGGAAACACGTAATTCGGGAGTACTTACAACCCAAATTGGAGGAACCACCCGAATCTTTCATACCGAACGACTCAACCGATAAAGTATTCAGGATTTCAACTAAGATAGAAAATGTACCAGCAAGATAATCAGCAATTTCACCATGCTTAGCAAGTTCTGCAAGCTCCTCACCTCCTCAAGCCCCTTCCTCAAACCTCGAATTTATCAACGAGCAAAGGCACGGGTCACGTCCGCCACTTGCAGAAAAAAGAAAAGGAAATTCGGCCAAAGAGGAAAAAAAGTGGTTAGTTGCCTACACAAAAAGGAAAATTTGTTAGAGAAGAGGAATGAGAGTTATATGGCTAGAAAATAGAAAAGAAACGTGTCCACTTACTCAATAATAGAAACTAATGCAAAGAAGAATGGAAAACAAACGTAAAAATAAAACTGCAGTTGCTGCAATGAGGAGAAACGGAAGTGAACGACCAAAGAGGAAAAAAAGGAGGAAAAGGATAGAAAGAAAAGAGGAAAGAGAAGGAGGAGAGCTAAGGATTCGTTCACTTCAGTTTTGGGAGAAAGAACACACAAGTTAGAGGGAGAGAGTTGCAGAGAGAGGAGCTGTTCAGGATTTCTTGCGGAGGAGACATTCAAGGGGCATTGGAGATCAATTCAGGACTTCGATTTCGTTTGGTTTTTATGTTTTTTAGACTTTCTACTTCTATTATGTTGTTTGATTTTGAACGCATGAACGGGTAGTCGTTTTGTTCTAGGAGAAGGGATTAGCCCATGGCTATCCCGGAACCACTTTGACTTATCTTTGAATGCAATTTCCCGTCTTCGTTTATCTATTCTTTGTCAGTGCTTGATTAATTTGTGTTTACGAAGGCCACGTAGATGCATGTTTTAGGAACTTAGAAGAAGGACCGAAAGGAGAATTCTAATTCCGGATAATCATGTTTAGAACAACCGAGGTTAGACCACGAAAGTAGGGTAGCAACGGTTGAGGGTAAAACAGATGAATCACAAAACTTATGAGTTTAGCTTAAGGTGTCAGCCACGAAAGTAGGGGATAACTTGACTAGATCACGTGTCTATGTCTTGATAGAGGGTAGATATCATATAAGGATCGTCTACCTTAGATAATTTAATTGGGATTGCATGATTAGATAGGTTGATTGTGTCGTGGTTAGGTTGTGCTGCGTAGTCCCTGTGGGATCGACACCTAGAGAACTACACACGTGTAGTGCACTTGCGGGTAGTTTAGGTTAATAATTGTTTACAGTGGTAAAATGGTCGAACGAGTAAAAGGGTTGCAGAGGGTACAAGGGTCAGAGAGGATCCAAGGGTCGCAGGGGTCAAAGGGTTACAATGATAAAGTGGTCGAACGGGTAAAAGGGTCGCAGGGGTCAAGGGTTGAAAGTGTCTGCGATAACCAAATAAATTTACAACGCCGCCAAAATGCATCTACGTCCAGATTTGATGAATCGAATAAATCGGTTTGAGGTCACTTACCAATGCATCTACGGCCAGATTTGAACGCGTGACTGGTACTGTGAAAATCCTCTGAACAGAAGAAGATGACCCTGCTTCTACGGATGATGATAACATATATGATGCATATTGTAGATTACACATATCATCTCTGAAACCGGTGACGTGAAAAACCATGTCACCTTCGCAACAAAAAACTACGAAATCCTGAATACGAAAATCATGGTCCTTGGAGAAATCTTTCCATCTATCAGTAAATCTTGGGCCATCCAACTTGATTTCCCATGTTTTGTTAGACACATCCGATTTAGGCGTTACCATGTTATTGTCCCTTTTTCCCATTAACATGCTCATCGAAGAATTTCTTCGGAATGTCTTGTAACAAAAATCGAAAAAAAATCAAATATGTACATTCTCTACATAAACATATCGAAAGAGAGAGATGAAGGAGATTACGAGGTAGTTCTCCAGAAAGCTCGGAAGAATGATTTGGACGAAATGAGGGAAATGTGGTATTTTTCAGAAAAAAATGGATGGAAGATTATGAGAGTTAGAGAGAGAGTGTGTCGTTATTCGAAAAAGGATGGGTAGAAGATTATGAGAGTTAGAGAGAATGTGTGTCATTATTTGAAAAAGGAAACGAATGAAATTCGAAAAGATATGACCTGGACATAGATCGACATCACACGAAATTCAAAAAGACATGCCCGCAAGGGTACAAGGGTTGCAGGGGTACCAGGGTCGCAGAGGGGTACTAGGGTCGCAGAGGGGTACAAATGTCATAGGGGTACAAGGGTCGTAGTGGTACAAGGGTCGCATGGGTATAAGGGTCGCAGAGGGGTACAAAGGTCGTACGAATACAAGGGTCGCAGGGGTACAAGGGTCGCATAGGTGTCAAAGGATCACGACCCTTGTACCTCTGCGACCGGTTTTGCTTGTTGTGATACGAAACGAATTTTAAAAATAATAAAAATAATTTATTATTTACAAATAATATGAATAAAATTTTAAAAATAATGATTTAATCAAATTAGTTACAAATAAATATGACTCAAATGTCTACAAGACGACAAGTCACATGGATCGAAAGACAGGAGTCTAACAACAAAACGTCAAGTCGCATGAGTCGTATGGGTCGCATGAGTCGCACATGGATCATATGTGATCGCATGGATCAGTTGAGTCGCACAAGGGGTCATATTGGGTCGCATGATTCGGATGGGTTCCCGTTTAAACTTGATTCTAATTTAATCCAATTTAGGGTCACACAAGGGGTTATATTGGATCGCATGAGTCGGATAGGTTTCCGTTTAAACTTGATTATAATTTAATCCAATTGACGGTCGCATAAGGGGTCATATTGGGTCGTATGAATCGGATGAGATCCCGTTTAAATTTGATTCTAATTTAATCCAATTGAGGGTCACATTATGGAGTTCACGTAATTACGATTGAACGTTTAAATATGTTCACGCATTTTCAACGTTTAAATATGGATTTATTTATAATGATTGGCAAAGATCAAATAAGGTCTCAAAGGTTACAAAAAGGTAAGAAAAAAGTTGAAAAAAGGAAAAAAAAAGTTACATAAGGTCTCAAAGGTCACAAAGGTCAAATTTTCCGAGTTTAGAGACACATTGGAACCCTCCCCCATAAAGAGAGTCGTGTGTGACTCAACACCTTCTCCATGTTGACCTCCAACCGTGACCTTAGATACTGCAGATGCAACACGATGTCTGAGTCTTCCGATTAATACAGATACCGCATAATGTCCTCCATCCACGTTGTAAGTAATTGTGTGTATCTGAATAGAGACTGAGTTTGATGATTACCAAGAGCTTGAGTAACACATAGACAACACGACGCCATGCGTCCACCATGTGACCTTCGTGATGAAGGTCAGAAAGGTCACAAAGGTAACAAAGATTTTTCAGAGAATTTAGGGTTAGAGACTTAGACGAAGAGAGGAGAGAGATGGGATTCTCCCGATTCATTCTTATATCAAATGGGTGTTATGGTGATACTTAGAGAATTTGATGAACCTTTTAATATAAGGATAACAGAGACGTGTCACAATGGTCTTGAGTGTGACATTTGAAAAGCCAGTAGTCTAACATCGAAAAGACTAATCGCAAGGGTCGCAATGGCCACAGGGGTCGCAAGGGTCGCAATGGCCACATGGGTCGCAAGGGTCGCAATGGCCACATGGATCGCAAGGGTCCCAATGGTCGCATGGGTCAAAAAGTTCGAAACGGTCGCAACGGTCGCAATGTCCGAAAGGGTCGCATGTGCCGAAGTATAATGCAGATTTAGAATTATAATGATGAAAGTCACAAAAAGTTTAATCAAAATAATACAAATAATATAATCTTACACACTAACGAACTTTTTTTTTAAATCGACGTTGTCTCGGTTGTCACGTTCTAAACACTTTTACTTATACTGGTATTTGAAGATGGGGTTTGTCTCGACGAAGATGGGGCATTTCTCCGAGCCTCACCGGGTCTAAGATAATGATTCTTTTTAGACCTATCACTCTAGCTTTTCTCAGCCAGCATGGGAGGTAGAACAGTAACTTCAAAATATTGAGGAGGAATGTCCCAATCATTGCAATCAGGAACCGGATACACGGTTTCTCGGTAAGCCAAACGGTATGTCTCCCGAAGATAGTATGTTGAACATAGTTCTGGTATCTTGTGACCTTTACCAACCTTATGTGCTGCCACAATTGCGTGACTGCATGGATACTTATCCACATCAAACATTTTGCAGGCGTACATTCTTTTATGAAAACTCACAACAAATCTTCTACCCATCTCATTTCTCACCGCATACTCATCACTCAGACTATTCAATTCAATAACATCATACTTGGATGCTTGTTCAAACCGTTCATGTAACATTTTCTCAACGTAAGGTGTTAAATTTTGAGAATCATCACCGGTAGCTGCTTCCAACCTATACCTATTGAACCATTCCACTGTCTTTCCCAAACAAATATCTGAAATCCCTAGGATCGAAAACTTTTTTGACTTCTTCAACGTTGAATTTATTGACTCGACGCCATTAGTTGTTAATAAGTTGTACATTTCCCCCTTAAATTTGCATCTTGCCCGCTTAATGGGATCAAGTTTCTCATTCTCCAAATACTTTGCAACATTAGGATACCTGCACAAAGGTCACAAAGGTTAAAAATGACCACAAAGGTCACAATAGTCACAAGGGTAGCAGAGGTACAAGGGTCGTAGGGGTACAAGGGTCGCATATGTAAGGGGGTCATAGAGGGGTACAAGGATCGCAGGGGTAAAGGTCATAAGGGAGTACAAGGGTCGGAGAGGTACAAAGGTCGTAGAGGTCCAAGGGTCACAGAGGTACAAGGGTCATACAGGCACAAGGGTCGCAAAGGGGTACAAGGGTCGCAGAGGTACAAGGGTCGCAGAGGTACAAGGGTCGCATGGGGGTCAAAGGGTCGCAGGGGTACAAGGGTCGCAGAGGGGTACAAGGGTCGGGAGGTCTAAGCGCCGCAGAGGTACTAGGGCTACAGAGGCACAAGGGTCGCATAGGTACAAAGGTCGCAGCAGTACAAGGATCACATAGGTACAAGGGTCGCAGAGGTACAAGGATCACAAAGGGGTACAAAGGTCACAGAGGGATACAAGGGCCGCAGAGGTCACAATAGTCACAAAAGTCACAATAGTCACAAAAGTCATTTTTGTACCTGGCATTCAAATAATTTAATAGCACTTCAAATTCGTTCAATGTGTATGCTGCTGCACATTTGAAGAACATTTCCGCCACGGTATCACCCTTTGAAGTCTTTCTATCATGCCTTTTATTGACATAGCTCTTTATATTTTGCGATATATGACGCACATAAAAACCATTATTAGCTTGTTTATACTCTTGTTTGACTGCCTTGATCAAGCTTTTATGGAGATCAGATATCACAACGACATCACGGCCGTCCGATATCACCTCTTTCAACCTTAACATAAAACCATGTCAATGATTCATCCTTCTGTCTATTGACTATTCCCCATGCAATAGGATATTGGTGATGTTCACCATCTTGCGCGGTAGCCACAATCAATGCTCTATTGTACACTCATGTCAAAAATGTTACATCCACAACAACCATTTTACGCATGTATTTCCATCGTCTTATAGCCGCTTCGACAACCATAAAAAGGTATTTGAAGCTTTTCCCATCACTGTCGAGCTGGAGATTTGCGACAAATCCGAGATTTCTTTCTATAAACATGTGAAACAATCCTGGAAACCTCCTATAATGTTCAAAGTCATCACCACGAATCTCCTTTTGAGCACTGCATTTGCCTCTTGATACCGTCAAATACGATACATTGGCACCGTACTTTGCTGTTACACGAGCCATCAATTCTTTTGTTGGAGGTGTTTCATATTTCCCACCATATTTCTCATTCAAATAATCCTTAACCAATTGTGTTGTATCCAGTATATTCCTTATTGATAGTGTTGTCATGCGTAATTTCCATTTAAAACCACTTCCGGCAAACTTGCATCGTACTTCCCACAGCTTCGAATCAGATCTCAATGTTATATATCTAAAATAAGATTCAATTGAACCCTTCCTTACACATGCATGTACATCCTTATTTCTATCAAACTCTTGCCTAAATTTAACATGCAATCCATCTGAGAACTCGAAGATATTATTTTCGCTGTCTACCTTCCATGAACTACCATTTCCAAGTTGTTCTCACCATAATCATCCTTATGCTCTGTTGGCACGACAAAATCAACTTTATTACTGCCACAAACAACTTCATCAACTACCACATTCATGGCACACCCATCATCTTCTCTTAACCCGCTTGTATATTCACTATCAGAATTATCGAATCCAAAATATTTATTGTTTCCGTCGGATTACTCCCAACTCTACTTTTGTTATTTCGACCTACAATAACACAGTCATCATAATCTACAACACCTCCATCCTCACATTATCTAGCAATGCTTCCAAAAGCAGGAATTAAAGGCTCAATTTTGATTTCACATTTCACACTTGCCGATTCTATCTCCACATACAACAGTGGTCGAATTCCTCTTATGTGATTGGACAAATAACAAATAAGGTGTTTGTCATTCATTATATATGGCGGCTTCCTATTTTCACAAATATTAGGCAAATAGCTTAGCTTCAACTTCGTTGTATTATTTTCCACCATCATCTTTGTGCATAACTCATCAATCAGTTTCTAGTATGTCAGACTAACCGGAGGACAATAGAAAAATACTCTTTAGTTTTTCTGAACTCTACCAACCCATTCAGATTCTTCATTTGGGTTTTTTACCATTTACCATCATACAAAAAATAGATTAGTGTGATTTTCTCATCCACCGAATCCATTACACCTATAACAGAAATATAAAAATAGGGTAAATTCTATGACCCATTACGACCGTGCGACTCGATGAGACTCTGTGACCCAGTGCGACCGTGCGACCCTTGGACCCCTTTGCGACCATTGTACCTCCGCGACCTTTGTACCTCTACGACCTTTGTACCCTTGCGAGCCTTGTACCCCCGCGACCCTTTGACCCCTTTGCGACCCTTGTACATCTGCGACCCTTATACCCATTTGCGACTCTTGTACCTCTGCGACCCTTGTGCCTATACGACCCTTGTGCCTCTGCGACCCTTGTACCCCTGCGATCGTTTGACCCCTACGACCCTTTCACCCCTTTGCGCCCCTTTTACCTTTGCGATCCTTATACCCCTGCGACCCTTGAACCCCTGCGACTCTTTGAACTGTGATCCCTTTGACCCCTCGATGAGACTCTGTGACCCAATGCGACCATGTGACTCTGTGACCCAGTGCAACCGTGCGACTCGATGAGAATGTCACTCATTGCGATCATTTGACATTTCAATAAATATGACTCGTTTTCAATATGAGAGAATCGAATCTATACATATTACTCACAAAAGAAACAAGAAAAACACAAAAGAAACACGAAAAACTCGGTATACATACCTGGTTTTTCTGCGGAACATGATTAACTGTAAGCTTCTTTGTGGACAACAAACGATTTCAACTTATTGACAGTGAATCTGGTGCCGATTTCAAGCTACTCTCGCCGAATTTGTTGTGATGTGGGAGAACAGTAATTTTTCGCGCCATAGGAGAGAGAGAAATAGAGATGCTCTGGAGGAGAGAGAAAAATTATCGACTAAGTAAAGGACAATGGTGATATGAGTTTATTAATATTTTAAGGGTGGCTTTGAAGTTAGAATTTTTTTTCAAGAAAGAATAGACTTGAAGTCAAAATAGCGTTTGGAGGATATTTTTGAAATTTATTCGTTTTTATATATAATTTGATTACAAACTATTATATATGATATAATAAGCATTTAATTTAACTACAAGTAGGAGTGTCAAACGGGCCGGCCCGACCCGAACCCGTTTCGGCCCGGTTCATTCGGGTTCTCTTTCCCGTGGACATCATGTGAAAATCTTCGGCCCGCGGCCCGGCCCGACGGGCTTCGGGCGGGCTTCGGGCAGCCCACAGGACTTTGCTTCCTTCAACAAATCCGACAACAAATCAGTGGAGTTGTAAAAGGACTTTGCTTCCTTCACCGTGAATGCTATCCTGCAATTCCACATGGAAATTTGAAGGCAAGCAATGTATTACTCGACCAAAACATGAAACCCCTTCTCGCTGAATTCGGTTTCAAATTCGTTCAACGGATGAGCAGAGCAAGGATGAAACGAGAGAGAGGGGCTCGGCCGGTGATGAAACGAGAGAGGGGGGCTCGGCCGGCGATGAGAGACGAAGGAGGATTTTAGGGTTCAAACGGGCCGCCCGGCCCGGCCCGAAGCCCGACGGGCCGGGCCCGTTTCAAACGGCTTTGTGGTCGGCCCGAGCCCGAAGGCCCGATTTCATTCGGGCTGCCAATTTTACAGTCCGAGCCCGCGTATTTCGGGCAGGTTTCGGGTGGGCCCGCGGGCTCGGGCTGTTTTTTACACCCCTAACTACAAGTGAACTATGGTATATATTTTATAAATATATTTGCAAGAGTTATTTATGTAAAATATCAAAAATGGAAAATTTTAATCATTTGACTCCAGAATTGACTTTCGTGACAAACAACCACGCGGTACATGTTAAGAGCACTACTTAATGACGTGGCAGTATCTGAAGCGTTAATCGACCTCAAATGAGGACCGTTGATTGCCCTTTATACCGCCATTGGAGAACACGCATTTTTTTCTTCTATCCTTCTCCTCCTGTGTGCTCTAGAGCTCGAGGATCAGTTCTCAAGATTTCGAGTTGGAGAAATCGCGGAGATATGGGTTTCGAAGACGATCCGTAAGATCTTCTACCTCGACTTCGTTGTTTGGTTTTTGTTTGGCAAGAAGTAGGTCTCGAATTCCCCTACGATAAAATCTAGGGTTTCTGGATTTGTTATCTTTTTTCACATTCTATCCTCGATCGCCATCTTTTTCAATCGAATTTGAGTGTTATGTCTTGTTGGTTTTAAGCAAAAACGTAATTTTGAGTCTCTCTTTATTTTTAATCCTTGCCTTTTAGATAATTAGGGTTTTTAGAATTGGATTGAACGTATCTGAAATTTCTTTAAGAGTTCTGGTATGAGCATGAGAATCCTAGTCTGCTGATATCTGCTCATATATGACAAATTGATCTTTTTTCTTGCAGGTACCGTGATGAAGATGGAGAGCCGTTGATGGACTACGACGATTTCCACAACGATCGCGAGCCAACGCCTGAACCTCTCCAGGACTTTGATGAAAATCTGGTCGACGATGTCGGGGACTGGGATGCAGGCCAAGGGTCGCAAACGCCGGTCTATGACAATGATAAAGTCAAGCCCAGGAAAAGGTTGGTGAAGAAAACGTCTGGTGGACGAGAAGCTGTCAATGTTCCAGAATTGATGGATGAGGACGTGGACTTTGATGGCGGTGAGTTTGGAGGACGTGGTTCAGATTTTGATGATAAGGTAGGTAAGAAAAGGAAGGAGAAGGACTGGATTGGTGGTAGTGGAAAGAAGGAGAAGAAGCATATGAAATTCCCCAGCCGTGGCGAGAGGAAGTCAGCAGAGATCGATGAGATGTGGGATTCTATTGCCGACAACCCAGAGGTATGTCTCATTTATTCGATTCAGAATGTATACCTTTTGATGATTGAATTCTATATGGTGTATCATGAATTCTCCAATAATGTTTCATGTTTTGTGATAGAATGACGAAGAAGGTGTTAGGACCGTGGATGATGATAATTTCATTGATGATAGTGGATTGGATCCTTCTGAGAGGTATGACAACGACCACGGAGGTCACTCACCTAGCCATTACCCTGAGGTATGAGTAATATCTGTGTTTTTTGCGACTTTTGTTCTAGAAGAAAATGAAATAATTGAAGTCTATGATTATCAGAGGCTGTCTTGTTTCTGTTGAAATATGTTGATGACACTATTGTTTTAATGCGTTTAAATAGGCAGAGGAGGGTGAAGAGGATGATGAGATAAATCAACTTTTCAAGGTGGGGAAGAAAAAGAAGAAGAATGAGAAAAATCCTGCGGAAATTGCTCTTTTGGTTGAGAATGTGATGGCGGAGCTGGAGGTCACTGCCGAAGAAGATGCAGAATTTAATAGACAGGGGAAGCCTGCTGTGAACAAACTTAAGAAACTTCCCCTTCTTACTGATGTTCTGTCCAAGTAAGTTGCTACCACTTTTTAATCCAATGGCATTTTTCTTTGCAACCATTATTCCTTTGAAGTTGTATTTATCTCTATCCAGGAAGCAGCTACAATCAGAATTCCTGGATCATGGAGTCCTTACGCTGTAGAATTGGCTAAGGAATTGGCTTGACCCGCTCCCAGATGGAAGCCTACCAAACACAAACATCCGTGCAGCTATTCTGAAGATTCTCACTGATGTAAAGCTCTCTTTATCCCGTAGATTTTTTTTTTGCTTCTGTTTCTTTTATCTGGCTTCCCTGTAAATAGGATTGGGATTCTAAAATCCTGTCTGCGTGATGCAGTTTCCTATCGACTTGGAACAGTATGACAGGAGGGAGCAATTGAAAAAGAGCGGGCTTGGAAAGGTTCGACTCTGATTTACTCAAATTCAGGAGTCTTTAATTGTGAAACAAACTGTAGCTTACTTTTTTTTTATTTCTTGCAGGTCATTATGTTCTTATCAAAGTCTGATGAAGAAACTACAGCAAACAGAAGACTTGCAAAGGATTTGGTTGACAAATGGGTAAAAACAGCTTTTCGTTACTCGGTGCTCTACAATTGCTTTAATTCCGATTTGATATTTCAAGCATCTGATCTGTAACATGTATTTTCTTGGTTGGAGCACATATGCATAATATACTCATTACCTGCCTGTGCAGTCACGTCCAATTTTTAACAAGAGTACGAGGTATGACGATACAAGGAATGTTGATGAAGATAGGATACCCTATAGAAGGCCATCAGTGAAGAAGTAAATTGTGCACTTCTTTTGTTTTCTTTTCCCTTTTCACTGTTTAACATTGACATGCATATACTAATGGATACCTTGTGTGTTTTCTCTTTGGGGTTTCATGAAGGCCTGGAAACAAAGCTTCAGCTGTGGAATCCAGAGATGGCGACTTTGACCTGGATATTCGGTATGCCAGAGTTTCTGAATTTTGAAGTCCAGAGGAATTGGCTGCTTGCTGAACTTTTTCCTCAATGTTAATACTATTCGTGTAATGATGTGCAGAGATCATAAATCTGGTCTGATGCCAGGACAGAGTTCATCCTCCAGGCAAGTCACTATAAGGCCAGAAGCAACCCCGTTGGACTATGTGATACGTCCTCAATCCAAGATTGATCCAGAAGAAATTAGAGCTCGAGCAAAACAGGTTGCTCAGGACCAGCGCCGGCTGAAGGTACATATCTCCCTCCCTTCATGCCCGTATTCATGTTTAATGAGAATAGACACCATCTAATCATTCATTTAACGGGAAGGTTGAAATTTGGAAAGTGTTCCATACCCTTAGCTTCTGATGTGGATCTCAGTGAAATGAAATACTTCTAAAATTTGTTACTTTTCAGCTGTTAAATATGCTCTTGGAACAATGGAATTCTGGAACCCTGTAATATAAGTTTGGAACAATAAAAAATTTAAAACCCATGTGATGGATTACGACCTGGAGCTCTAATTCTCTGTGTATAAACAGAATCCGTCCTTAAGTTTGGTCTGTTCTTTCCTCCGAATGGATTCATCGTCATGATAAGTTGAGACTCTGAATACTAAAGCTGGACTTTCCTTTCAGATGAACAAGAAGTTGCAACAGCTGAAAGGATCAAAGAAGAAGCGGCTGCAAGCCACGAAGGTGAGCGTGGAGGGTCGTGGTATGATCAAGTACCTGTAGAGGAAGGAAGAAGCTGAGACAGGCTCTCGCAATTCCTGAGCCATTGCAATAAGAAGAAAAGGACAGAATGAGCCATGGAACCATACAAGTTATGGGCTGTTGGGATCTTCAAGCCGGATCTGGTTCCCTGAGCAGCCGGCTGTTAAATCCGGTGAAACATAAGGGGAAGTCAATTGAAGAACAAGTCTGTGTTTATGCACTCTCAAACGTCAAAATTAAATTTATCTCACTTGATTTTTGTGTATTGGGAAGTGAAGTTTTATAAAGATGAACTCGAAGATTAAAAAGCTTAAACATTTTATGATCTTATTTTTTCCAATCTCACAGAGGGTCCGGTGATTCGTTTGGAAATCTAATTCTTCATGTCAATCGTCAAAGGTTTATTTCTCTGTCTAAAATCTCAAAGTTCTGTTGCTTTTAGCAAGTTCCTGTGCGCGTTTGGTGCAACCGCAGACGCAAAGACATCCAAACGCATATATCGTATGTAAAAGAAAACAGAGTTCCTACATGATATATCCATTCATTGCTTTTTAGGCAATAAGCAAAGCAATAAAAGGATTTGAATGGCTTCAAACTTTTCATTCCTGAAGGGAAAAGCAAAAGCTTAATCTTTTTTCTTTTCTTCTCCAAAAAGGAATCCAAAAGGAAATAAAAACATGATGAAACCCTAACTCTATTTCCTAATCTTTCCTCTACTCACTCCAGATTTGAAGCTTCGAAAACATGTATACCCACAACGCAACCAAGTGCACGAAGAACCATGGAGAGAAGCTAAATCTTTTGTATAAAAGTGATTTTTTTGTTTTCATTTTCAGCTTGCTACATTGGATTAAGTTTTTTATTAAAAAAATAAAATAAAATGAATATTGCATTTCCCATGCTCTTTTCATCTTCCTACGACTTTTTTTTTTATTTATCTTGATGCCAGATGGATGTTTCTGTTTATTGCAGTCTGTCAATAAAACCCTACCCGATCGAAGTTGGTGTCGTTCCAAGTGGTGTGGATTTCCATATCAGAGAGTCGGCATCGTTCGATAGTCGGTATTCTTCGTCCAAGGTCATAACGATAAGTGAAATGCGACGACTCATAATATTCTCACATCGTATCAGTCGATCCCTTTGCCCGCTCGATCCACGAATATCGGCCGAAATGGTTACCTGAAGGGCCGCGGGTCCCCGAAAGTTGAAGCGTTCAAAACAGGTCTCCTATCAGTCGATCCCTTCACCAGCTCGACCCACAAATATCGACCAGAATGGTTACCGGAAGGGCCACAGGTCGCCGAAAGTTGAATCGGCCAAAATCGGTCTCTTATCAGTCGATCCCTTCGCCTGCTCGACCCACGAATATAAGCCGGAATGGTTACTCAAAGGGGTCGCCGGAAGTTGAATCGACCAGAATCAGTATGGGCTAAGGCGCCTACTCACTTATCGTGGCGGTGTTTTCTGTTACCGCACGAATGGAGGCGAATAAGGGAGGCAGGGATGACCTGTTGGTTGGAGAGACGTGTGAAGTAGATAACGTAGGAGTAGTGCATGTCGGAGTACTCGCCGACGATGAGGACAAACCGGTGGCGGAAGAGAAAACGCGAAAAGCAGAAAGAGGAAAAGAAGAAAAGAAAAAAAGGATGACCTATTTGAACGGTGGATGGAGAGACCTCTGAAGTGGATACCGTGGGAATAGCACGTGTAGAGCACTCGTCGGCGATGAGGACAAACTGGTGGCGGGAAGAGAGGAAGGGGAAGAGAAGGAGAATGAGGATGAGAAGAGAAGAAAAAAAAAGATGAAAAAAGAAGGTGACCGGCGGGAGAGAGGGAGATACAAGAAAGAATTGATTTAGGCTACAAAATTAATAATAGTAATTGATAATAATTCGATTAAAAATTTAAATAAACAAAAAATATTTTTTTAAATGGGTAACTTCAAAAATATCTTCGTAGGGTAAAACACTTCAAAAATATCCTTTTTTTTAAAAAAAAGAAGAATTTTAACTTCAAAAATATCCTTATAAATGTTGATATTCTCAAAATACCCCTATGATCTTACGATCCAATTCGATCCAACGATCCAGTTTGATCCTGCGACCCTTGTCCCTGTGCGACCCTTTTTCCTCTGTGAACTTTGGAGCCCTGCGACCCTTGTCCCTCTTCGACCCTTGTTCCTCTGCGACCATTAGACCCCTGCGACCCTTGTCCCTCTTAGACACTTGTTAATCTGTGACCCTTGGACCTCTACGACCTTTGTCCCTCTGCGACTCTTGTTCCTCTGCGACCCTTGGATCCCTGCGACCCTTGTCCCTCTACGACCCTTGTTCCTCTGCGACCCTTGGACCCCTGCGACCCTTGTCCTTCTGCGACCCTTAGACCCCTGCGATACTAATTTATTATTTACAAATTATTTACACATAATATGAATAAATTTTGAAAATACAGCTCAAATCAAAATATGTTGGACCCGTGCGACCCTTCCGACCATTGCTGCCCTTCCGACCATTGCGACCCTTCCGACCATTTCGACCCTTTCGACTAGTCGTTTCAATGTCAAACTACTGCTTTTTCCAGGTTCTAGCTATGCTTTTTATTTTACCAATGCCACATTGAAGACCTATATTAAAGGTTCTTTAATGTGGTCAATACATGCACCTTGGTCATTCTTTGTATTTATTCCTATATTAAAGGTTCTTTAATGTGGTCAATACATGCACCTTGGTCATTCTTTGTATTTACTGTGTTTCTGGATTTTAGGAGTCCATTTATTTTTCGTTATAAATAGAAGAGAAAAAACCATAAAGCTACAACAAGCACCAAATCATCTCTTGTTTCGAGTCTTTCCTTCTCTCAAAAGGGCGATTTCTAACATCTAACCCTAAATTCTCTGTAAAATCCTTATTACCTTTGTGACCGTTAAGGTCACATGGTCGACCCAAGGCATCGTGCTGTCTATTTGTTACTTAATGTCTTGGTAATCGTCGGACTCAGTCTGTATGCAGATACACACAAGTACTTACAACTTGGATGGAGGACTTTGTGATGTATCTGCACTACATAAGGTCTTGGTAATCGGCGGACTCAGGCATCAAGCTCTATCCGCGTTACCTAAGGTCACGGTTGGAGGTCATTTGCTACCGTGGAACTCACCATACATGACTCAAAGCCCGAAATGTCAATGGAGCATTTCTTGCGGGGAAGGGCTCCGATGAGTCATTAATCTTCGACAAATTTGACCTTTTTTTCTTTCCTTTTTTTTCTCGAACTTCTTTTGCCTTTGCCTTTTTCTTTCTCGAACTTCCTTTTTCTTCTTCTTCAACTTTTTTCTTTCCTTTTTTTAACCGTTGTGACCTTTGAAACCTTATGTAACCTTATGTAACTTTTGTGACCTTTGTAACCTTTGAGACCTTATGTAATCAATATTTAAACGTTGAAAATGTCTTATTTTGCATCTATTATTCGTAAGATTATGACCCAATATGATCCGTTATGCGACGCTAAATCGGATTAAATTATAATCAGGTTTAAACGGGTACGACTCATGTGACCACACATAACTCTTGTACGACTCATGCGACCCAATATGATCACATATGACCCATGGACGACTCATGCGACCAAATATGACCCATGGACGTCTAATGCGAACACAAAGACCCCTGCTACGACTCATGCGACCCTATATGACCACATATGACCCATGGACGACTCATGCGACCAAACATGACCCATGGACGTCTCATGCGACCACATAAGACCCTTGTACGACTCATGCGACCCTATATAACCACATATGACCCATGGACGAAACCTGCGACCAAACATGACCCATGGACGTCTCATGCGACCACATAAGACCCTTGTACGACTCATGCGACCCTATATAACCACATATGACCCATGGACGAAACCTGCGACCAAACATGACCCATGGACGTCTCATGTGCCCAACATAATACCCTTGTACGACTCATGCGACCCAATATGATCACATATGACCCATGGACGACTCATGCGACCACATAAGACCCTTGTACGACTCATGCGACCCTATATGACCACATATGACCCATGGACGACTCATGCGACCACATAAGACCCTTGTACGACTCATGCGACCCTATATGACCACATATGACCCATGGACGACTCAT
>CM071872.1:15509252-15546808 GCA_036759665.1 Gynandropsis gynandra | reverse complement strand
TCTATTCTAAACGAGACCTAAGAATGATATAAAAACTATAACGGATTGCGTGTTATCAATATCTGATGGGAATTGTTGAAAACGTTTCCACCAAGGTAGATAATCTTTGGATTCCCGCTGATTTTGTTGTACTAGATATAAAGGAAGATGCTAGGGTGCCCATTATTCTTGGTAGACCATTCTTAGCTACTATAGGTACCATGATACATGTACAACAAGGAAAGCTTTCTTTATGTGTCAGAGATGAGACGATAGAGTTCAACTTGTCCAGCACTATGAACGGACCCTCATTCAAGGAGTCTTGCCTTAGAGTTGATTCGCTGGACGAGTTAGCAAAAGACACGTTCCTCTTATGCGATACTTAAAACGAGTTTGCGAAGATGCATGATTTACCGACGAAGGAGTCGAGCTGTACACGAAATTCATGAGTGCTATTTCAGCACTAGGAGACGCCTCATATGAGGAGATACCACACGAAACACACGCTGATTTCGCAGCAGATAAGGCGTCCGAACTTGAGCTCGAACCTCCTCCGTCTTCTTTTCGATATGAGTACAATGAATGCGATAAAACATATCCTGCTGTTATGAATGATAAATAGAGTGTAGATAAGATGAGGAAACAACCCACTCACGTAAAGAAGCATAGGAGAGTCAGCTCTTCAATATGTATGCACGGAAATTCTACGGAAGACAGGCACAAATCTTCCACCAAAACTCAAAGGAAGGTGCACCTGCACTTGAAAGAGGTAATGGAAAAAGAAACCATTAAACTTTTTGATGCAGATATCATTTATCCAACCTCAGGCAGCGAGCGAGTGAATCTCGTGCATGACGTGCCAAAAAAAGAAGCAGTGACTAAGGGATGACACAACAAAAGGATCTTACCTCATGACTTCCAACTAGGTGACTTAGTTCTACTTTTCTATTCTCGTCCCAAGCTTTTCTCGGGCACACTTTCATCCCGTTGGTCTGGTCCTTTTCAGGTATGAGAAGTCTTCACACATGGAGAAGTGGAACTATGCAGCGATTCGAGCAGAACATTCAAAGCTAATGGGCAGCGACTAAAGCTCTACCAAGCCGCTCAACCGATCAAAAGTGGAAACTCCATCTCCATTTTCGATCCACCCATCGCGCACACATGAGGAATGGAGACGTCAAATCTTAAAGACGTTAAATAAGTGCTTTCTAGGAGGCAACCCAACTATTTCTTTTCTATTTTCTTAGTTGTTTAGTTTAAAACTCGGTTCATTTAGAAAAAAACACAAAAAAAAAAACAAAAAACACAAAACACAAAAAATACCACCACAAACATGACTTCATTTCTCTCACCCTCCATCGGAGCTTCACATCAAGGACGCCGTTCAATTCAAGTCTGGGGGAGCAACTCACTTTTGTCAGGTGATTTCGTTTCATTTTCTTTTATTTTCTCTTTGATTTCGTATTTCTAGTTGTTTTGCTTTCGTGAGTCTGAGTCGTCCTAGGCACTTGTCCAGTGCCACGTTTTGAGATGAACCCTAAACCTAGGATACTTAAGAAGTTGGCCTTTTCCGTGTGCATGTTTGACCTAGGTTTTTCCTAAGTGTTAGAGCTTATTAGTCGACTGAAAAACAATAGGTCGTAATTCTTTGGGAATCCTAGTATTGCTTGTGGGAGGTTTAGAAAATGTCGCTAGGCTAGTTTATCGTTTATTCTCTCTATCCAGATTGTCATACTTCATATAGACGATGATTTACTTCTTTTGATGAGGATTATTAGATCGTATGAAATCGAGCTTGTTTTGTAGAATAAAGAGCGCACACTAACACTCCGCCATCGATAGAAATAATACCTAAAAGCATGATCTAAAATCGATATGAGTGCATCGACCTTGAAACTTTTTCGATGGTTCGGGTCTATGTGGTGGGTTGTGATCATCTTTGTACGTCCTAAGGGCATGGCACAATAAAAAAATGCCACCTACTCCGCTGCACTTTGAACGAGATGCATGAGTATACCGTCATCGGTAGTCTGGGTCTAAGTAGAGGCTGGATCCCTTCAAATCCGACGTCTTAGAAGTCTAATGTGTCTGCACAATATAAAAAATGAGTCATAAAAAGAAGAAGAAAGAATAAAACAATAGAAAAGAAGAAGAAAAAACGAATAAAGAAAGAAAGAAGCTCGGAAAAGAAACAAGTATCCTCGATTGTTCTACGTTTAGCATTTGTCTGAAGTTTCGTTTGGTGGAGATGGTTATGGTGGCTTGTTTAGTTTGCCATCGATTTACTTTCTCGTAGGTAGCTTGGTGAACCTAGGATGAATATTGAAAATTTAATTAGGCCGAATTTGCTCTCGACTTGCTAGTTGATCGGTTAGGTTCGCTTTAGCGGTATTTCTAGGAGAAAGGGGAATTCTCGGTTTTTGTATACCCCAAGTGTTCTACGTTTACGTTTGCTTGAGACAAGCAAACATTCAAATCTGTGGGATTTTGATCGTCTCGTTTTAATACATATTTTTTGCATGATTTTAGAGATGTTTATGATGATAGATGCGATGTTTACATGTGATTTTCTATCCGTTTTACTCGTTTTCGTGTTTTCATGCTCTTACATGTTATAATGCGTATTTGGTTTGTTTTGGAGCTAAAGAACGTACACGGGACAAAGTAATAGAGTCGAGGATCATAACGGAACAAACGAGATGAGAAACAGCACGGGTCGTGGGGGACTTCAGCCCACACGGACCTTGAAGCACCATCACAGCCCATGGTGGGCACTCAACGTAGCCCGTGCGGGGCACATTTTAGCCCGCGTGGGGCCATTGGTCCAGCACGTCCAGCTGCTTCAGCACGGGTCGGGCAAGCCTTCAGCATGCGCGGATGAAGTTTCAGCTAGAGAGCCCGTGCATGGCACACACTCCAGCCCGCACGGGTCGCGTATGTCAGTTGCCTACACAAAAAGGAAACATTGTTAGAGAAGAGAAATGAGAGTTATAGGGCTGGAAAATAGAATGGAAACGTGCCCACTTACTCAAGAATAGAAATCAATGCAAAGAAGAATGGAAAACTCACAAAAACAGCAAGATGCAACAAAGAGGAAAGAAGAGGAAAGGAAGTGAATGACCAAAGAGGAAAAAGAGGAGAAAAGGAAAGAGAGAAAAGAGGAAATACAAGGAGGAGAGCTGGGGTTCATTCACTTTAGTTTGGAGAGGAAAAACACAGCCGTTGGAGAGAGAGAGAGAGTTGCAGAAAGGGAGTTGCAGAAAGAGTTGTAGAAAGAGTTAGAGAGAGGGGAGCTATTCGAAAGAGACTTGCAGGAGACATTCAAGGGTCATCGAACATGGACTTCGGTTTCGTTTAGTTTTCATGTTCCTTAGACTATCTACTTCGATTATTTTTGTTTGCGGACGCATGAGGGAGTAGTCGTTTTGTTCTAGGAGATGGGATTAGGCCTTGGCTATCCCGGAACCGCTTTTGATTTATCTTTGAATGCAATTTCCCGTTTTTGTTTATCTATTCTTTGTCTGAGTGCTTCAATGACTTGTATTTACGAAGGCCAAGTAGATGCATGTGTTAGGGATTAGGAGAAGGACCGAAAGGAGAATTCTAGTCCTAGAAGATCAGGTTTAGATCAATCGAGGTTAAAATGGATGAATCACAGAACTTATGGGTTTAGCTTAAGGTGTCAGCCACGAAAGTAGGGGATAACTTGACTAGATCACGTGTCTATACCTTGAGAGAGGATAGAAATCATATTGGGATCGTCTGCCTTAGATAAATTGATCGGGATTGCATGATTAGATAGGTTGATTGTTGGTTTCGGTAGTCTTGTGGTGAAACCAGATTTCTTGAACGTTTGTCTCACTGTTAAGAACTCGTAGTGTATTTGTTTTTAGAATTTCAATCTTAAAACCAATATTCATTTGTTTGCAAGTTTGATTCGTAGTTTGAGATTAGGTTGTGTTGCGTAGCCCCTGTGGGATCGACAGCTAGAGTACTACACACGTGTCGTGCACTTGCGGGTAGTTTAGGTTAATAATTGTTTAACTTTGAATCGCATCAGTCCTTTTTGCGTCAATGAGAAAAAATAGATGTGAACTCGACAGATTTATCGATTTATGTGGATGAAAGGATCTAAACCATACAAAATAAGATATTGTTAACATTTAAATATGCATCATACTAATTTATGTCAATTGAGGGTCGCACGTGGGTCATATTAGGTCGCATGAGTCGGATGGGTTCCTGTAATATTGTGTCACATAATTTGCACATAATGAGGAAAAAATAGATGCGAACTTGACATTTTTATCGATTTATAAGGATGAAATAATGTAAACCATGCAAAAGTAAGACATTTTCAACTTTTAAATATGCATCATACTAATTTATACCAATTGAGTGTCGCATGTGGGTCATATTTGGTTGCATGATTTGCATATAATGAGGAAAAATAGATGCGAACTCGACTATCGTTTATAAGGATGAAATGACATAAAGCATGAAAAATAAGACATTTTCAACGTTTAAATATTCATCATACTAATTTATGCAAATTGAGGGTCGCACGTGGGTCATATTGAATCACATGAGTTGGATGGGTTCTCGTAATATTGGGTTGTATTATTTGTATATAATGAGGAAAAATAGATGTGGAACTCAACAAATTTGCATAATGAGTCGCATCAATCAGATGGGTTCACATAATATTGGGTCGATTGAGAAGATTGATGCAGATGTGTTTGTGAATGGACAAACTATTGTTTAAGTTTGAACTCGATTTATTTTTTTAAGTTTGAACTCAAATTATTTTTTTAAGTTTGAACTCTGTTTATTTTTGTAAACAACGTGTACAACCCAAAATAACAATAATAATGAAAATCTAAGGTCACAAAGGTCCTCATGGTCACAAAGGTCACAACGCAGAGACCATATGCTTCCCTCCTTCAACATTGAGGAGACTATGTCTGACTATGTAAAGACCGAGTCCACTGATTACCCAACCATAAGAAACACAAAGACGACATCTCCACCAAGTCGAGATAGTCGAGATAGTTAGGAAGAATCACTTGGAAAAAATGTAGGAAATGTGGGGGTTTAAGAAATTTTTGATAGAGAATTTTTCAAAGATTTTTCAAAGATGAAGACAAAGAGAGGAGAGAGATAGAATTCAATCGCAAATGAGAGATGGTGAGAGTTAGAGAACTTGATGAACCTTTTAAGAGAGAGATGGATGGACAGATGAGAGTGTGTCGTACACACACGTATTTAAAAAGGCATAGCTGGCATTCGAAAAGGCATGAGTTTGACATTGAAATGACGAATTTGGAAAGTTATAAAAGGTCACAAATCGTAGAAAGGTGACAAAGGTCACATATTACTTTGTAACATCAAACAATAGTTAAAAACGTAAAGGTCATAGTCGTCTTTTTGCTTCAAAAGTGATAGTGGTGTTGATTCCTAATTAAACATCTACAATTCAAAAATTTTGAAAATAAAATTTCTAAAACGACGTTGCATGGGTCGCAAGGTCACAAAGGTCACAGTAGTCCTTTTGCGTCAATGGGGGGAAATAGTTGCAAACTTAACAAGGTTTAGTCCAACTAATACAATATTACAAACTAACAAACCTTTCTTTTTTTTATGTTTGGCGTTTACTGAGTTGTCATGATCCAAACACCGTCAGTGATGCTGCCATTTGAACCCGTTTGTCTCGACGAAGATGTGGTTTTTCTTTTAGTCTCATTGGGTTCTGGATAACAATTTTGTTTAGGCTTCCCACTTTTTATTTTCTTATCCAATATAGAAGGTAGAACCGTAATATCAGAATATTGAGGAATAATGTTCCAATCAAAGCAATCAGGAACCAAATACAGAGTTTATTGGTACGCCAAACACCATGAATCCCACAACTATTATATTAAACATAGTTTTGGTTTCTTGTGACCTTTATCAATCTTATGTGTAGCCGCAATTGCGTGACTGCATGGATACTTATCCACATCAAACATTTTGCAGCCGCATATTCGTTTTTGAAGACTCACAACAAATCTTCTAACCTTCTCATATCTCACCTCATACTCATCACTTAGACAGTTCAATTCAATAACCTTATACTTGGATGCATGTCCAAAGCATTCATGTAATGTTTTCTCAACATATGGTGTTAACTTTTGAGGATCATCACCAGTAGCTTCTTCCAAACTATACCTATTGAACCATTCCATTCTTTTTTCCAAAGAAATATCTAAAAGCGCTAGCACCGAAAACTTTTTTGACGTCTTCAAAGTGGGATTTATTGACTCAGCCCTATTAGTGGTTAATAAGTTGTAGCTTTCACCTTTAAGTTTGCATCTTGCTCACTTAATGGGGTTAAGTTTCTCTTTCTCCAAAATCTTTGGAACATTATGATACATGTGCAAAGGTCACAACAGTCACAAAGGTCATAAAGATCATAGAGGTCACAATGGTCACAAAGGTCATAACAGTCAAAAAATTCATCAAGGTCATATTTGTACATGACCTTCAAATTATTAAATAACTCTTCTAATTTGTTTACCGTGTATGCTGCTACACATTTTGGAGAATATTTCCGCCACAATATCACCCTTTGAACTCTTTCTATCTTGGCTTTTATTGACGTAGCTATTTATGTTGTGCGATATATGTCGCGCACAAAAGCCATGGTAAACTTCTTTGTACACTTGTTTGATTGTTTTTATGAAGCCTTTATGGCAATCAAATATCACAACGACATCACGTCCATATGGTATCACCATTTTCAACCTTGAACTAGATTATGCGATTCAAGTTAAAACTAAATTAACCTAAACTACCCGCAGGTGCATGACACGTGTGTAGTACTCTAGGTGTCGATCCCACAGGGACTATGTAACACGAACTAAGCTCCAATTAGAATCTAATTTGCTACAATGAATATTGGTTGTGAGATGAAATAATGAAAATACAGTAAATTAATGAAGTCATGACAATGAGACAAACGTTCTAGGATACGGTTTCACCATAAAGCTTCTGAAACCAACAATCGATCTACCTAATCATGCATTCCGATTTAAGATATCTAAGTCGGACGATCATAATTTAAGTCCTACCCTCTCTCAATCATAGGAACTTGTTCTAATCGAGTTATCCCCTACGTTCGTTGCTGATACCTCAAACTAAATCCATACGATATTTGATTCATCCGATTAACCCTCAGCTGTTACTACTCTACTTTTGTGACCTAGTGTCGGCTGTTCTAAGCATGATCATTTAGGACTAGAATTCTCCTTTAGGTCCTTCTCCTAATCCCTAACACATGCATCTACTTGGCCTTCGTAAATACAAGAAAATTCAACACTCAGACAAAGAATAAATTAACAAAATGGGAAATTGCATTCACGAATAAATCGAAAGAGGTTCTGGGATACCCATGGGCTATACCCATGGGCTAATCCCTTCTCCTAGAACTAAACAACTACTAAGTCATGAGTTTGAATTCAAACAACACAAATGAAATAAATAGAGTAAGGAGCATAGAAATATCGAACGAGGCGTAGTTCCGAATCGATCTTCCTGTCTTCTTGTGTGTCTCTCATCAAGATGGCTCTCTAGAATTGTGAATGATGAATGAATGAATGATGTTTGTTCTCCTGGCGTCTTGTAACTTAAAATTTGAATCATTCCCGTGCTCATTTCCACTAGAAATGGAAGTACAAGGTTTTACCAAGTCATGCCCGACCATGCATTGTATGCAGCCCGGTCGGCCATGCTTTTCCATTTTTGTAGAACGACTTTTCATCAGGCGCCCGACTGTGCTATGTGCATGCTCGGGCGATGCAAAGGTCTCAGGGATATTTGATGATAAAGAGCCCAACCGGGGTTTCTATCATGCCCGACCGTGCTCTCTACCAAAAGGGGTTGCCCGACCATGCTCCATGTGTCCCCCGGTCGTGCATTACTCTCGAGGTTGTTTGGTGCATTGAGTGCCCGACCGTGCACATTATCATGCCCGGTCGTGCATGGGATTCTTCACTTCAGCCCAGTCATGCATCATGAATTGCTGGGTCGTGCATGCGATTCTTCACTTCAGCCCGATCGTGCATCATGAATTGCTCGGCTGTGCTATGGTCCTCACTTCAGCCCGGTCGTGTGTGCCTTGTCTGGTCCATTCCTTGTCCGTTTCTCATCTCGTTTGCTCCGTTTTGATCTCTGATGTTTGTACTTTTGTACCGTTATGTTCTTTAGCTCTGAAACAAACAAAATACGCATAAAACCTGTAAGAACATGAAAACATGAAAGCAAATAAAACGGATACAAAATCACACATAAACATCGCAACTATTGTCATAAACATCTCTAAAATCATGGGAGAATTGTGTACGAAAACGAGATGATCAAAATCCCCCGACTTGAATGTTTGCTTATCCCTAAGGAAACATAAGCGTGGAACACATGGGAGATACAAATATTGAGAATTCCCCTTTTCCTTAGAAACACCGAAAAAGCAAATCTAATCGATCAACTAGCAAGTGAAGAGCAAATTCGGCCTAGTAATCTTTCAGTCTACATCCTAGGTTCACCATGGTTTACCTATAGGAAACCAAATCAAAGGTAAGCTAAACAAAAAACCGCAACTCTCTCGGCCAAACGAGACTTTAGACAAATGCTAAACATAGAATAAAAAGGATATTTGTTTCATTTACGAGTTTTTTTATTCCTTATTCCATTTTTTTATGTTATGCGAAGACACTAGGCTTCTAGGACGTCGGATGTGAAGGGATTCAGATTCTACTTAGACCTAGGCTACCGATGACGGTATACTCTTGCATCTCGTTCAAGAGTGTAGCGGAGTAGATGGCGTTTTTATGCGCCTTGCCCTTAGGATGTAGAAAGATGATCACCAACCCACCACTTAGACCCGAACCATCGAAAAAGTATCAAGGTCGATGCACTCATATCGATTTTAGGTAATGCTTTTAGACATTATTCTGATTGATAGTGGAGTGTTAGTGTGTGCTCTTATTTTGCAAACCAAGCTCATTTTCATATGATCAAATTATCCTCGTGAAAAAGAAGTAAAGCATCGTCTACATGAAGTATAATCATCTAGATGGAGAGAATTAACAAGAAACTAGCTTAACAACCTCGTCTAAACCTCCCACAAATAACACTAGGATTCCCAAAGACTTACGACCTATTCGCTTTTCAACCGACTAATAAGCTCTAACATGCAAGATATCACAGAAAAGGTCAGCTTCTCAAGCATTCGAGGTTCAAGGTTCATGTCAAAATGTGGCACCGGAAAAATGCCTGGGACTACTCTAACTCATGAAAACAAAAACAAACTAAAACTTAACTAAGAACTATGAAATCAAAGAGAATAACAAAAGAAAATGAATCAAAATGAGCTGACAAATGTGAGCTACTCCCCAAGACTTGAATTGAACGGTGTCCTCGACGTGAAGCTCCAATGGAGGATGAGAAAGGTGAAGTCACGGTTGTAGGTCCTTTTTATGTTTTTTTATAGAAACCAAGTCCAAAAATAAACAACTACGAAAAGAAGAAAACAAAATGTTGGGTTGCCTCCTAGAAAGCGCTTGTTTACACCATTTTCGCATGTATCTTACATTGAGTCTTACTTATCCGATATGATTTCGAGCTTCACACACCCGTTTTGTTGGTTTTCAGGTTTTTAGGCGACAAGGCCTAAATGAGGTCAATATGAAGAATTTCTGATCAAAACCACATGAATAGAAGACATATCTACTCAGAGCTCCAGAACCCAAAGGAACACCCGAGCAACGAGCGGAAAAGAGAAGTATCAAGGACACAAGGGTGCCCGGTCGGGCACTATTCCTCCACCCGCTCGGGTAAAACCTACGGGGTTTTATCCACACATTCAGCACGACCCGGGCACATGAGCAATGGGATCGGGTAGCCTTACCCGATCGGGCGCAAGGAGAATACCCACTCGGGTTATTAGTCATCCAATTTACCCCCAGAAAAGACTGGAAAAACATCTGGAAAGGCTCAGGAGGCATCAGAGAAGAAGAGAAGCACCAATCTGTACACCGGTAACACAATAGGGAAGGTCGAGGCGTCGAATTCCTTAGGGTTTATCATGTATAGGACTTTGTTTTCTTCTTCGTCTGTTTATTCCATGAGTGAGTAGAGTCCCTACTGCGGGTAGGGATATCGGATTTGTATGTATGAATGATGTTTCGCGTTAATGCTTAGTTTTATGAATTTATTCTTGATTTACGGTTCTACGCTTAGCAATATCTTTCATACGTTAGTGCTGACCGCTACACAATATAGGATCTCGTACCTTGCTGGAAGGTTAAGGAACGAATCCGGTTCGCTAAGTTGTATATTAAGATTGACTAATGAGAATCTGACCGGTCGGTTGGTCATCTTAGGGATAGTGATTGCGGTCATAATGCTGCCATGGTATATGTTAATCACTGCTGGAAGGTAGGGTTGCATGTATCCATGGTTAGGAGGTTTAGGCTCGGAAGAATCACTCCTCACCGTAGAGCATGTATTTCCCGTTGTCAAGAATAGGTTATAGATCTATGATCCTTAGTCGTTCATCTATGCAATTCCGGTATCCCGTACACCCGTAGTATTCACCATATCTAGTGTTATCTCTAACCTAGTTTCGTTGTCACCATTAGGATAGTTTTAGGAAATTTAGGACCATATCCCATTCTATCTTCTTTCGTCTTAGTTTAGTTTCATTCTTAGTTTAGCCACTTTAGTCCCTAGAGATCGACCCTGGTACTACACGATCCGTATACTTGCGGTGAAGTGGACTAGGAAAATTATAACTCGTGTTTCCACACGTCATCTAGTATGCTCTTGATCTCCCTATTCAAAACCTCAACCTCTCCGTTAGTTTGGGATGGTAAGGTGTAGCTACCCTATGCTTCGTATCATACTTTTAAAGGAGGGCCTCAAATTTTCTAGCAATAAAGTGTGAGCCTCCATCACTAATGACTACTCTAGGGACACCAAAACGAGGGTATATGATTTTCGTAAAGAATTTCATTACTACCCTAGAATCATAAACAACGCAGCTATGGCTTCTACTCATTTGGACACGGAATCTAAATCTACCAAAATATATTGGTTGCCACATGACGAGGGAAAAGGTCCCATCAAATCTACACCCCAAATATCAAACAATTCTATCTTAAGGATATAGTTCTGTGGCATCTTGTTCCTCTTACCTATAATTCCCTTCCGTTGACATCTATCACAAGAGGAAACGTACCTATGTGAATCTTTGAAGAGGGTCGACAAATAAAAATATGCTTGTAACACCATTGAAACGGTTTTAGACTTTATGAAATGGCCTCCATAATCCGATCCATGAAAATGGAAAAGGATGCTCTCTACCTCCTCCTTCTGAATGCATCTCTTAATGACCATGTCCGTGCATCTCCTATAGAGAATTAGATCGTCCTAATAGTAATTTTTGACGTCCTTAAAGAATCTTCTGCATGCATAGAAAGAAACCTCGGGGCATCATATACCGCTCACAAGAAAATTGACAAACTTAGCATATCAAGGATTGGGGTTACCTGAAGTAAGCATGCATATGTGGTCGTCTCTTAGGGAATCGTTGATAGGTCTCTCGTCCTCCACAATGATGCGAGAGAGGTGATCTGCAACGATGTTCTCCGACCCCTTCCTATCTCGAATCTCGAGATCAAACTCTTGCAAAAGAAGGATCCATCAAATAAGGCATGGTTTGGCGTATTTCTTCCCTAAGAGGTACTTGAGTGTTGCGTGATCCGTGGAGACGATTGCTTTGACCCAACTAGATATGATTTGAACTTGTCAAAGGCGAAAACAATGGTAAGGAGTTCCTTCTCAGTTGTTGCATAGTTGATTTGAGCGTCCTCAAGAGTGTTGCTAGCATAAGAGATGACATGATGAGCCTTGTGTCTCTGTTGTCCTAAAAAAGCTCCAACCGCATAGTCACTAGCGTCGCACATGATTCCGATCCGGCGGTTGAGTGATAGATGCTGAAACCAGTGCTCCCTTGATTGTGTTGAAGGCGTCGTGGCATTCCTTAGACAAATCGAAAGAAGCATCCTTGGCCAGAAACTCCATCAACGGTTTTGTGATCTTTGAGAAGTCCTTGATGAACCTTCGATAGAAGTCGACATGCCCTAGGAACTACGAATCTCTTTAACCAAAACCGGTGGAGGGAGTTTTTCGATTACCTCTATCTTAGCCTTGTCCACTTCTATGCATCTTGATGAAATCATATTTCCTACAACAATTCCCTTTTTTCACCATGAAATGGCACATCTCCCAATTAAGAATGAGATTGACCTCCTCACATTGCTGCAACACTCTAGAAAGGTTAACAAGGCAATCATAAAATGTAGAGCCATAAACGGAAAAATCATCCATAAAAACTTTCATGATATGCTCAATCAAATCGGAAAAGATTGCCATCATGCAACGCTGGAAAGTAGCCGGAGCGTTGCAAAGGCCAAAAGGCATACGACGGTAAGCGAACTTTCCATAAGGACATGTGAAAGTCGTCTTCTCTTGGTCTTGAGGGTGAATAGGAATCTGAAAGAAACCCGATTACCCATCTGAGTAACAAAAGTAGGTGTGGTTCGTTAGGCGTTTAAGCGTTTGGTAAATGAATAGGAGAGGAAAGTGATCCTTCCTTGTGGCTTTGTTGAGCTTGCAATAATCTATTCACATCCTCCAGCCCAT
The DNA here is from genome assembly GCA_036759665.1 of Gynandropsis gynandra. NCBI lineage: Eukaryota > Viridiplantae > Streptophyta > Magnoliopsida > Brassicales > Cleomaceae > Gynandropsis > Gynandropsis gynandra. Next base: position 15,534,088 of record CM071872.1, on the reverse strand, counting down.
AACAGTTCTTGTTAGAACCAGGTCATTGTTCTCATGTCATACTACCGTCATTGCACCTTCCTTGGGCACTACATGCACGGGGCTCACCCATTCGCAGTCCTTGATAGGATATATGATACCTGCATCCAAACGTTTTGGTATCTCCTTTTTCACTACCTCTTTTAGATTTGGGTTCAGCCGCCTTTGTGCTTTGATGGATGGTTTGTGGCTCTCCGCCATGAGTATTGGGTGCATGCATAATGAAGGGCTCAATCCCTTGATATCGTCGATGGTGTATCCAATAACTCTCCTATGCTTCCTCAATCAATCAAGTAGCTTCTTCGTCTCATCTGCACTCAAGTTAGCGTTCACAATAACGGGATATGTATCGTTATACCCAAAGTACTCACATTAAAGAGAAGGAGGTAGAGGTTTGAGCTCGAGTTTGGGCGCCTTCTTTACTACAAAATCAGAATGTGTTTCGTGCATTATCTCTTCATGTGGGGTATCCCTAGTGCTTCAATAGCACTCATGAATTCAGCGTAGAACTCAGCTTCTTCGTCGGTAAGTCCCGCATCCTTGCAAACTTGCATTAAGCATCTCTCAAGAAGATCGGAAATACTTACTCTATCAAGCGTGTCATTCGCTAACTCGTCCAGTAAATCAACTCTAAAGAATGACTCCTTGAAGGAAGGTCCGTTCATGGAGCTGGACAAGTTGAATCCTATCTTCTCATCTCTGACACGTAGAGAGATATTTCCTTGTTGTACGTCTATCATGGCACCTGCAGTAGCTAAGAAAGGTTTACCAAGAATAATAGGTACCCTAGCATCTTCTTCAATATCGAGTACAACAAAATCAGTAGGTATACAAAGATTACCTACCCTGGTGGGAATATTTTCAACAATTCCCACCAGATATCTTACTCAAAGATCCGCGAGTTGTACATACATCTTTGTAGGTTTGAGATCTCTAGAGTTCATCTACTTGAAGAGTAAATGTGGCATGAGGCTCATGCTTGCTCCCAAATCACACAAGGCTTTGTTAATGTCGATGTTCCCTATGGTGCATGGAATGGAGAATCTTCAGTGGTCCTTTAACTTCGGGGGTAGCTTGTTTTGAAGAATGATGTTGCATTCTTCGGTGAGTGCTACTGTCTCACTCTCTTCGATACACCTCTTGTTGGATAGGATCTCTTTATGGAATTTAGCGTATATGGAATTTTCTAGAGGGCTTCCATGAATGGTATGTTGGTGTGAAGCTTATTGAGGATCTCTACAAACCGTCCATATCTTACTTCGTTCTTGCTGCTCACCAAACGTCAAGGAAACGGTATGGGAGGTTTGTAGGCTGGTGGAGCAACATACGACTTCTCTAAATCTGGTTCAGCCCCCTTTATGATCGCAATGTCCTTTCCTTTGCCCACAGATTTTCCAGCAACTTTTTCTTGCTCTTTCGAGGGAGGGTTCTCGATCACGTCACCGCTGTGCAAGGTGATAGCATTCACGTGCTTTCCGGGTAGCATTCCAAGATTCCGAGAGGATGATGCAGCTTGCTGCGCTATGGATTTCTCTAGCATCTTCACATGCGTGCTCAAGGATTCCATCCGAGTTTTGAGCTCACCAATCGTTGTCTCCATTTCTGCGTTGAATTTAGCTTGAGTCCATTGTTGCTGCCTTTGCTCCTTGATGAATTTATGCATCACCGCATCAAGGCTTGATGAAGGAGATTAAGGAGCTTGTTGAGCTTGCTGGAATTGCTGAGGTTGCTGGTATGGTTGTTGCTTTTGTTAAAATCCCGAATATTTTACCGGTTGAGTCGTGCGGTAAGACAAGTTTGGGTGGTTCCTCCAATTAGGGTTGTAGGTATTCCCGAATTGCGTGTGTCCTTGCTGTTGGGCTTAATTCATTCGTTCCATGTCTTCTTGCACCGTGCATTGATAAGCCACATGCTCTGTTTCTCCGCAATTCACACAATACATGGTATTCACTACATTGCCCATTGCTCTACTTTGATTCACCTCATATAGACCTCGTGTCTTGTTCGACATACTTCTCGGTGTGGACCACATGGTGTGTGGTTCATAGAAAGATTATCAATCAGCTCATATGCCTCCTTTACGCTTAGGTCCATGAATGATCCTCTTGCAGAGTTATCCAATGTCGTCCTATGCTCATCCGTGATCCCATTGTAGAAGGTTTGAATCATGTACCACTGCTCTAAACCATGATGTGGACACATATACAAAAGATCCTTAAATCTTCCCCACGCTTAAACTAAGGTTTATCCATCTCCGCATCTAAACGTCGTGATTTCTCCCCTCATTTGAATCGTCTTGCTGGGATGAAAGTACCGTGAAAAGAATAATGTGCAGAGCTGGTCCCAAGTAGTGATTAAACCAGCAGGAAGAGATTGCAACCAAGTCTTCCCTCATCCCCCAATTGAGAAAGGGAAGAGACACAGCAAAATCGCATCTTCCAAGACTCCATGTATCTTGAAAGTACTAAAAAGCTCTAGAAAGTCTCTTAAGGTGCTGATGGGGGTCTTCGTGATTTTCACCCATAAATTGCTTCTGATAAAGCATGTTGATCATTGCAGGCTTGATCTCAAATTGCTATCTAGCAACAGTAGACATCCTTATGGCGGATAGGACGTTGCTCATGTTTGGTACCATGTAATCACGAAGCTGACGTGGTGGAGGAGCCTGTGGTTCTCGCGGTTGAGGTGCGAGTGGTTGTTCCTGTAATTTTCCCATATTACCGACGGGTAATTGGGGTTATCCATGACCGTCCAACATGTTGTTTTGGTTATCCATCAGTTGTGGATCGATTGGGTCTCCTTTCCTTTCTTCCTTGCCCTTTTTTGACTTTCTGTAAGTTCTCTCAATCTCGGGGTGTATTCGAAGTAAGCTCGAAGTACATTGAGATCTAGTCATACACCAACGAAGGGCAAGAAAAAGGAAATAGGTAAAAAGAACAAAAGAAAAGAAAAGAAAAGAAAAAATAAGAATGAATCTAAATTCGAATCTAAGACTTGTTGACGAATAGTCCCCGGCAACGGCGCCAAAAACTTGATGTGATTCAAATTAAACTAAATTAACCTAAACTTTCCGCAAGTTCACGACACGTGTGTAGTACTCTAGGTGTCGATCCCACAAAGACTGTGTAACACAAACTAAGATCAAACTAGAATGAAACGTGCTATGATGAAATATTGGTTGTGAGATGCAATAATATAATGCAGTAAACTAATGAGTTCTTGACAATGACACAAAAGTTCAAGTATACGGTTTCACTACAAAGCTTTCGAGACCAACAATTGATCTACCTAATCATGCATTCCCAATTAAGATATCTAAGGCGGATGATCCTAATATATTTACTACCGTCTATCAAGTCATAGGAACGTGATCTAATCAAGTTATCCCCTACTTTCATGGCTGATACCTCAAACTAAGTCCATACGATCTATGATTCATCCGATTACTACTCTACTTTCATGACCAAGTCTCGACTGTTTTAAGCCTGAACATCTCGGGCTAGAATTTTCCGTTCGGTCCTTCTCCTAATCCCTAACATATGCATCTACTTGGACTTCGTAAATACAAGACAATTCAACACTCAGACAAATAATAGATGAACAAAACAGGAAATTGCATTCATGAATAAATTGAAAGAGGTTCTGGGATACCCATGGGCTAATCCCTTCTCCTAGAACAAAACAACTACTTAGTCATGAGTTTGAATCCAAACAACACAAATGAAATAGATGGAGAGGGGAGCATAGAAATATCAAATGAGGCATAGTCTCGAATCGATCTTCTTGTCTCCTTGTGTCTCGCGTCATGAGGGCTCTCTAGAATTTTGAATGACGAATGAATGAATAAATGAATGATGTATGAATAAATGAATGAATGATGTTTGTTCTCTTCACATCTTGTAACTTAAAATTTAAATCATTCCCGTGCTAATTTCCACTCAAAACGGATGTAGGAGGTTTTACCAAGTCAAGCCCAACCGTGCATGGTATGCAGCCCGGTCGGGCATGCTTCCTTTTTATGTTTGTAGAACGGCCTTTCATCAAGCACCCGACTGTGCTATAAACATGCCCGGGCCATGCAAAGCTCTTGAGGGATTTGATGATAAAGAGCCCGACCGTGCACTCTATCATGCTCGACCGTGCTCTCTACCAAAAGGGGTTACCCGACCGTGCTCCATGTGTGCCCGGGCTGTGCATCACTCTCGGGTTGTTTGGTGCATTGATTGCTCGACCGTGCACATTATCATGCCCGGTCATGCATAATGAATTGCTCGCTCGTGCTATGCTCCTCACTTCAGCCCGGTCGTGTGTGCCTAGGTCCGGTCCATTCCTTGTCCGTTTTTCATCCCGTTTGCTCTGTTGTGATCTCCGATGTTCATACTTTTGTCCCGTGTATGTTCATTAGTTCCGAAACGAATTAAATACACATTAAAACTTGTAAGAATATGAAAACACGAAAACAAGTAAAACGGATACAAAATCACTCGTAAACATCATAACTATCATCATAAAAATCTCTAAAATTATGCGAGAATCTTGTGCGAAAAGGAGGTGAGCAATAGACCACGCCATGATTTGTCCTTCTCTTTGTCAACTGATGTGGTTAATCTCACGCAAGAATACGGATCGTATAGTACCAGGTCGAACACAAGGAATTGATGCAACTCTAAAGCTAGTAAACTAATGAATAAGACGTGTGAAATCGATAAGTGATGGGAATGCGACTGCGACTAAACTAAACTACTTAACGGAATAACTCAATGACTAAACACCACAGGTTTCGAGAGATGCACGATGATGGAATCGAAGTTCTAACAAGATCATGGTTATAGATATCATTACGTATTCGGGAAATTCAAGATCTTTTCTAGGGAATGACTCTCCTGATGCCTAAACCCACTATCTAGCATGCGTAATACCAATCTCCCAGTTGTGTAATCTCACATCCTAGATGCATTAAGATCGCTATCCTAATTCCTAAGTTCAATCAACCGACCGGCCAAGGTTCTAAATCAATTGAGACTTCATATCATGGCCAAAATCCAATTCATCTCCCAATGCAATTAGATTTTTATGGACATTCATTCAAGTGGCCAACAAGAACAAAAGCATTACGAACAACCAATCAATCTGAAACGAACAAATATTATAACCAAGCATGAAGAACAAAACTTCATTACAAATCGGCAAAGCTCTCTAACCCATGGCTGTAGATCTACTCAGACATGAACTCAGAAAACGAAACACAAAAGATAACTATATTAAACATGGATAAAGAATGAGATCCCTCCCTATTCTATTACTGACGTCTTCAATACCTCCTCCATGCTCCAGCTTCTTTGCTCCGTCCTTCTCTCTCTCTGTGTGTTTCTCAGTGTCTCCTCTGATGTCTGGTTTGTCCTCGAGCCCTAGATGGCTTCTTTTCTCATTAATTTCCCGTTCAAACATTCAAATTAGTTAGTTCTAGATTAGTCGGCCCACGCAGGTACAACTCTTGCCCGGTCGTGCAGAGGGTCAGCCCGAACGTGCACTCTTCTCAGCCCTAGCGGGCTTGCTAGCCCAACCATGTAGGATTTCAGCCCGAGTCGTGTTCGGTTTCGACGATTTTCATTCCTAATTGGAGCCCGAGCGGGTCCCCTTTTGCAGCCCGAGCGGGCATGGTCACTTGACCATGTGGTCTACCAGCCCGAGTCGGGCATGGTTTCGGGGATTTTCAGTCCTAATTGCAGAAGTGTAACCCGAGCGGATACTCTCCATGCCCGAGAGTGTAGTCTATGTTTTGCTGTTTCCGCTCCTTTCGCTTGGTGCTTAAGTGTTCCATTTGCATAAGTGGCCTTGCACATGTTGTATCTTGTCATTCAATCACGTTTTCGGGGTTGAATTGCCGTACTCACTCGTGTTTCGCTTTATGTCTTCGTTTCCTATACAAAACACGAAATGGTAGATGAAGTCCTCGAATAAACTCGATAAATCGGTAAAGTCTAAGAAATCTAATCAAAACTAGACCTAAGATCATGTAAATTACTACGACGGATTACATGTTATCAAACTCCCCCATACTTAACCTGATAACGTCTATTTTGTTATAGTATTTTAGTCTCGTTTTATATTTAGTTTCACCATTCATTTGAACTTTACCAAGCATTAAAGCATTATTTAGTCCTCTTTTAGCGTTCTCTCGTGTTATTGCAGGAAATGAAATATCGGGATACAAACACGAGTAAATGAAGCAGGACTAAGCAATACCACTCTCCTATCAGCTATGCACGGTTAAATCCAAAGAATCATAAGCAAGAGAAGAGAAAAGGAAGCAATGGCCGCTTACAAAAAAAATGGAAACAATGGCCGCTTATAAAAATGGAAACTTTCGGTGGTTGGAGCAAAAATGGAAAATTTCGGTTCCTAGAACAAAAGTAAGAAGAGCACAGTTGAAATATGAAAAGGAAACATGTTTTATATAAAATAGAAGCAAGTTGCTGGAATAAAATGTAAACTTCCAACTGCCTACACAAAAATGGAAAGATTGCCACCTACACGAGAATTGGAAACTGCAACCGTCAAAGATAGAAAATGGAAATGGCTGATAGAAAAATTAACGGAAATTCAAGAACAAGAAAGAAGGCAGAAAGGAAAAGAGGAAAAAAAGGAAAAAGGAAAAGGAAATCGTTTCTGCACAAGACGAAAAGGAAATACAAGCTGCTGAAGAAAATAGAAACCGAGAAAATGGAAACTAGCGAAAAAGGAAATTTAGCAAAACAAGAAAATGAACGTGTTGGCTACATAAACCAAATGGAAATATGGTTAGAGAAGAGGAAGAGGAGCTACATGACTGGAAAATAAAGGGAAAACGTTGACAATTACACAAGAATGGAAAAGCAAGAAATTGAAAAACTCAGAAAAGGAAAATTGCAGTAGCTGTAAGAAAAAGGAAATTCCAGCCACTAGAGAGGAAGAAAAGAGGACGGCCAAAGAGGAAAGATTAGAGAAAAGGCAAGAGGAGAAATAGTACTAAAAGGGGAGAGCTTCAGTAGCAAGAGATGGACAGAAAATTAGAGAGAGGAGAGAACACGAAGAGAGAGTAGAGGAGAGCGGAACGCACACACAAGGGCGAAGGACGGAGCGAGGAAGCCGGAGCAAGGAGGAGCTATTGAAGACATCGGTATTGAATAGGGAGGAATCTCATTTTTTATCCATGTTGAATATAGTTATCTTTTGTGTTTCTTTTGCTGAGTTCATGTCTGAGTAGGTCTATAGCCATGGGTTAGAGAGCTTTGCCGATATGTAATGAAGTTTTGTTCTTAATGCTTGGTTATAATATTTGTTCGTTTCGGATTCTTTAGAGTTGCATCAATTCCTTGTGTTCGACCCTGGTACTATACGATCCGTATTCTTGCGGAAGCGTTAGTCTAGGTAAATTATTACTTGAGATTAACCGCATCAAGTTTTTGGCGCCGTTGCCGGGGAGTTGATTACGGCTTTAGAGTTAGGATACTTTTGAATTAAGACATAGTCCTTTCCAGAGTCTTCATTTGTTTCTTTTCGTATTTTTGCTTTTGTTTTTTTTTTCTTTCTAATTGAGTCAATTTTTTACCTCTCGGAGCTTAATCGAATTTTGTGTTCTTTATTTTGCGAGGTAACATGAACAACTTGGATGCGAATATATCTGGAGTAAAATATCAACTTGCCGAACTTCGTCATATGTTGTCTAACTCATACCATCCACATTACTCGGAGCAATCATGGGAACAAGAAGTTTGGGGGTATGAAGAAGAGATCTACGAGAGTTACAATCAGCCTTTGGGGAATACATACAATCACGGATGGAGCGATCACGCAAATTTCCCATATAGGAACACCGATGGTATGCTGAATGCACAACATCAATTGGGGAACTTTCAGCCAAACCAATCCGACGCAGCCCCCGATTCCAACGCCATGTTCACTCGTCTCCTCCAATCCTACGAAAATCAAGGTAACTTGATTTCGGAAATACAACAAAGTCACGATAATCTGGTGAGGATTCAAGAGAACACCAAGAAGCAGCTAGAGAGCTTTCAAACTACTCTTAGACAATTGGAGATATAAGTTGCACAACTTGCACAAGGGGCATCACAACCACAAGAGGTTCTATCGGGAAGTTTAGAAACAGATCCTCGTGAGCATGTCAACGAAATTTGCCTAAGGGATTGTAAGACGGCGGATCAGCCTATTTCAATGTCTGAAAGGGGTGAAGCATCTACCACAGTAGCGAAGACGACTATGGACATTGATGAGCATAAGAAGAAACCCGAGGTGGAAGTAGAGTTCAACTTCATTGACACACTTGAGTAGCCGTGCATTATCGATTTCGTGTTCCCCGACGGCGTCTTTGAGAATTTAGCCAAGGAAGTTTGTGAGGAATTTGGGAATACAGATTCCCTANNNGAGCTTAAGGAGAAGCTTGAGGAGGAAGAGGAGCCAAAGTACGTAAAACCAGATCCGAGGCCACCTCCATTGCCGTTCCCACAACGTCAACGCCGAAAGACGGTAGATCAGCCAAATCCCTCGATATTTGAAAAAGGAAAAGAATCTAACACGACAGTGGATAAGGCTACGAACATTGATAAGCATATGAAGAAAGCCGAGATGGAAGTAGAGTTCAGCTTAACGGACACACTTGAGCAATAGTGCTTTATCGATTTCGTGTTCCCCGACGGCATCTTTGTGAATTTAGCGGAGGAAGTTTGTGAGGAGTTTCAGAATATGGATTCCTTAGATATGAATCTCATAGCAGCTGGAGAAGGATTTTACAAGGTACCAAACGAGCTGCTTGACAACAAAGAGAAGAAGGAATCCCCCGACCAAGACTTCCGCACAACCCGAGCTAAATGCGGTGCAAATCAGTACATAAACGACCCCGAGATACCGAGAAGCTACACCAAACGTCCAGCACACAATTGGAGCATTGAAAAGGCACCCAAGGTGAAGATGAAACCTTCACCACAAAGGCTCACGCACCAAAAATTTCTGGAGACGCTGAAGGAAACAAGCGACGAACGCCTAACCGGTTTCATGGAGTACACAACCGGACTTATGGACAGCTCGACCAGAATTTTTGGACAGCACGATCTAGCCCCCAACTTAGAGTACATCATGACCAATATTAGGGAAAACATGACTGATCGTGCAAGGAACTCAACTGATCCGCGTGCTACGCCCTATCGAGCACACTATGCACGCGAGACGCGCACACGACGACGTCGAGGACGTCCACCTGATGAGTAACATCGTGGTTCGGCTCGTAACCTTAAACAAGCGCTTCTCGGGAGGCAACCCGAGCCCCATATCCTTTAGTTATTTCGTTTTAGTTGTTTTTAGAATTCGACTCTTATTCTTTTCACAAGCATGCTCCTTACCAACAACCCCGATGTATCGTACTGTCTCCTTTGGATTGTGTGACTTTTGTTACAGGTTTTCCACTTCGAAATCATCCACAACATAAGGAAAGACGCGTATGCCCAACTGCATCAACTCGGGACAGCAAGCACGCATCAGGTGCACACGTTCCTATTTATAATATTTTTCCCCGAGTTTTTGCATGTTAGTCCTTCTCTTAGGTATTGAACACCGGGGCGGTGTTCCGTTCAAGTCTGAGGGGTATTCTATGAACGTCATGATTGTGATTAGGATTTAGATGTCGAGTTCTTCGTTTTGTTTTTTTAGGATTAGACGGACAGATCTCTAGTACGAAAAATTTCAAACTTTAGTCACCTTATGCAACTTTGTCGAATCGGGAACAAAAGTCTAGGTTTGCTGAAACATACCTTTAGATATCGATTTGTTAATTATCGTGCATTAATCCATAGCCTATAGTTGTATTTCCTTCCCTTAGGCTTCAATCCCAAGCACTCATATCTTTTCCACACACTTACACTCCGTTTTCAATAGAATAAGTTCTTTAACTTTTTCAGCCCTACATTGACATGAGTTCATCAATATTGATGCTTCGGGTCTAAGGTGGGTCGAGGCCGTTTTTCTACGTCCTAAGGGTTAGAGTCAATGCGTATTCACACAAGTTATAATCAAAAGAAACAAAGAAAAAAAAGAGAAAAAATCAACAAAAACGCAACCTCTTCACTCCGCTAAGGTTACGAGACCTTATGAGTGTGCCAATTGGCAACCTGGGTCTAAGTAGAAGGCTGTCCTCTTCAACTCCAACGTCCTAGAAACCGAGTGCAAATTTAAAAAAAATGTGTGGAAACCGAAAAAAAAGAAGAAGAAAAAGAGAACCGAAAAAGAAGAAAAATAATTGTCTTAAGAGTGGTATCGAACTGTTTGCGCATTAGAATAGGTATGGAGATTACTTGGATGTTGTCTAGGGGTTAGTGAAATGAACTCAGGAAATGTGTAGGATTGCACGGTTAGTGGCTTTCGGTATATAGGGGTCTAAATTCGGTACGCTTAGATCTATGTTCGTGTGACGCGTTGTTGTGTAGGGTATCTGACTTTTTTTCGAGTTGATTTTGCTAGTTTCCGGTTGTTGTCTAACTCCTGTCTTGCTTCTTTCTAGTCTTGCTCGAGGACGAGCAAAGGTTCAAGTCTGGGGGAGTTTGATAACGTCTATTTTGTTATAGTATTTTAGTCTCGTTTTATATTTAGTTTCATCATTCATTTGAACTTTACCAAGCATTAAAGCATTATTTAGTCCTCTTTTAGCGTTCTCTCATGTTATTGCAGGAAATGAAAATATCGGGATACAAACACGAGTAAGTTTTGCTTCAATGAAGCAAAACTAAGCAATACCACTCTCCTATCAGCTATGCACGGTCAGCATCCAAAGAATCATAAGCAAGAGAAGAGAAAAGGAAGCAATGGCCGCTTACAAAAAAATGGAAACAATGGCCGCTTATAAAAATGGAAACTTTCGGTGGTTGGAGCAAAAATGGAACATTTCGGTTCCTAGAACAAAAGTAAGAAGAGCACGGTTGAAACATGAAAAGGGAACATGTTTTATATAAAATAGAAGCAAGTTGCTGGAACAAAATGTAAACTTCCAACCGCCTACACAAAAATGGAAAGATTGCCACCTACACGAGAATTGGAAACTGCAACCGTCAAAGATAGAAAATGGAAATGGCTGATAGAAAAATTAATGGAAATTCAAGAACAAGAAAGAAGGCAGCAAGGCAAAGAGTAAAACAAGGAAAAAGGAAAAGGAAATCGTTTCTGCTGAGTTCATGTCTGAGTAGGTCCATAGCCATGGGTTAGAGATCTTTGCCGATATGTAATGAAGTTTTGTTCTTAATGTTTGGTTATAATATTTGTTCGTTTTGGATTGATTGGTTGTTCGTAATGATTTTATTCTTGTTGGTAGCTTGAATGAATGACTATAAATCGGTTTAGAATCTACGCCAGGTCAATCGATTGAATCTAGGGATTAGGATAGCGGTCTTAATACGTCTAGTAGGTGAGATACACAATTGGGAGATTGGTATATGCATGCTAGATAGTGGGTTTAGGCATTGGGAGAGTCATTCCCTAGAAAAGAGCTTGAATTTCCCGAACACGTAATGATATCTATAACCATGATCTTGTTAGAACTTCGTTGCATCATCGTGCATCTCTCGAAACCTGTGGTGTTTAGTTCATTGAGTCTTAATCCGATAGTTAATTAGTTTAGTTTAGTTTCGTTCGCATTCCCATCATTCATTGATTTCATACGTCTTATTCATTAGTTTACTAGCTTTAGAGTTGCATCAATTCCTTGTGTTCGACCCTAGTACTATACGATCCGTATTCTTGCGGAAGCGTTAGTCTAGGTAAATTATTACTTGAGATTAACCACATCAAAAGAAAAAAAAGAAAAGAAAAAAAAAAGAAAGAATCATGTAAATACTACGACGGATTACATGTTATCAAACCCCCCAGACTTAACCTTTTTTCGTCCTCGAGCAAATCTAGAGTCGAGTACAAGTAGAGCTAAACAACAATGGACACTAGCACAAATACTTCAAAGGATTAGACATCATGCAAAACAACGCGTCACATGAACGTTAGTCTAAGTGTACCTAGTTCAGACTTCTATCAACCAAAAGTCACGAGCCATGCAATCCTACCAATAACCTAAGTCTATTTCATACCCCTATACAACGTCCTAGCGATCTCCTTACCAATTCTCCTAAGCTTGAGATATCATTAAACTTGTATTTCGTTCTTATTCTCTTTTCTTTTCTTTTGTTTTATAGATCCACGCTTGGTTTCTAGGACGTCGAAGTCGAAGAGGGATGACTTTCTACTTATACCCAGGCTGCCTATGGCACACTCATAAGGTCTTGTAACCTTGGCGGAGTGAAGAGGTGCGTCATTGAAGAACATTTTTCTCTTTTTATTTTTTACCAAAGAATATGCATCACTCTAATCCTTAGGACGTAGAATAGCGCCTCAACCCACCACTTAGACCCGAACCATTGATCTCGATGTACTCATGTCAATGTAAACCTGAAGTAGTTAAAAACTTTTCCAAGATGACAGCGGAATATAAGCGTGTGGAATCTAATGATTAATGAACGATAAAATATATCAAACAAAGCAAAGATCAACGGTATACACGGAGATATGGATACTTGGTACTGAAGCCTAGGGGGTGAATAAAACTATAGATCATGGTTTCAAGCACAACTACTCAACTAAACGATATCCAAAAGACTTCTAAGCAAAACTAGACTATTGTTCACGATTCGACAAAGTCGCACAATAATGACTAAAGCTCGAAAATTCATGTTGGGTATCCATCCGTTTATTCATAAAAATAACAAAAAAAATCAAAATCTAATCCTAATCACATGCATGATACTCGGCGAGTACTCCCCCAAACTTGAATGAAACACCGTCCCGGTGTTCAAGACCTAAGAGAATCTCACATACCAAACTACGGGAAAATAAGGGTTGGAACGTGTGCACCTTGTGTATCTTGCAACCCGAGTTGGTGATACGCTTGGACGTTGTTTGCGTCTCCTCCTCAAGGATGATATCGACGTTGAAAAACCTGTGAAAAAGAATCACGCAATCCAAAACAAGGAATACTAGCCCCCCGAGTACATCAATGTGAAAAGAATAAGAATAGGTCCGAAAATGAAATAAGAAGAAAATGCAAAAGTCGGGTTGCCTCCCGAGAAGCACTTGTTTAAGGTCGCGAGCCTGACCAAAACACTCTACTCATGTGTTGGCTCCGAAAGAGCGAAGACAGTCCGATTGTCTTCCATATTGTCTGTGTTGTAGAGTTTCAAACGTTGGGCGTTCACTTTGAATGTGCTATCGTTTCCCATCAGCTTGATAGCGCCATGTGGTGAGACGGTTTTGATTGTGAACGGCCCAGACCAGCGTGACTTGAGTTTTCCTGGAAAAAGTTTCAAACGTGAATTGAAAACAAGTACTCGGTCACCTACCTCGAATGTCTGTTGGACTATGTGTCTATCATGCCACTTCTTCGTGCGCTCCTTATAGATCTTTGCGTTCTCGTACGAATGGAGGCGCATCTCCTCTAGATGATGGAGTTGTAGTATCCGTTTCTCAGCAGCTGACTTGTAATCATAATTAAGTGCTTTGATCGCCCAATATGCTCGGTATTCTAACTGGACCGGTAGATGGCAAGCCTTACCGTACACTAGCTGAAATGGAGTCATTCCGATTGGCGTTTTGAATGCTGTACGATAAGCCCATAATGCATCGTCGATTTTCAGTGCCCAATCCTTCCTAGACTTAGAAACCATCTTCTCCAAAATCGACTTGATCTCTCGATTAGAAACTTCAACTTGGCCGTTGGTTTGAGGATGATATGGCGTTGCTATCCTATGTCGAACACCGTGCTTCTTCAACAACCCTTCTATGATACGGTTCACGAATTGCTTACCTCCATCACTGATCACAACCCTCGGGACTCCAAAATGTGGGAATATGACACGTTTGAACATCTTGGTTACTGGTTTGGAGTCGTTTGTTGGACTTGCCAAAGCTTCTACCCACTTCGTTACGTAGTCACCCGCGACTAGTATATAGAGGTTTCCACACGAGGATGGGAAGGGGCCCATGAAGTCTATTCCCTATACATCAAATGGCTCGACCTTTAGAATATATTGTTGTGGCATTTCATGGCGACTAGAAATATTTCCCGTCCTTTGGCAACTGTCGCATGTTGTGACGTAGTTGTGGGCGTCCTTGAATAGTGTAGGCCAATAGAAGCCCGCTTGCAGCACCTTTGCAGCTGTCTTGGATGCAACAAAGTGTCCTCCGTAGCTTGAGGTATGGCAACGTGATAGTATGTGTGGAGCTTCTTCTTCGGGGATGCAGCGCCTAAAGATTCCATCGATGCCTCTTTTAAAAAGATACGGCTCATCCCAATAGTATGCCCTGACGTCATGGAGAAACTTCTTTCTCGCATTGTAATTTAGATCTTCCGGTAATACTTGACAAGCTAAATAATTCAGAAAGTCAGCATACCATGGAATGGAAGTGCAAGTCAATGACATTACCGCATCATCTCGGAGATAGTCGTCGATAGGAGTGTACTCGGGGATTTCAATACATGAAAGATGATCAGCTACCCCATTCTCGGTTCCTTTCATGTCCCGTATTTCAAGATCGAACTCTTGCAGCAGTAAGATCCATCTAATGAGCCTCGGCTTTGCGTCTTTCTTGGTGAGTAGGTAACGTAAGGCCGCATGATCCGTGTAAACTATTACCTTGGAGCCCACTAGGTATGAGCAGAACTTTTCAAACGCAAAGACGATTGCAAGTAACTCCTTCTCGCTTGTGGAGTAGTTGCATTGGGCGTTGTCTAATGTTCGACTAGCATAATAAATGGCGTGCAACATCCAATCTTTTCGCTGTCCCAACACTGCCCCAACCGCATAATCGCTCGTATCACACATGAGCTCAAACAGAAGCTCCCAATTCGGCGGTTGTATGATGGGTGGAGAAACCAACGCCTTCTTCAACTTTTCAAATGCAGCTCGACATTATGCTATAAAATCGAATGGTACGTCTTTGCCTAATAGATCAGTGAGGGGTTTAGATACTTTCAAGAAATCTTTGATGAACCGTCTATAGAACCCGCATGACCTAGAAAACTACGGATGGCCTTAACGTTCCTAGGAGGTGGCAGCTTCTCAATAACTTCTATTTTTGCCTTATCTACCTCAATTCCCCTTGCTGATATCTTATGCTCCAACACGATGCCTTCGCGAACCATAAAATGACACTTCTCCCAACTCAACACAAGATTCACTTCTACGCACCTGTCCAACACTTTACACAAATTGGTTAGACAAACATCAAAGGAAGGTCCATGAACCAAGAAATCGTCCATGAACACTTCCATAATTTCACCATTTACATCGGAGAAGATAGAAGTCATGCACCGTTGAAAAGTAGCAGGTGCATTACACAAAGCAAAGGGCATCCGACGATAGGCGAATGTACCGAAGGGGCATGTGAACGTCGTCTTTTCTTGATCTTTGGATGGATTGGTATCTGAAAGAAACCTGAATAACCATCAAGAAAACAAAAATAGGAGTGAAGAGCTAAACTTTCAAGCATTTGATCAATGAAAGGTAAAGGGAAGTGATCTTTCCGTGTGTTGGCGTTCAGCTTGCGGTAGTCGATGCACATGCGCCATCCCGTGACCATTCTTGTCGGAATCAGTTCTTTGTTCGCGTTTGGGATGACGGTGATGCCTCCTTTCTTCGTAACTACATGTACAGGACTCACCCACGCACTATCCAATATAGGATATATAATTCCAGCGTCTAACAACTTAAGGACCTCTTTCTTAACTACTTCCATCATGTTCGGGTTTAATCTACGTTGATGTTCAATGGAGGTCTTAGCGTCATCTTCTAAGTGAATCCTATGCATGAAAAGGGCTAGACTAAGTCCCCTAATATCCTCTAATGTATAAACTATGCATCCCTATACTTCCGAAGAGCTTCTAGCAATCGTGCTTTTTGGGGTTCGTCTAGGTTATCATTCACTGTCACCGGATAAGTAGATTCGCGTCCAAGAAATTCGTACCTCAACCCTTGTGGTAAGGGCTTGAACTCCACTTTTGGGGCTTTGTCGACACTCTAGTCAGGTTTTGGACGCTTGGTTTGGCTATTAGGGATATCGGAAGTGGTTGAACTATTGACGTAAGCCACTTGAGGTGCGCTGGAATCTGTCTGACATGGGCGGAGGTTTGTGCACTGGGTTATGGCATTTTCTTGACTTGAATCCCTCCCCATTTGATCTGTGCTTATATGTTTATGAGTTGAGAAGTCTCCTTGATGAGGATTGTCCGAAATTCCATCTTTTTCTTAGGTTGCGACATGTTGTGCTCGGAAAGCACAGAAATCTGCTCGGAATGCGTCTAGCTCGGTGTTCGGGATCTCTTTTTTCTTTCCTTCGTCCAGCAGCTTTGTGTAATGTTTCACTTCGTTAGGGTCTTTATAAAGTCCCTCTCCAGCTTCTAAAAGATCCATCTCAAGAGAATCCATGTGCCCAAACTCTTCGATAACTTCCTCGGCTAGTTTCTCTAAGACGTCTATGTAAAATACTGAGTCTACCATGCAAGGCTGTTTAAGTGTGTCGTTCAAATTAAACTCCACTTCTTCATCTCTAAACTTCAACGTGAGTCTACCTTCTGCACAATGTATGATTGTCTTAGCCGTATTAAGAAACGACCTACCAAGGATGATTGGGATTTTCTTGTCCTCCCCACTTGCAAAGGCACGTCTTCCAGCATGTCCTCGGATATTCTAACGCTTTGATCAGCCGTGGTGAGCGCCATTCGTGTAGGTCGAAGATCCATCATACCCTTAAGATCCAATTTTTCGTATAATGACAATGGTAGCACGCTTACGCTTGCTCCGATATCGATTAGTGCATGGTTAATTTCATAATCTCCTATTTTACAAGGGATCACGAATATACCTGGATCGGGCATCTTCTTGGGTAGGTTTGGCTGCAGCATCGAGTTAGTCACCATGATGGTTTCCGTTTCCACATCTCGCTTGTTTGTAAGTACATCTTTGAGAAACTTGGCGTATGAAGGCAACTTCTTCAACGCTTCGTGGAATGGAATAGTGATGTGCATCTTCTTCAACATCTCAGAAAACTTTGCAAATTGAGCATCCTCGTTCTTTTTGCGTTGGCGTTGAGGGAATGGCAAAGGAGGAGACAAGTGAACATGGAATTGATATCGGGGGCCGCTTCCGGTTGGTTTGGCTGTGATTGAGATGCACGTGGCTGATGGTTCTGAGTTTGGGGGTGTGTCCTTGGCAGAAAGTTTTGATTTCGTTGCATCATCCGCGGTTGGAAATTCCCCGATAAACGTTATGCATTGAATGCACCATCGGAATTCTTATACGAAAGGTTAGGGTGATTTACTGCTCAAAACACTTTGATCGATGCGCTTCAGACATCATATTGTAGATTCCACTGATTTGATCTTTTACCTCAGCGATCTCGGCATATAAGGCATGCATGTCATTCAAGTTAGCTACCCTTGCTGGAGGGTTGCGATTGTATTCTCCAGCGGTGTTGCTGCCTTCATCAGCCATACGATCGATTAGGTCTTCGATCTGTGGAAACGTGAGATTACTCAAAGACATCCAGCGGCGGCTATGATAAGAATCCTTGTGTTATCCATGAGTCCTTGCAGAAAATTATGTATGAGATAACCTTGATCCATGTCGTGATGTGGGCAAAGGCGTTGATAGCCTTTGAATCGTTCCCACACTTTGTATAGACTCTCAGCTGCCCCTTGAACGAACATGTTGATTTGATTCTTGGAAAGCTGAGCTTTACTCTGAGGGAAGAATCACATCATGAACTTTTCCTCTAGCTGCCCCGATGATCCTATAGATTTCGCCGGTTGGGAATACAACCAGTCTTGCGCCTTATCCTTCACTGAGAATGGGAAGGCAACGAGCATGATGTCCTCATCCGAGATTCCGTCTCCGGTTCTGATAGTTCTGCAGAACATCTTAAAGTCAGTAAGATGCTGGTTCGGATCCTCGGCGGGTCTCCCTCTGAACGCTGCGTTACCGAGCATCTGGATGAATGCCGGCTATAATTCCACGCAAGCGTCTCTCCTAGTGATGCATGACAAGAGTTGTGTATGCTTAGGGACCGTGTATGATCCATAAGTTATCACTGGCTGCATTTGTGGCACGTTCGGTTGCATTTGTGGCACGTTCAAGTCTCAACATTCTGCCATTAACTCTTCTTCGCTCTTGTCTACAATGTGTGATTCGATTACTATCTCGGTGTGGAGGTCTAGGTGCACTTGTGTGTTATCGACCGGTTGGCTTGCACTAGCTCTCGTTTGTCTCCTTAATTTTCTGAGCGTTTGTCGATATCTGGGTCGTAAACTAGATCAACACTTCCGGTATTTCTCATGCACAAGTGAGCTGCACGAGGTAAAGAAACAAAACACAAAAGTGGTTTGGTTACAAGAAGTAAACGAATTTGACTCAAAACAAAGAAAACAAAACTACGAAAAAAATAAGACTTCGGAAAGGACTATGTCTTAATCTAAAAGTATCCTAACTCTAAAGCCGTAATCAGTTCCCTGTCAACGACGCCAAAAACTTGATGTGGTTAATCTCAAATAATAATTTACCTAGACTAACACTTCCGCAAGAATACGGATCGTATAGTACCAGGGTCAAACACAAGGAATTGATGCAACTCTAAAGCTAGTAAACTAATGAATAAGACGTGTGAAATCGATAATTGATGGGATGCGAATGCGGACTAAACCAAACTATTTAACGGAATAACTCAATGACTAAACACCACAGGTTTCGAGAGATGCACGATGATGAAATCGAAGTTCTAACAAGATCATGGTTATAGATATCGTTACGTATTCGGGAAATTCAAGCTCTTTTCTAGGGAATGACTCTCCCGATGCCTAAACCCACTATCTAGCATGCGTACTACCAGTCTCCCAATTGTGTAATCTCACCTACTAGATGCATTAAGATCGCTATCCTAATTCCTAAGTTCAATCAACCGACCGGCCAAGGTTCTAAATCAATTGAGACTTCATATCATGGTTATGTTCCAAAATACAATTCATCTCCCAATGCAATTAGATTTTTATGGACATTCATTCAAGTGGCCAACAAGAACAAAAACATTACGAAGAACCAATCAATCTGAAACAAACAAATATTATAACCAAGCATTAAGAACAAAACTTCATTACAAATCAGCAAAGCTCTCTAACCCATGGCTGTAGATCTACTCAGACATGAACTCAGAAAACGAAACACAAAAGATAACTATATTAAACATTGATAAAGAATCGAGCGATTTCAGATTTAGGGGAACCCGGTCGGGCGATGCAAGACGACCCGAGCGGGTAGGTCAAAAGAGGAGACACCCAATCGGGCAATACATGCTACCCGATCGGGCACCGTAACTTCTGCACGGTAAATTATATTTCGAGTAACCTGAGCGGCCATTCACTTCAAAATTTCATACCCGATCGTGCTCTCTCCCTTTGCGACCCTCTCACGCTGAAATCTTGTCGCCGGAGCCGCTGTGTGCCGCCACCGTTTCACCGTCACCGATTGAAACTCGGTTACTCGAAACTCTTCTCCCCTTTCTCAAAAATCTGAAAATTTCCTCATTCTCATCACGAAATCCACATAAATTCATGAACTATCTTGAGATTAGGACTGCTATGGGTTAGATCTAGGTCTGTTTAGGAAGATTTAGGGTAAATTTGGCCGATTGAATCACGATTCGCGAACTGCAGGTCGCGATTTTGTGATCTAC
The DNA here is from genome assembly GCA_036759665.1 of Gynandropsis gynandra. Lineage (NCBI taxonomy): Eukaryota > Viridiplantae > Streptophyta > Magnoliopsida > Brassicales > Cleomaceae > Gynandropsis > Gynandropsis gynandra. The sequence goes on along the minus strand of CM071872.1, from coordinate 15,514,267 downwards.
CCGACCAGGCTAGGTATAGCACCCGATCGGGCAACCTAAACATTCACCCGATCGGGCTACGTTCTCGCCCAAGTCGGGCACTACCCACGGGGGTATTTTGACGAATTGCTACCCGACCGGGCTACCTCTTGTACCTGATCGGGCATCTTGCAGAACCGAGCCTTATGCTGATTTTTGTCTTTCGATTGGTTTTCAGATGGCCCCTAAGATCTTCCAGAGTTCTAAGAAGCGCCGATCTGACGCGTACGACCCAGAGCAAGGATGGTCAGCGAGGTCGGATGCGATTACGGAGCTGACGCCTTACATGCCCATCACCACCTCCCATCAACAGTATAACTACCGGACGACGACGTTCTTATCCGGTCAAAAGAAGAAGTTCACGGAACTTCAGCCGCGGATCTTCCCATCCCGCTTCCTATCAGCCGAAGCAATGACCGCCCTCCAAATTGGGGCATACATAGATGACATCTTCAACACGCTAGGATGGAGGGGACTGAGGGACGCACAAGAGTATACATACCGCAACCTGACGGCTGAGTTCCTCGCTTCGTACGCAGCCTTCTTTCCCGAATTCAGAGATCGGGAGAGAGCTTTCATGGAGTTCCGCCTGCTGGGGCAGAACTACCGGCTCACCGCGAGAAAGTTCGCGACGATCCTTGACGTTCCACACTGCAACTTCACGAAGATGCCAGAGCATAACCGGAGCCGTCAAGCAGAATTTTGGGCCCAGATAGCATACGGAAAATATTCGACGAGGTCGAAGGCGAGCCACATACGCCACCCCTCTTTGAGGTATTTTCACTACTTCCTAGTTTCATCCATACTAGGAAAGGGAGCGCAAGGTGGAGTCAACCACACCGAGTTGGCCTACCTGAGGCGGGTGGTGCAGTCAGGCTTTGAGCCCGACGAGTGGGACATCCTGGACGTTGACTTGGCGTCCTTGGTGATAAGGCATTTTCTCAACATAGCCACCGAGAAGAGTAACACGGACACGAAGATCATGTGCGGTGGTATTGTCACAATGATCGCACGGAGAGTCGAGATCAACCTTGGCATCTTGATTGAGGACAAGATCGACGAAGAGCTCGAGTTGAACCTCCAGAACCTGCGCAACCGAAGAGCAATTACATTGGGGAGGTACAACGTCATTTGGTGCTACAAGGACGAGCATGGTCGCAACTTGGAAGTCGACCTAAGCGAGATTGAGGTGCCGGGTCTAGACGAGGAGGGATCCCGATTTTGGATTGATCTAGCCATCGGACACATCGGCCCGAGGCTAGCTGAGATGGATCCACCTCCAGCCACCGCACCAGGATCGTCCATGTCGAGGCAGCACAACCGACGCGCCACACATTCGCGCGCGTGCCCAGAGTATCCTCACCGCCGCTCTGACTTCCCTTCGATGGAAGGAGTCTCCGATGCCCTCAGGTATGTAGCAGTGGAGACCAGGTATCAGTCATTATTGACAGAGCAGAGGTACGACATGGAGGCAGCGAGGCACGATATCGAGGCTGCGAGGTATACAGAGCAGCAGTGATTCCAGGAGCAGTCGATCCAACATACCTACTACCTCACAGAGTCCGTCCGGTGATTTCAACGGCTCAGTATGCAGCACTACCAGGAGCCATACATACCGATCCCACAGGATTATCATACTGGAGCCATCCCGTACCGTCCTCACATCCCTTACGAGCTGGAGTGATGAGGGCATTACAACGACCTATGACCCTAAAGAAGGAGAGGAGCACGACAAGGATAAGCCGAGCATGCATCACGACGAGGACGAGCCTAGTATAGGCGAGACAAGCACGGGAGCGGATAGAGAGCTAGGAGAAGATTGATCACACATTGCCATGCCGGTGGTCCATCACAAGCCACTCACGAGATACCGAGCAAAGAGCCTCCGTACAAGAATCAATGCGTACGTGGCTCAAGTGCTTTTCAACCACCATCAGGAGTTCAACAACGAAGAGGGGGACACAAGCAGCAACTTTCCAAAAACCAAGACCCTCTTCGTCATCAATGAAGTCCAGGAACTCCACCAAATGGTGTCATGAACAAAGGCAACAACTTGCCATATCTTGGTCGGCGCCCAACTTGCCTTAACCGGACATAGCCGTTTGAAATTCAAATTTCAAACCCAACGGCTCTTGCCTTTTCCACCAAGATCCATTTTGCCTTTCTTAGCCTTGTCTGAATTAGGGCCCAACGGCCATATTGTATTTTTCCCTTTCTTGTTCTTTCTCGGTCATTATTTAAAACCGAGCCTTGTTTTGTTGGAGAATAATCTTGATTCGAATAAAAAAAAATTCTAAGTTCTTTTCAATTCTTGCGAGTTTTTTGCCACCTTAGTTCCTCTTGTGCTCCGGGAGTCCAAGATGAACGAGAGACTGTATCGAAGGTCACGTCTATAACCTTCGTGGTGTCCTACGATCCACCCGTCCATCCATCACTTGAAGGATCGAGCGAGCGCCCCTCTTGGCCTGTTCCCCTTCGTCCACCTTCGCTACCACCGAGTCTTGGCTAGAGAGTGCCCTTAGGCCTTCTACCAACTCAAAACCATTCCATTCTTGCGGCTTAAGTTACGGAGCTTGTATCAGTGGATGTGCGGATGCATCCATATTTTCTTCCTCATTCCCCCTTTCATGATCAAGGGAAGTACCCTCACTAGTCATTTCTTGGACAGCCGTATTTCTTCTTGGAAGTTCAACACTTCCTAACCCAAGTGTCTCCAAGATTTTCTTGAGGTTGTTAGCTCGGTCCGAGGGTGAACTAGCCAAGTCTTTTAAATTCTCCCAAATTTTCTCATCATAGAACCCTTTGTTCTCCATGAACTCGATGTCTTTGGATATTAGAACTCTCCTTGTAGAAGGATCATAACACTTATATCCCTTTTGGGTAGTGGAATATCCAATGAACATAGCCTTTGTGCTTCTTGCCTCTAGCTTGTTTCTTTGTTCCCCAGGTACTAAGACAAAATATACACAACCAAAAACTCGTAAGTGATTAATAAGAGGTTTAGTTTTGTTTAATACCTCAAATGGGGAGAGATCTTGTAAGATCTTTGTTGGAGTTCGATTTATAAGGTAGCATGCGGTTAGAACCGCATCTCCCCAAAACCTTTTGGGTGGAAAACATCTTCGATTGCTACGAATATTCGGAACGTAGGAAGGTACAATACGCGGCCGCACAGTTTACGGACAACGCATTGGTATGGTGGGATCGCGAAGTTGCTGAACGATGCAGAGCACACTACGACCAAATCACTACGTGGAGAGAACTAAAGTATCTCATGCGTAAAAGGTATGTTCCTAACCATTTCCATAGGGACTTACAACAACAGTACCGTAAGTTGGTGCAGGGTCCGAAGAGCGTAGAGGACTACTACAACGAGTTCGAGCATATACGACATCGCTTGGAACTCAACAATCTGCGGAGACCACAATGTTACACTTCATTGGTGGACTTCAAGAACGGATCGCAAGAAAATTGAAACGGCAACCGTACCAAGACATGCACGACTTGCTGCACCTTGCCGTTGAGATTGAGCAACAAATAAAATCCAAGCAAGCCTCAAACAGTAGGCCTCGCTCAACCACACGGTGGAATCCACCACCAAAGCCAACCGAGAGGCCTCGCACGGAAGAACAAGGGCTTGACCCGCGTTCTAAAGGCAAAGCGCCCGAAACCTCCCGGGCCACGCGACCCGACGGTAAAACTTCTAACTTCGTGAATTCGATTAGAACTCGTGACATTATTTGCTTTAAGTGTCAAGGAAGTGGACATATGGCACGAGATTGCATTAGCCCCCGAGTCATGATAATCACCGAGAGCGGTGAGTACGAATCCATGGATGAGGTAGAAGAGGAGGAACTCCGAGACGAGGAGATCGAGTACGGAGACGCAGGAGAGCTTTTGGTCACTCGAAGGGTGCTTAGCGCTCAAATAGAGCCCGAGGAAACCGCCCAATGCGAGACCATCTTTCATACACGGTGTACCGTGAATGGCAAGGTATGTGGTCTTATAATCGATAGCCGTTCTTGCACTAACATTGCTAGCGATTACATGGTGAAAAAGTTAGGACTCGAGACCAAGAAGCACCCGCGGCCCTATCAACTACAATGGCTCGACAACCAGCGTGGAATCAAAGTCACCGAACAAGTCACCGTACCCTTCAGCATAGGACGGTACAAGGACGAGGTTTTGTGCGATGTGGCCCCAATGCAAGCCGGCCATATTCTATTGGGACGACCTTGGCAATTCGACCGAGAGGTTAAACACGACGGGAGGACGAACCACTACTCCTTTGTCCTCAATAAGCGTAAAGTGTCTCTTGCCCCTCTTAGTCCTATACAAGTACATGAATTGCAAAGGAAGTTATCCAAATCCGTTAACCCTAATGAAAAGAAAAACTTCTATCTTAAGACTAGAGAGGTTTCAAAGGCTTTGAGCAATCAAAGCTCGGTATTGCTAATGGTCTTTCGAGATGATTTGCTCACAGAGATAGGTACGCACGAGCACCCGACGGAGGTCCAGAGATTGCTCGAACGATTCCACGATCTATTTCCCGAGGAGATACCTGTGGAATTACCACCAATACGAGGCATCGAACATCATATCAATCTCGTCCCCGGCGCGCCTCTACCAAACCGACCCGCCTACCGAATGAATCCCGAGGAGACCAAGGAGCTTCAAAAGCAAGTGCAAGACCTTATGAGCAAGGGATACATCCGGGAGAGCCTGAGTCCGTGCGCGGTACCGGTTTTATTGGTGCCAAAGAAGGACAGGGCGTGGAGGATGTGCGTGGACTGCCGGGCCATCAACAACATCACCATCAAGTACCGGCATCCAATCCCCCGCCTCGACGACATGTTGGACGACTTAAGCGGAGCCACCATCTTCTCCAAAGTCGACCACAAGAGCGGCTATCACCAAGTCCGCATGCGGGAAGGAGATGAGTGGAAGACGGCCTTCAAGACAAAGAAAGGCCTATATGAGTGGCTCGTGATGCCGTT
>CM071872.1:15486705-15501690 GCA_036759665.1 Gynandropsis gynandra | reverse complement strand
CACACACACACCAGGTGTACTCGTTATCTTTTTCTATTTTCTCGAATTTTTAGCATGTGGGGATCCCTCATAGGTCTCGAACACCGGGACTGTGTTCCGTTCAGGTCTTGGGGGGGTACTCTTCCATTTTGTGATACGGATGTGTATTGAGAGAGACATATTTGCACTTAGGATTAGACTTAGGATTAGATTTAGGAATAAGATGGATATCTAGTGAAAAGTTTTCGAGTTTAGTCATGTTTTGCGACTTTGTTGAATCGTGGATAATGGTCTAGGTTTACTTAGAAGCCTTTTGATACCGATTAGTCGAGTAGTTGTGTTTGAAACCCTTATCTAGTTGAATTCACTCCTTAGATTTCGATACCAAGTAGTTATATCTCCGTATATACCGTCTAGCCTTAGCTTTCTTGATATTTTTAGTGTTCACGAGTTAGATTCCACACGCTTATACTCCGCTGCCATCTAGGATAAGTTTTTCACTGTTTCGAGTTAGGATTGACATGAGTACTTCGATGTTCGATGGTTCGGGTCTAAGTGGTGGGTAGAGGCACTTTTCTACGTTCTAAGGGTTAAAGTGTTGCGTAATAAGAAAAAAACCGAAAAAAAAATAAGATCTTCAATAACACACCTCTTCACTCCGCTAAGGTCAAGCGACCTTATGAGTGTGCCATAGGCAGCCTGGGTCTAAGTAGAAAGCCATCCCTCTTCGACTTCGACGTCCTAGGAACAAAGCGTGGATCTAAGTAGCGAAAAGAAAAAAATGCACAAGAACGAGAAGAAGCAATTTGAATGATATCAAAAGCTTAGGAAATAGGTATGGAGATTGCTTGGACGTTATCTAGGGTTGTGAAGTAGACTTAGACTTTTGGTAGGATTTCATGGCTCAGCACTTTCCGTAGATATAAGGCTATACTCGGTACGCTTAGGCTCTTATCCATGTGACGCGTTGATTTGGGGAATGACTAATCCTTCGATATTTTTGAGCTAGTATCCATCGTTATTAGATTCTTCTTGTACTAGACTTTAGTTTTGTTTGAGGACAAACAAAGGTTTAGGTCTGGGGGAGTTTGATAACACTGAAAGTGTATCAATTTTAGGTTAGGTTTTCGTGTCATTTTCGCATATATTTTATAGATATATTTACATATCCGATACGATTATGAGTTGCATACACCCGTTTTGTTGGTTTGCAGGTTTTTAGGCGACAAGGCCTAAATGAGCTTAAAAAGACGGATTCCTGAACAAAACCACGTACTTTGAAGAAAAATCCACTCAGAGCCAAGATCAAGCCTTAGAACCCAAAGGAACACCCGAGCAACGAGCAGAAAAGAGAATATTGAAGACTTCAAGGGTGCCCGGTCGGGCACCATAGTCCACCCGCTCGGGTTAAGCCTACGGGGTTTTATCCGCACACCTTGCACGACCCGGGCACGAAGGCAACGAGATCAGGTAGCCTTACCAGATCGGGCATAAGAAGTATACCCGCTCGGGCGTTAGTTTATCCCTCGAGGCATCGAATTTCCTAGAGTCTATCATGTTTAGGATTATGTTATCTTCGTTTTCTGTATTCTCCATGAGTGAGTAGAGTCCCAACTACGGGTAGGGATATCGGATTGTAATGGATGAACAATGATTTGCGTTAATGCTTAGATTTATTGATTTATTCTTGATTATCGGTTCTACGCTTAACATTATCACTCTTACACTAGTGTTGCCCGCTTAGTAACATAGGATTTCAGACTTTGCTGGAAGGTTAAAGGATGAATCCGGACCTGATAAGTTGTAGGTTAAGTTCAGCTAATGAGAATCTGACCAGTCGGTTAGTCGACTTAGGAATAATGATTCTGTTCGTAAAGCTGCCATGGTACGGGTTAATCACTGCTAGAAGGTAGGGTTGCACGTACTCATGGTTAGGAGGTTTAGGCTCGGAAGAATCACTCTTCACCTTAGGGCATGAATTTCCCGTTGTCAAGATAAGTCGATAGATTTATGATCCTTAGTTGCTTCATCCTTACGATTCCCGGTATCCCGACACCCGTAGTGTTCATCATATCTGAGTTTACCCCAACCTAGTATCGTTGTCACCACTTAGGTTAGTTTTAGATATTTAGGACCACACCTTCATCTTTCTCTATTTGTCTTAGTTTAGTTTTATTCTTGGTTTTTTGCTACTTTAGTCCCTAGAGATCGACCCTGGTACTACACGATCCGTATACTTGCGGTGAAGTGGTCTAGGAAAATTTATAACTCGTGTTTACACCACATCAACCTACAACCCGAATTGGAGGAATCACCCGAACTTGTCATACCAAACAACTCAACCGATAAAGTATTCGGGAATTCAGCAAGACAACAAACGTACCAGTAAGATAACCATCAATTCCAGCAAGCTCAGCAAGTTCCGCAAGCTCCTCAACCTCCTCCAGCCTCTTCGTCAAACCTTGAAGGAGTGTTGCTCGAATTTATTAAGGAGCAAAGGCAGCAAAAATCGACTCAAACTAAATTCAATGCGGATGTGGGAACGGAGATCAACAAGCTCAAAACTCAGATGGAATCCTTGAGCAACCATGTTAAGAGCTTAGAGAACTCCGTAGCACAGCAAGCTGCCTCATCCTCTCGGAATCCCGGACAGCTTCCAGGTAAACCCGAATTGAACCCGTGAGAATACTTAAATGCTATTTCTGTGTGCAGCAGTGATATGATCGAGCATTCACCCTCGAAAGAGCGAGTGGGCAGATTCGTAGAGGGTCTCAAGAAGCTTGACATCAACGAGTGGGCAGTAAGAATGAAGAACGAGTGGGCAGATTCGTAGAGGGCCTCAAGAAGATTGACATCAACATCCCATTCGTGGAAGCCGTCCAAAAGCTGCCTAATCATGCCAAACTCATCAAAGAGGTTCTTTCCAAAGAGAAGCATATCAAAGAGAACGAGACGGTAGCACTCACCGAGGAATGCAGCGCAATTCTTCAAAACAAGCTGCCCCTGAAGTTGAAGGACCCCAGAAGCTTCTCCATTCGATGCACAATAGGTAATATTGATATTGATAATGCTTTGTGCGATTTAGGGGCAAGCGTGAGCATCATGCCACACTCAGTTTTCAAGCGGATGGACTTCAGGAACCTCAAACCTACAAAGATGTGTCTACGCCTCGCGGATCATCCGGTAAGATATCCGGTGGGAATTGTTGAAAACGTTCCCACCAAGGTAGGTAAGCTTTGTATACCCACTGATTTTGTTGTACTTGAAATAAAGGAAGATGCTAGGACACCTATTATTCTTGGTAGACCGTTCTTAGCTACTGTAGGTGCCATGATAGACGTACAACAAGGAAAGCTTTCCTTACGTGTCGGAGATGAGACGATAGAATTCAACTTGTCCAGCCCCAGGAACGGACCCTCATTCAAGGAGTCTTGCTTTACATTCCATTCGCTGGACAAGTTATCAAAAGACACGTTTGATCAAGTAAGTGCTTCTAATCCTCTTGTACGGTATTTAACACGAGTTTGCGATAATGCATGATTCACGAACGAAGGAGCTGAGATTTACACGAAATTCATGAGTGCCATTGAAGCACTAGGAGACGCCTCATGTGTGGAGATACCACACGATATGCATGCTGGTTTTGCAGCGGAGAAGACGTCCGAATTTGAGCCCGACCCTCCGCCGTCTTCTTTTCGTTATGAGCACGTTGAACACGATAAAACATATCATGCTGTTATGAATGCTAACTTGAGTACACATGAGATGAGAAAACAACCCACACGCGAAAAGAAACGTAGGAGAGTCAGCTCTTCAATGTGTATGCATGGAACTTATACGGAAGACAGCCACGAATCTTCCATCGAAACTCAAAGGAGGATGCACCCGCACTTGCTCGAGGTATTGGAAAAAGACGTCATAAAACATTTCGATGCAGATACCATTTATCCAACCTCGGGCAGCAAACGAGTGAATCCCGTGCATTACGTGCCAATGAAAGAAGTAGTGACTAAGGGATGGCACGACAAGAAGATCTTACTTCATGACTTTCAGCCAGGTGGTTTAGTTCTACTCTTCAATTCTCGTCCTAAGCTTTTCTCGAGCAACCTATGGTCTCATTGGTCTGGCCCTTTTCAGGTACGATAAGTCTTCACACACGGAGACGTGGAACTATGGAGCGATTCGAGCGGAACATTCAAAGCTAATGGTCAGCGACTAAAGCTCTAGACAGCCGCTCAACCGATCGAAAGTGGAAACTCCATTTCCCTTTCAGATCTACCCATCACGCACGCATGAGGAATGGAGATGTCAAAGCTTAAAGACGTTAAATAAGCGCTTTCTGGGAGGCAACCCAGCTTTTTGTTTTTATTTTTTTCTTAGTTTTTAGTTTAAGACTCTTTAATCGTTTTCGTTAAAAACACAAAAAAACACAAAAAATACCACCACAAACGTGACTTCACTTCCCTTACCCTCCATCGGAGCTTCACGTCGAGGACACCGTTCAATTCAAGTCTGGGGTGCAGCTCACGTTTGTCAGGTGATTTCGTTTCATTTTCTTTCATTTTCTCTTTGATTTCTTAGTTTTTAGCTTGTTTTTGCGTTCGTGAGTTAGAGTCGTCCCAGACACTTGTCCGGTGCCACGTTTTGAAATGAACCCTGAACCTAGGATGCTTAAGAAGTTGGCCTTTTCCGTGAGATTTTGCACGTTTGATCATCTCGTTTTCATATGTATTTCTTGCACGATTTTAGAGATGTTTATGATGTAGATGCAATGCTTTACGTATGATTCCGTATCCGTTTTACACTTTTTCGTCTTTTCATGTTCTTACAGGTTTTTATGCTTATTCGATTCATTTCGGAGCTAAAGGATGTGCACGAGACAAAGTACTATCATCGAGGATCATCACGGGACAAACGGGATGAGAATCGGCAAGGAACAACCACTACCCGCGCGAGTAACTCCCTAGCCCGAGCGGGCATTTGTTACGGTGATTTTGTCAAGCAAATTGGGCACGAGTCGGGCAAGAAATACCACGCCCGGGGCCTCAGCCCGAGCAGGCAGCACTTCAGCCCGAGCGGGCTGCCTCTTTCTCCATCGCGTTCTTGCGCGATCTTCCGCGTCGTACCCGAGCAGGTCACTTACGCAGCCCGCGCGGGTCGCGTCCGTCACCTGCAACTCCAAATAAGTTAATCTGACTTAATACAAATGGGAGTTTGTTGGGGACTTATACAATAAAGAAAAAAAATTTGGAGAAGAGGAATAAGTGATATTTCGCTGGAGAAAGTAATGGAAACGTCCCCTAACTTATTCAAGAATGGAAACTCTTGAAAAGACAACAATCGATGGCTGCTGCACCATAAGGAAGAACTGAACGTCCAGAAGGAAAGGGAGGGAGAAAAGGAAAGAAAAGAGGAAGGAAGAAGAAGTGAGGAGTGAGAGGTCGAGCTGATTCACTCAGTATTCAGTTCTTGATCGAGGAGAGAGAGTAGAGAGAAGGAGGAGGTTCTTGCGAAGGAGACTTGCAAGGAGCATTGGAGATCAACCCAAGACTTCAGTTTCGTTTGGTTTTCACTTTCTACTTCAATTATGTTTGTTTACGGATGCATGAGCGAGTAGTTTGTTTCTCCTAGGAGAAGGGATTAGCCCATGGCTAAAACAACTTTTGATTTATTTTTGAATGCATCTTCCCGTTTTCGTTTATCTATTCTTTATCTGAGTGCTTAAATGACTTGTGTTTATGAAGGCCAAGTAAATACATGTGTTAGGGGTTAGGACAAGGACCGAAAGGAGAATTCTAGTCCTAGAAGATCAGGTTTAGAACAACCGAGGTTAGGCCACGAAAGTAGGGTAGCAGCGGTAGAGGGTAAAACGGATGAATCACGGGTCTTATGGGTTTAGTTCAAGGTGTTCGCCACGAAAGTAGGGGGTAACTTGACTAGATCACGTGTCTATGCCTCGAGAGAGGGTAGATATCATATTAAGATCGTCTACCTTAGATAACTTGACTGGGATTGCATGATAGATAGGTTGATTGTTGGTTTCGTTAGTCTTGTGGTGAAACCGGTTTCCTAGAACGTTTGTCTCTTTCTCAAGAACTAGTTTGTTTATTTGCTTTAAGTATTTAATTCTTAAATTCATATTTCGTTCGTTAGCAAGTTTGATTCGTAGTTTGAGTTTAGGTTGTGTTGTGTCGTCCCTGTGGGATCGACACCTGAAGTACTACACAAGTGTCGTGCACTTGCGGGTAGTTTAGGTTATTTGTTTAACTTTGATAACGCATCAAGTTTTTGGCGCCGTTTCCGGGGACTATTGTCAACACGTCTTAGATTCAAGCCTAGAGTCCTTGTTAATTGTTTTTGTTTTTGTTTTCTTTTCTTTTGTTCTTTCTACCTAAATCGTTCTTTATTTGTTCTTCCCAGAGCCGTCAGATCAACGATATATGGATAATCAGAACGGCCATGAACATCTCGTGCCTCAACCGTGAGAACCACAAGCTCCTCCACCACGTCGTCTCAGAGATTACGTGGTGCCAAACATGAACAACGTGCAAACAGCCATAAGGATGTCTGTTGTTGCTAGGGAACAGTTTGAGATTAAGCCGACAATGATTAACATGCTTTATCAGAAGCAATTCATGGGTGGAAATCATAAGGATCCCCATCAGCACCTCAGAGACTTCCTTGAGCTTTCCGGTACATTCAAGATACACGGAGTCTCGGAGGATGCGATCTTACTGCGTCTCTTCCCATTCTCAATTTAGGGACGAGCAAAAACATGTCTGCAATCGCTTCCCGCTGGATCTATCACTACTTGGGATCAGCTCTGCACATTGTTCTTATCACGCTTCTTTCCTCCGAGCAAGACGATTCAGATGAGGGGGGAAATCACAACGTTTAGATGCAGAGATGGAGAAACTTTGTTTGAAGTGTAGGGCAGATTCAAGGATCTTCTACAGTTGTGTCCACACCATGGTCTTGAGCAGTGGTACGTTATCCAAAAATTTTACAAAGGAATTTCAGATGAACACCGAACGATGTTGGATAAGGCTGCCAGAGGATCATTTATGGATCTGAGCATCGAGGAGGCATACGAGATGATCGATAACCTTGCCATGAACCACACCATGTGGTCAACGTCGAGAGGTATGCCTAACAACACTCGTCGCCTATACGAGCCGAATCAGAACAGAGCAATGGGTAATGCAGCGAACGCCATGTACTGCGTGAATTGTGGAGATACAGAATACGTGGCTTATCAATGCATCCTGCAAGAGGATGTGGAATACATGAATTATGCCCAGCAGCAAGGAAATACACAATTCGAGAATACCTACAACCCGAATTGGAGGAATCACCCAAACTTGTCATACTGAATGACTCAACCGATGAAGTATTCGGGGTTTCAGCAATCACAGCAAACATTTCAGCAAAACAATCACCAATTCCAGCAAGCTCAGCAAGTTCCTCAAGCTCCTCAACCTCCTCAAGCCTCTTCGTCAAACCTTGAAGGAGTGTTGCTCGAATTTATTAAGGAGCAAAGGCAGCAACATTCAACTCAAACCAAATTCAATGTGAATGTGGGGACAGCGATCAACGAGCTCAAAACTCAGACGGAATCTTTGAGCAATCATGTGAAGAGTTTAGAGAACTCAATAGCACAACAAGCTGCCTCATCCTCTCGGAAAATCGGACAACTTCCAGGTAAACCCGAGAGTGTACGTGAATGCTATTTTTGTTTGCAACAGTGATATGATCGAGGATTCGCCCTCCAAAGAGCGAGAGCAAGCTGCTGGTACGTCCATGAGAAGAGGAAAAGGTAAGATCGCAATTATGGAAGGAGTCGAACCAGATTTAGACAAACCATATGTTGTTCCACCGGCGTACCAACCTCCAATACCGTTTCCTCAATGGTTGGTGAGCAGTAAGAATGAAGAACGAGTGGGTAGATTCGTAGAGGGTCTCAAGAAGCTTGACATCAACATCCCATTCGTGGAAGCACTCCAAAAGATGACCAATCATGCCAAACTCATCAAAGAGGTACTTTCTAAAGAGAGGCATATCGAAGAGAACAAGACAATAGCACTCACCGAGGAATGCAGTGCAATTATTCAAAACAAGCTGCCACCAAAGATGAAGGACCCCGGAAGCTTCTCCATTCCATGCACAAAAGGTAATCTTGATATTGAAAATGCTTTGTGTGATTTAGGGGCAAGCGTGAGCATCATGCCACACTCAGTTTTTAAGCAGATGGACTTCGGGAATCTCAAGCCTACGAAGATGTCTCTACGCCTCGCGGATCGTTCGGTAAGATATTCGGTGGGAATTGTTGAAAAAGTTCCCACCATGGTAGGTAAGCTTTGCATTCCCACTGATTTTCTTGTACTTGAAATAAAGGAAGATGCTAGGATACATATTATTCTTGGTAGACCGTTCCTAGCTACTGCAGGTGCAATGATAGATGTACAACAAGTAAAGCTTTCCTTACGTGTCGGAGATGAGACGATCGAATTCAACCTATCCAGCCCCATGAACGGACCCTCATTCAAGGAGTCTTGCTTTACAGTTGATTCGCTGGACGAGTTAGAGTAAGACACGCAAGATCAAGTAAGTGTTTCCGATCCGCTTATGCAATGCCTAACACGAGTTCGCGAAGATGCAGGATTTACGAATGAAGGATCTGAGATGTACACAAAATTCATGAGTGCTATTGAAGCACTAGGAGACGCCTCATGTGAGGAGATACCACATGATATGCATGCTGGTTTCGCAGTGGAGAAAACGTCCAAACTTGAGCCCGAGCCACCTCCATCTTCTTTTTGGTATGAGTATGTTGAAAGTGATAAAATATATCATGCTGTTATGAATGCTAACTTGAGTGCTGATGAGATGAGAAAACAACCCACACGCGTCAAGAAGCGTAGAAGAGTCAAACCTTCAACGTGTATGCACGGAGATTATACGAAAGACAGCCACGAACCTTCCACCGAAACTCAAAGGAGGCTGCACCCGCACTTGCACGAGGTAATGGAAAAGGACGTCATAAAACTTTTCGATGCAGATACCATTTATCCAACCTCGGGCAGAAAATGAGTGAATCTCGTGCATGATGTGCCAAAGAAAGATACAATGACTAAGGGATGACACGACAAAAAGATCCTACCTCATGACTTCCAACTAGGTGACTTAGTTCTACTTTTCAATTCTCGTCCTAAGCTTTTCTCGGGCAACCTACGGTCTCGTTGGTCTGGTCCTTTTCAGGTACGAGAAGTATTCACACACGGAGACGTGGAACTATGGAGCGATTCGAGCGGAACATTCAAAGCTAATGGACAGCGACTAAAGCTCTACAAAGCCGCTCAACCGATCGAAAGTGGAAACTCCATTTCCCTTTCTGATCCACCTGTCGCACACGCATGAGGAATGGAGACGTCAAAGCATAAAGACGTTAAATAAGCGCTTTCTGGGAGGCAACCCAGCTATTTGTTTTTATTTTTTTCTTAGTTTTTAGTTTAAGACTCCTTAATCGTTTTCGCTAAAAAAAGAAAAAAAACACAAAAAATACCACCACAAACGTGACTTCACTTCCCTCATTTTCTTTCATTTTCTCTTTGATTTCTTAGTTTTTATCTTGTTTTTGCTTTCGTGAGTCAGAGTCGTCCAAGGCACTTGTCCGGTGCCACGTTTTGAGATGAACCCTAAACCTAGGATGCTTAAGAAGTTGGCCTTTTCCGTGAGATTTTGCATGTTTTGAGCTAGGTTTTTCCTAAGGATTAGAGCTTATTAGTCGGCTGAAAAACAATAGGTAGTAGTTCTTTGGGAATCTTAGTGTTGCTTGTGGGGGGGTTTAGACGAGGTTGCTAGGCTAGTTTATCGATCATTCTCTCTATCCAGATGGCCATACATCGTGTAGACGATGCTTTACTTCACTTTTCTATGAGGATTACTATATCGTATGAGATCGAGCTTATTTTCAGATTAAGAGCGCACACTAACACTCCGTTGTCGATAGAAATAATGCCTAAAAAGAATGATCTAAAATCGATATGAGCGCATCGACCTTGATACTCTTTCGATGGCTCGGGTCTAAGTGGTGGGTTGGCGATCATCTTTCTACGTCCTAAGGGTATGGCACAATAAAACGCCGCCTACTCCGCAGCACTCTTGAACGAGATGCATGAGTATACCATCATCGGTAGTCTAGGTCGAAGTAGAGGCTGGATCCCTTCAAATCCGACGTCCTAGAAACCTAGTGTGTTTGCATAAAAAGAAAAATAAGAAAAAGAAGAAAAAACAGAAGATATAAAAACAAAAGAAAAGAAAAAGAAAAAGAAAAAAAAAGGAAAGAAAAAAGCTCGGAAAAGAAACAAGTATCCTCGGTTGTACAAGGTTTAGCATTGTCTGATGTCTTTTTTGGTGGAAAGAGTTACGGTGGCTTGTTTAGGTTTCCTTTGATTTACTTTCTCATGGGTAGCCTTGGTGAACCTAGGATGAAGACTGAAAACTTAATTAGGCCGAATTTGATCTCGACGTGCTAGTTGATCGGTTAGGTTCGCTTTAGCGGTATTTCTAGGAGAAAGGGGAATTCTCGAATTTTTGTATACCCCACGTGTTCCACGTTTACGTTTGCTTAGGAACAAGCAAACATTCAAGTCTGAGGGATTTTGATCATCTCGTTTTTATACGTATTTCTTGCACGATTTTAGAGATGCTTATGATATAGATGCGATGCTTTACGTATGATTCCGTATCCGTTTTACTTGTTTTCGTGTTTTCATGTTCTTACAGGTTTTTATGCGTATTCGGTTCATTTCGGAGCTAAAGGACGTGCAGGAGAGAATCGGCAAGGAATAGCCACTACCCGTGTGGGTAACTCCCTAGCCCGAGCGGGCATTTGTTACGGTGATTTTGTCCAGCAAATTGAGCACGAGTCCGGCAAGAACTACCACGCCCGGGGCCTCAGCCCGAACGGGCAACAACACAGCCCGAGCGGGCAATAGACCAGCCCGACCGGGGCACCTTCTAACCCGAGCAGGCTGCCTCATTCTCCATCGCCTTCTTGCGCGATCTTCCGCGCCGCACCCGAGCGGGTCACTTACCCAGCCGCGCAGGTCGCGTCCGTCACCTGCAACTCCAAATAAGTTAATGTGTCTTAAAACAAATGGGAGTTTGTTGGGGACTTATACAATAAGGACAACGACTTTAGAGAAGAGGAATAAGTGATATTTCGCTGGAGAAAGTGATAGAAACGTCACCCAACTTATTTAAGAATGGAAACTCATGAAAAGACAACAATCGGTGGCTGCTGCAACAAAAGAAAGAACTGAACGTCCGAAAGGAAAATTAGGGAGAAAAGGAAAGAAAAGAGGAAGGAAAGAAGAACAGAGGAGTGAGAGGTCGAGCTTATTAACTCAGTTTTCAGTTCTTGATCAAGGAGAGAGAGTAGAGAGAAGGAGGAGGTTCTTGCGAAGGAGACTTACAAGGAGCATTGGAGATCAACCCCACACTTCGGTTTCGTTTGGTTTTCATGTTCCTTAGACCTTCTATTTCGTTTATGTTTGCTTACGGACGCATGAGCGAGTAGTTTGTTTTGTTCTAGGAGAAAGGATTAGCCCATGGCTATCACGGAACCATTTTTGATTTATCTTTGAATGCATCTTTTCTTTTTCGTTTATCTATTCTTTATATGAGTGCTTAATTTACTTGTGTTTGTGATGGCCACGTAGATGCATGTGTTAGGGATTAGGAGAAGGACTGAAAGGAGAATTCTAGTCCTAGAAGATCAAGTTTAGAACAACCGAGGTTAGGCCATGAAAGTAGGATAGTAGCGGTTGAGGGTAAAACGGATGAATCACGGGTCTTATGGGTTTAGTTCAAGGTGTCAGCCACGAAAGTAGGGGATAACTTGATTAGATCACGTGTCTATGCCTCAAGAGAGGGTAGATATCATATTAGGATCGTCTGCCTTAGATAACTTGACTGGGATTGCATGATAGATAGGTTGATTGTTGGTTTCGGTAGTCTTGTGGTGAAACCGATTTCCTGGAACGTTTGTCTCATTCTTAAGAACTAGTTTGTTTATTTGTGTTTAGTGTTTCATTCTTAAAACCATATTTCGTTTGTTAGCAAGTTTGATTCGTAGTTTGAGTTTAGGTTGTGTTGCGTAGTCCCTGTGGGATCGACACCTGAAGTACTACACACGTGTCTTGCACATGCGGCTAGTTTAGGTTATTTGTTTAACTTTGATAACGCATCAGTCAGCTCTAGGATGTGGTTCTTGGCCTCCCTAGGTGGTATTCCGGGCCTGGCTTGATCATGATTAGGCCTTGGATGAGCCGGTTCTCCCCTTTCGAGCCGCGGTGGTTGTTGTTGAACCATAAGGACACGCGTGAGATTTGTGATTTGCTCTTGGAGAGTTTGAAATTTCTCTCGTGTCACTTGAGACTCCGGTGCTCTATTCACTGATCCTTCACTCTCATTGGACATGTTGAATTAAAGGAAATGTTACTAAAATAAGTTAGTACTCACGTAAAAGAAATTGAGAATAAACCTACGCACAAACGAATTCAAGCGAATGTAATCACTCAACCTTCTTATCTAGTTTAGTCCCCGATGATTGTAAGGTTTACTAGGTTCCTTTGAACTCCGTTGGTGGACTGATCTCAGATTCCTTAGGACTCCCTATCTTCGAGTTCACGCTTTCAAAACGTGTTTGTCGTCCGGGTCCAAGTGCTTTGCCGCGAGTAGTGTGTTTCTCGTGTGTTGAGTCGCTCTTTGGTGATGAACTTAGGATGGTGTCTCCTTGGTTCAGCCTCTAAGGAGTGGCCCTTCGGGCTCTTTGTTTCGATTTTAGTTTTCTTTCTTTTCTCTTTGCTTTTTTTCTTAGGCTCTTTGGCCGTTTTCTTTGTTTTTCTTAGACTCTTTGGTTGTTTCGTTGTTTTTCTTAGGCTCTTTAGCGGTTTCTTTTTTTTTTAATCTAAACCCTAAATGACTCCTTGGCTGAAGAGAGAGAACAACCAAATCCTTTAGGAATAAAATGAACAAGAATTGGATAGATACAACCGTGAGAACGTGGCTTTTATACCAACTGATGTGCGACTGGATTGTGTGTTTCACTCGGTTATGCGGATGGATGCCTTTGAACCTGCAGACGGATATGTGCTGAAGAACGGTTGCCCAAATCTCAGTGAGACCGTCCAAAACCTTTGAGCATATGCACCGCTAGAACTCTTAGGACAATAGAAGACGCCACAAGCAATCGTGGTTCGTTACTTGATAAGTCGAGTTGAGCAAGTCCCGGACTTGATCAATTTGTGTGAGATGAATCTCTCAATCTCAAGAACAATGAGCTAAGCTCCTTTGGTCTGTAATGGGTTTGAAAATGACTTATTCTTTTTATTGTTCATGCCTGCCTCCTAAAACAGGAAGAATGCCAAAACAAACTTCCCACATTACACTCCTATTCAAAAGCCTAAGACTCTTATTGACCACTAATCTTCCTAGATTTTATTCCTAATGAAAAATCACAAAATAAGCCCTAAATTATATGTGTTCTTGGTACAATTTGAATTCAAATCTGAATTTGAATGACACAAATCCAAGACACTTCCTCTTTATGGGTCTTTGTGTGGTCCATGGGCTTGTGAGGCTCTAAACCCTTTAAATGATCTTGATGTTTAATCTCTTGGGCTTCTAAGATGTCTTGAATCTTGTCCTGTAGCCTCCTGGCCTTAGATCTAGTCCAAGACCCCTTTAACATGCTTGAAACCTCGGAATTTGGCTCTAAGTGTTCACTAGAGGTCTAGCCAGAAAAGTCGCCGGAATGTCGCCGGAAAACTGACGTTCCGGTAGTGATCTGGTACTCATCTAAAAGATCTTTGAGTGCTGGTTCCAATGGTCTTGGTTTCATCGAATTTGAACTTTGGGAAGGCCTCCATTTAGGTATTTTCGTAGAAAGTCTCATCTCCGAGTTAGGCGGTCCGCGAATATCAGACGCGACCCTTAGTCCGCGAGTCTCGTCAACGGTCCGTGTATCCACGTCCTCTTCGGCGTCCTGTGCATCCTCATCAGCGTCCGGCACGCCCTTGTCAGCCTCCCGTGCATCCACGTGATTTTCTTGCCCGTTCGACCCATCCGTTCCGTTCGTCCGTTCGAGGCTTGCTTTCTTTGTGATATCCTCATCACCTTGTGACTCACTGCGACCATTTGACTCACTCCATTTGACTCAATGTCTTGTTTTGAATACAACACTATAAGACTCATTTTGACAAAGGGAGAAGTGAATATATACATATTATTCACTACACACTCGGGTTATCAAATTCAAAAAAAAACACGAAAAACACCATTATCTCCCCAGAAACACCATTAATCTGCTGAAATTAAAAATAAACTTAAATCTAAGCTCAAAACTCACTATATATATAAGGTTTTTCTGCGGAACGTTCTTAATTCCAAGCTTATTTGTTGACTAAACAACTTTAACCTATTTCCGGTGAATCTAACGCCGATTTAAAGCTACTCGCTGCGAATCTGATGTCAATTTAAAGCTACTTATGACAAATCTGATGTCAATTTAAAGCTACTTATGACAAATCTGATGTAGGAGAAGCAAAATTTTTGGCGTCAGAGGAGAGAGGAAAATCGAAGTGCTTTGGTCAAGAGAGAAAACTATCGGTTAAAAGACAAAGGCAAAATGAGGTTATCAATATTACAAGGGTAGAGATAAAGTTAAGATTTTTTTAAGGAAGGATAGGATTGAAGTATTAATAACAGTTAAGGGTGTAAAAAACAGCCCGAGCCCGCGGGCCCACCCGAAGCCCGCCCGAAAATACGCGGGCTCGGGCTGTGAAATTGACGACCCTAATGAAACCGGGCCTTCGGGCTCGGGCCGACTAAGAAGCCCGTTCGAATAGAGCCCGGCTCGTCGGGCTTCGGGCTGGGCCGGGCGGTGATAACACGCAATCCGTTATAGTTTTTATATCATTCTTAGGTCTCGTTTAGAGTAGA
>CM071872.1:15455143-15480505 GCA_036759665.1 Gynandropsis gynandra | reverse complement strand
AGATTTCATGGGTCCTTTCCCATCCTCGTGCGGACATTCCTATATCCTAGTTGCGGTAGACTATTTTTTTCCACCAAGAACGTTTTAGAAAACTCTTTGAACCAAGTTTTTATTCCTAGGAGAAGAGAATGGAGGAGGAGTTCATTCAATCTTATCTAACTATTGATAAACGGCAAATAACAGTACCATATACGGAGAACCCAGAGACAAACGAATCTAGTTCGAGTGACACACGACGGCGACGACGGCTTATGGGGTTGTCCAGCTTTCGTCAAGAGAATGCAGTTGGATAAGCTTGAGGCTAAATCTGACAAGTGACGATTTATAGGATATCTCAAGGAAATGATTAGATATTATTTTTATTACTGCTTGAATCAGAAAGTGTTTGTGGCTCAAGGCATGACCTTTTTGGAAAGGAATTCCTTACAAATGGATATCATGATGATGAAATAATTATACTATCTCTTCAAGAGGGGGATAGACGGGATTTTTAGACGCTGCATCTCCGAGGAAGAAGCTCCACACATACTCTCACGTTGTCATTCTTCGAGCTACGGAGGACACTTTGCCGCAGCAAAGACGGCTGCGAAGGTGTTGCAAGCGGGATTCTTTTGGCCTACTGTTTTTAAGGACGCCCACGACTACGTCAAATCGTGCGACAATTGCCAAAGGACAGGTAATATTTCTAGACGCAATGAAATGCCACAGCAATACATTCTAGAAGTCGAGCCATTTGACGTGTGGGGGATAGATTTCATGGGCCCTTTCCCATCCTCGTGCGGACATTCCTATATCCTAGTTGCGGTAGACTACGTCACGAAGTGGGTGGAAGCTTTGGCATGCTCCACGAACGACTCCAAACCAGTGACTAAGATGTTTAAACGTGTCATATTTCCACGTTTTGGAGTTCCGAGAGTTGTGATCAGCGACGGAGGTAAGCATTTTGTGAATCGCACCATAGATGGGTTGTTGAGAAAGTACGGTGTTAGACATAGGGTAGCAACGCCTTATCATCCTCAAACCAGCGGCCAAGTTGAGGTTTCTAATAGAGAAATCAAGTCGATTTTGGAGAAAACGGTCTCAAGGTCTAGGAGGGATTGGGCATTGAAACTCGATGATGCTTTGTGGGCTTACCGTACCGCTTTCAAGACGCCAATCGGAATGACTCCGTTTCAGCTTGTGTACGGTAAGGCATGTCATCTACCGGTTGAGTTAGAATACCGAGCTTATTGGGCGATCAAGGCATTGAACTACGACTATAAATGTGCCGCTGAGAAGAGGATGTTACAGCTTCATCACCTTGAGGAAATGCGCCTCGATTCGTACGAAAACGCGAAAATTTACAAGGAACGTACGAAGCGGTGGCACGATCGGCACATACTCCAGCGGACCTTTGAGGTAGGTGATCGTGTACTTGTTTTCAACTCACGTCTAAAGCTTTTTCCAGGAAAGCTTAAGTCACGCTGGTCCGGGCCATTCACTATTAAGAGCATCTCACCACATGGAGCAATCGAGCTAATAGGAGCAAACGGTGCATTTAAAGTGAACGCCCAACGCATAAAGCTCTACAACGCAGACAACACGGATCTTGATCACGCTAAGTTCGCTCTTTCGGAGCCAACTCATGAGTAGAGCATTTCGGTCAAGCTCAAGACCTTAAACAAGCGCTTGTCGGGAGGCAACCCGATTGTTTCGTTTTTCATTTCGTTTTCTTTCGGACTATCTCTTTTTCTCTTCATATTGATATACTTGGTGGGATTGTATTTCTCTTTTTGGATTGTGTGAATCTTTTTCGCAGGTTCTTCAATGTCCATATCATCCTTGAAGAGGAACTACAAACACGGGATTGGAAGTTCCACAAGGTGCACACGTTCCAACCCTTATTTCCCGTTGTTTTGTTTACGATATCTTCTTAGGTTTTGAACACCGGGACGGTGTTTCATTCAAGTCTGGGGGGGTACTCGTCGAGTATTGTCATATGATTAGGATTAGATGATTAGGATTAGGATTAGATGTAGATTTTTGTTTTTAGGATAAACGGATGGATACCTAGCATAAATTTTCAAGTTTTAGTCGTTATTGTGCGACCTTGTCGAATCATGAACTATAGTCTAGGTGTGTTTAGAAGACTTTTAGATTCCGATTAGTTGGGTAATTGTGCAAGAAGCCATGACTTATAGTTACATTCACCTCCTAGATCTCGGTACCAAGTATCATATCTCCGTGTATACCGACTAATCGATGCTTGTTGATAGATCTTTAGCGTTCATAAGATTCCACACGCTTATACTCCGCTGTCAACGATTCTCTCCTTGGATAAGTTTTAATCATTTTAGATTTTCATTGACATGAGTACATCGAGATCGATGGTTCGGGTCTAAGTGGTGGGTTGAGGCGCTACTCTACGTCCTAAGGGTTAGATTGATGCGTATACGTCATAATAAAGAAAAATGAAAAAAAACAATAAAAAAAAAGAATGACGCATCTCTTCCCTCCGCTAAGGTTAAGAAACCTTATGAGTGTGCCATAGGCAGCCTGGGTCTAAGTAGAAAGCCAACCTCTTCGACTTCGACGTCCTAGGAACTAAGCGTGGAACCATAGAAAAGAAGAAAGAAAAAGAATAAAAAAAAGAGGAATAAGAACGAGAATGTAAATTCAATGATATCTCAAGCTTAGGAGAGTTGGTATGGAGAGCGCTTGGACGTTGTTTAGGAGCATGGACTAGCTAGGGTCATTGGTAGAATTGCATAGTTTAAGACTTTCGGTTGATAGAAGTCTGAACTTGGTACGCTTAGGCTTGCATTCATGTGACGCGTTGTTTTGCGTAATGGCTAATTCTTTGATAAGTTTATGTTAGTATCCATTGTTGTTTAATTCTTCTATGACTCGACTTTAGGTTTGCTCGAGGACGAGCAAAAGGTTAAGTCCGGGGGAGTTTGATAACACGCAATCCGTTATAGTTTTTATATCATTCTTAGGTCTCGTTTAGAGTAGATTATTCATATTTCATTCATTTATTGAGTATATTCGGAGACTTTATCCACATTTCGTGTTTTGCGTAGGAAATGAAGACACGAGAAGAAACACGAGTGCTTTTGGCAATCTAACCCCGGAAACGTAGGTTCAACTTGTGCGAGGCGACGGATGGAAGTGAGCACTCAAACACCGAGCGAAAGGAGCGGAAATAACACCTCAAGTCATGCCCGCTCGGGTGGATTGGGAGTGCCCGGTCGGGTTGATTGCTACCAAATATCCCCGTAGCTTTACACGACTCGGGCACTCAAGGAACACGACCTGGGAGGTGTGCCCGCTCGGGTCCATTTGGTGTGCCCGCTCGGGCTCATTCATGTCATGAAAACCCCGAAGGTTTGCACGACTCGGGCTGATGAAGCACACGATCGGGTATGGTGCCCGCTCGGGCTCATTTGTGTGTGCACGGTCGGGCAAAGGTCTTGCACGAGCGGGTAAGGGACATGCCCGCTCGGGTCCTTGATTCTCAACAAACTTTCCTAAGATCTAGAACGGCCAAATTAAAAGATAAATCAGATCTGAAAGAGGGGATTGGGAACCAGAAGAGATTAGAGCAGATAGAGAGACATTAGAGCAAGAGGAAGAAGGAAGAAAAGATGGATCTACGGATCGGGAGCGAGGAGAATCTACCGAAGACATCGGTTTATGAATAGGGAGTTATCTCTTTCCATATCTATGTCGAATCTAGACTTCTCTTGTATTTCCTTTTCTGTATCTATGTCTGAGTAGATCCTTTGCCATGGGTTAGAGTGATTTGCCATGTTGTAACGAAGTCTATGCTTAATGAATGGTGGTACTTAATGCTTTCATTACCTGTACGCCACTTGAATGAATGAAATTGGTATTTATCGTGTTTTTAGATTTCATGGTTGTTCTTAATGCTTTCTTTATCTGTACGCCACTTGATTGAATGATCTTAGAAGCCTAATAAACCAACGCCAGGGCATTAGGTTTCGGAATTTAGCCATGACTTAGGGTTAGCCGGTTTAGAATCTACGCCAGGTCAATCGGTTTAATCTAGGGATTAGGATAGCGGCCATAATGCGTCTATGCATGTAAGATACGCAATGGATACATTGGTATATGCATGCTAGATAGTGGACAAGTCTACGCCAGTCAGTTCCTATAGGAGAGCTTGAATTCCCTAAATCCATGATAGTACCTAGACCAATTATCCTTTTGAAACTTCGTTACATCATTAGGCAAATTCTCGACACCCATGGTACTTAGCTATAAGTTTATTCTCTTCGATTTAGTTTAGCTTAGCTTAACCACAATTCCAACTCTAGTCATATCACACGTCTATTCAATTAGTTTAGTAGCTCATTAGTCGCATTAGCTCCTTGTGTTCGACCCTAGTTACTACATGATCCGTATTCTTGCGGAAGCGTTAGTCTAGGTTTTTATTACTTGATATAACGCACATCAGGCGGCCCGATCATGTGGCTAATTAGGGTTCCAGACAGACCCTTGCGCGCGCCTCTCTCTCTCGTTTCATCGTTTCATTGTTTCCCGATCTGTTTCATCGTTCCTCCTGTGCCTCTCCTGTCGTTTTTCAGAAACCTTCGGCCGAGCTTCAGCGTCCAGCCGGCCGAGCATCGTCGTCCCCGCCCGGTTGTCGTCCCCCCGTCCAGCCGCCCGAGCGTCGTCGCCTCCCCGTCCAGAGGCAACTTCGTCATCTCCCCGTTCGAGCGTCGTCGTCTCCCCGTCCAGCTTCGTCGTCTCCCCGTTCGAGCGTCGTCGTCTCCCCGTTCGAGCGTCGTCGCCTCCCCATCCAGAGGCAGCTTCCTCGTCTCCTCGTTCGAGCGCATGTCCTCACCGCGTCTGTCCTTAGCCCGTGGGCTGCCCGAAGCCCGCCTGACGCCCGTCGGGCCGGGCCATGGGCCTAAGATTTTCGGCCCGTTTAATTCGAGCCGGGTCGGGCCCGAATCCGAATGAACCGGGCCGCAACGGGCTCGGGCCGGGTTCGGGCCGGGCCGGCCCGTTTGACACCCCTAATAACACTTCAAGAGTATTTTTGAAGTTACCCCGATTGAAATAACCTTTCAATGTAAAGTATATTATTAAAACTATATTTAATCATGAAGACTTTATAAAAAACCAAAGTATGTGAATTAGTGCGGAATAATTATCCGAAAGATATTATATCATCTAATATTGAGATAGTTTAGATTAGAACATAAATTTTAAAGGTTTACTAGAGGATACCCGCGCGTTGCGCGGTTTTATAATAATTACATTGTATGATTCTTAAACGTTATACATAATTTATTATTTGTAATTGTTATGACATTTGGTATATATATCGTTCAATACAAATGCACAAATTCCTATTTTCAATGCAAAAGTTTAAATAATAGATTTATAAGATGTAATGTAAACTAACAATGTCATTTATTTATAATATCATTGAAATTTTAAAACGTAATATGTTGGAGGTAGTGATTGTACTGGAGTTTTTCGAATGATTGTTTTTCCTATCCGTACCTGCATAATTTTTTAAGACTAAATTTAATTTATAACATGATTTAAAAAAACAATTATTGAGGTATGAGCATAATTTGAGAATCTTTAAAACTAACTTATATTTGAATTTATTGATTGTCTTTAGATTTTGATTGGTGTAGATATTTGTAGAGCATGAAGGTCGAATAGTTAACAAATATGATCGATACATTAATAAAAGTGTTAATGTTTGTACTACCATTTTTCAAAATCTAGATGATACGCGCGTATTGTGCGGTTTTGTGATAATTAAAATGTGTTTTTATTAAGTGTTGTATATAATTCATTAATTCAAATATTGCTATCACATTTGATATATGTATTAGCCAATAAACGAATCCTAAATTTCAATATAAAAGTTTAAACGATAGAGTTATAAGATATAATGTAAAATAACACCGCGATTTATGCATAATATATTTGAAATTTAAACATAATTTATCGAAAAAGTTATTTCATATTTTGGATATTAGTTTTGCACATGATTGTTTTTTCGTACCCGCATAATTTTTAGGACTATTTAATCTATTACATGATTAAAAACAATTAATGAGGTATAGATATAATTTAGGATTATTTTAAAAAACATTTATTTGAATTTTTCGATTGTCTTTAGAATTTGATTGGTGTCGATGTTTGTGGAACATGACGATCAAAGTGTTCATAAAACTTATTGATATATTTACAGAGGATAACTATGTAACGACATGAACCGGAAAATATTAATATAGGTGTTAATATGTTTTTTTTAATATTGTTGATCATTATGAGAATAATGTCTGTTACGATCATAACTGTCTGATTTTTTTTATAAGGTAAACGTTTAAGCAGGTGGATTTCTTTATATTATTCTTCAGGTGTAAAGAATGTTTCCTTCTTGTAGCAGTTGGGTATGATGATCCTCATGTGAATCTTCACATTTGCAATGGTGTAAATTGCTTCATTTTCTTCTCTTTTCAAACTAATTTACAGCTCAACCATTGATCTGTTCTACTTGCATGAGTTGCTTTCTTGAAGAATGTTATTGAAGAAACATATGATGCAGTTATCATTCATTCATTAGCATTCAAAGCGTACATCAGATTTTGTAAAGCATATATTAATTATTTATTTTTGTAATATTAAGAGGAGCATAACCATCAATATTTTTTTTCAAGATCCCCATATCCTATTGGATAGACATGTATCAAGCTCCCACGGGTAAAATTGTAACGTCGAGAAATGCTGCAAATTGCTACAAATTCTACTATGTTATAATTGTTAAAATTTATCTTGAGAACAAAAAATTTGAATATATAAATTTTATTATTGACTAAATTTAGTATATAATTGTTAGATATCTAAAATTTTATTATTATGTTATATAAAAAAATTCATACTTAAAAAATATATATGAACTATGATAATTTTTTCGTAATACTTACATTAATATGTTTTTTAGATTAAGAAGTTTTTTAATTATTTTTCTAGAAATATATAATTAGCAACAATATTTTTTTTAAAAAAATTCATTAGAAACCATTTCAAATGTCAAAATATTTTTATTTTTCTCAATTCTAATACTTCAATTTTTTAATCATAGTAGAAAAATAAATATAAACAAATATTTATGTAAATTTTGTGTTACACTAAATTAATCTAGCCTAATCTTATATTTATTTGTTGATAAAGCTAAACCCCATCCACGTGTAAACAAATTTGCTTTACATAAACATACTTTGTCACGTCCTAACCCAGCTCAACCATCCCTTTAACAATCCCTTTCATCCACCTCTTCATATTCTCCTTCCAACTTCATTCACCACCAGGAAACTACCACACTGTTCGCATGTGTCTCTTTTAACTTGACTCATGTCATTCCTCCTCAGCTGCCTTCACCACCTGAGAACCACCACACTATTATCATTGTAGTTTTAGTCCCCCTTCGCTTCTTCCTCGCATGCATGACTGTTGTTATGTTCCATTGCATCAAGAAGAGGAAGAAGTCATGGTATATCACTGAGTTTGATGAACATATATAAATAAGATATTAACATTATTTGTTAAGCCAACTATAACCTGACTAAAAAGGTCTAAAAAAATTGGCCTATCATCGTTTAGCTAAGCTTTCTTCTCTATCACAGAAGTTCAATGTGAGTCAATTCCGCATCTTTTTTCTATGACAACCCTCTTCTTCCATATCACCTTGAAACGAAAAGTCATTAGATAAACACTTGTTTATCTGCTGGATGAAAATTATCAATTAAAATGATTGCAGATTCAACATGTTCGTACTTATATTATATGCAAATGAGGTACGTACACAAAGTTCGCCGGAAAAGCTTACGCCGTTGGACTCTGACCTGCATTTTGCATGCACTATCGGATCTAACTGAGACTTGTCCATGCCAGATGTTGAACCATCAGGGGCATTCATGTACACAACACCTCTGTACATCCATTCCTCAGTTTCATCACTATAGAAGTCTTCAAATGTCTCACCACATAATGCACATGAAGTTTGATCTTCATCCGCTGGAACAACCAACCCATCTTCGTCCTTTTCAACTGTTGGGTCAGTGGGTAGGAAGCCTGGCACAGCTTCATTCCCAGTGCCTCTGCACCACTACGCCACATGCTAGCATGTACAAATCACTTCTGGGAAGGCTTCTGCTTGGACATCCTGTTTCGAGTAACATGCAAGTCCATGTGATGGTATAGGACGGTTTTGATCTAAAAGGATCATGCTAGAGTGTTGAACATTGCCCTACCATTTTGCAGTTACAATAAGTAACCGAGTCATTAAGATTGTAATGGTTCATAGCAACTACAAATGCAAACACGAGTTGTTCTTAAAAAAACTATAAACATCCATGCATCAATAAAAAGTTATATGCTAAATAAATTACAACATTGTAATGCTCTTTACCTATCGCATCTAATGAAACTCACGCTTTAAAAATTAATGAGCAATGCCTATATTTAACTAATTCTTAGAAGCATGTTACTTGTGCATACATGTGGATAAAATGAGCAAAAGTGTGTATCAAGATAAATGATGAATTCTTCTGTTGAAAGTCGTTCCGCACATTCCTTGGCTTTCGTATATACCTACATTTTAACATATAAGCTTTACCTATAGAAACACGTACAGACCTAAGATAATACCAGACAAAGAAAGATCACTAACAGTATTCTTCATGGTATCTGTGGCGACGATCTCAGAGTATGACAAAACCTATCTAATATTAAGTCTACAGCCTGGTGTGACCATTTTCTTCCTTGGACACATTTCCATCACTTGGGTCAGATAAATCTTCAGGAGAGCTTTCTGCAAAGCTGTGGGAACAGTAAAGGCTATTAGGGCAGATGTAACCTAGGCTATTAGGGCAAAGCTGTGATAGCTTTCAACCTTTCAACCTTTCTACAGACCTATATTTATAGTGTATGCAGATGCATGCCACTTTCATCAAGTATGATGTTGATTTTGGGACACTAAAACAGCAGTGAGCACATAACTCTTGTTCATTTTCATCCATGTGTCTTAATCGGCCACATTATCGAAGGAATCAATCGTAGGGCTAAAATTAGACAATTCTGAATAATTGGACCGAGCAACCACAAAGGATTTGAAAGCAGATCTAAACCAGGGAGTATCAGTTTGAGTTTGAGCTACCAGTTCCATTGCAACCCTCATCCGATGTCCGTCTCAAACTGATAAATTTCTGCAAAATAAGGACTGCAAATTGAACAAATGGTTCACACAATCAAACAAAAGGGCACAAAAGGAGCATATATATTGTATTTTGGTCTGACAAAAACAAATATAGAGCAAGGAGTTGGTACTAAAAAAAACATAATTTTGGGGAAATTTACATTTCCATCTAGGAACTACCCAAGAGAGAGACATCACTCCCGCAACCATTAAGTCACATTTTTCTAGTGTCAGTGACATCCTAACTGATATGAAATACAAAATATTTATGCGTGTATCACCTGAAGTTTTAGCCGTAGCTCTTCAATCTGCAATTTTTGCCGCTTCAATAAAGCTGCATCAGGCAAGATCTGATGAATCATTTCAACACTGTCAGATCTTGTTTTGTTCAAATGGGAAAAAAGAGTGCAATGACAAGGAACGTGAGATACATCAAAGAACATGTATAACATGGACTTTTTTGGAAGAAAGAAAGATAGCAGATAACGGTGATGCAGCATGAACGCATAAGATCTCTACAAACAACCAAATTTCAAACAATTTAAAGACTTGCACGCAGACCTCGTTCACTTGAGCACAATTGGTGATTCTTTTGGCTCTGCTCGCAAATTGGAGAGTTCCTTTTGATTCCTCTATATTGTCGGAATAATCAATTCCTACGTATCTGTCATGGCATTAGCTTTCATTATAACCTCCCGGCTTAAGAAACTCTGCCAACCCAGAAATATCAGCCTCCTGTTTAATCAAAGCAAAATATACAGAAAAATATAATCACTATCCAATCTGCAACACAACAGCGACATTAACAACCATCTTCCAGGATCCAAATCCATATGGATTTAGTAAGACCAGAACAATAACGAACACACCTGAGTTTGCTTGATGCGGACAAGAAGCACCTTCTGAGTAGCAAAAGCCTCAGTGACGGTCTTACTCACATCCAATGTTCTCAGCAACACTCAAAACCCTGAAAAAAAAGATAATTTTAGGGAAATTAACATTTCCATCTTGGAACTACCCAAGAGAGAGACGTCACTCCCACGACCATTAAGTTACATATGTACCTCAAACATGGCTGCATATCCATAATCTGACACAGTTTGAAGCAATAAGGGCAACCCTATTCGGTGTTGATTCTCCACCGATGCTGGTGTTTCCAACCAAATTCTATCTCCCAACCCTGCATGGTTCGCTTAAAAGGGTTCTATGACTGCATATCCATTGCTGCATTATAGTAAGAGAAAGGAGGGAACAACAGTGAATCGCTTTTGTGATTGCATTAAAGAAATGGTTCAAGGCGGTTATAAATCAAAGGAATCATTTAGATTTCAAATTCTTTACCAAGAGGGAACGGAGGCCAGTTCCAGTATCAAGGCCGAGAAAATATTGCAAGACTGTAGGAGCGTGTTCCTGCAACAAAATTCAAATTCGGTATGTTCCAGAAGAAGAAGCACACAATTTTCATAAGATTTAAGTACCAAACGGATTGACATTCTCATGTAACCGTGATGCGTCTGAAAACATGATGAGCAGGGAAACCCCTTTAGAGAATGTAGTTGCCTACCTGCTAGAAGAGCATGAATCAAATTTGAGTTACTAAACCAAATTACAAAATTCAAAGAAAAAGGTACAACGGAAATGAATGATTCAATGTGGACAAGCATTTTCAATTAATTGTTTCAAGTTTTCTTCTTTTCTATCAAGTTCTAACTTAGAGAAGTTTAAGGAGGCAACAAATCAATTTTCAAGCAATCTAACCGCAAAAATTTGTACCAGTAGAATTCAATCAAATGGTCACAGAGCAAAGCAAATGTGTTCCCATGGTACAACTTGATGTTTAGGTTCTAAGTGATGACCACAGAGTCAACTCAAAACACGACCTAAAGCTAGCAGGTAATACAGTAAGAGTAAGACTGACCTCATCTGGAGAGAAGAAAGCAACTGCATTTGGATCAACAGAACGCCGAATTAACTGAAACTATAGTTCGGCAACCTTATCGACAACTTCTATTTGATGCAATCCTACGAAGCTTACTCGAACTCCGAAAAAAAGGTTTTGATGCTTCGATTAGAGCCTAGTCTTGGAAATAGGCTTCCATTACAGGAGTAGCATGGAAACAGGTGCAAAAATGGAAGATACATGCATTTGACCAAGCATGAGTTAAAAGGCAATTATCCACCTAGTCTTGAATGATGCTTCCATTATTTCGTTTTTCAGAAATTGCAGTTTAGACACCTACAGCAAAGACTCTCCACTTTGTAACATATTCGTAGATAGAAATGATAAACTGTTTAAACAATATACTCAAAAAACACATGTCCACTTTGTAAAGAATAAAGCAATAAGAAGGTGTACCTCCCATAGCTAAACCGGTGACACAGTTTGAAGCAATAAGAAGGACTACCTTAATCGGTGTCGATTCTCCACGAATGTCGGTGTTGCCGACCAAAGTCTATCATCCAACCCAATTCGGTTGTCCCTCGTCTCCCTTTCTTATTCGCTTCCCTCCATGGCTGCCACCGGCGTCTCCACCGATGACGGTGTGGCTGACTATCTTCCAACCCATATTCCAACCTTATTCCTTTGGCTCCAAAAATTGCGATTGATACACCTAAATCAAAGAATCTCCACTTTGTAACATATTCGTGGATAGAAATCATGAACGTTTGAACAATCATATAGCTAAACCTATGACAAAGTTTGAAGAAATAAGAAGGACTACCTTAATCCGTGTTGATTCTCCACCGATGTCGGTGTTTCCGACCAAAGTCTATCTGCCAACCCTATTCGGTTGTCTCTCGTCTCCGCTTCTTCTTCGCTTCAATCTCCCATTGACGACATTGACGATACCTTTCTTTTCCTCCTACAACTTAAGCGAATTTTTCCCTC
This sequence comes from Gynandropsis gynandra, assembly GCA_036759665.1. Classification (NCBI taxonomy): domain Eukaryota; kingdom Viridiplantae; phylum Streptophyta; class Magnoliopsida; order Brassicales; family Cleomaceae; genus Gynandropsis; species Gynandropsis gynandra. Next base: position 15,468,386 of record CM071872.1, on the reverse strand, counting down.
TAAGTTCCGTCTTTGGGAGAGAGATACCCAAGTCCATATTCGGCCCTCCTCTTCCCCTCCTCTTCTCCATGAGCAATGGTTCCAAACAGCTTCGTTCGACCCTAAAAACAACAATTTGCGAGACTCAAAAACTTGGGAACAGAAACCCTAAAACAAAAATTTGACGACATGGGAAATACCTGAGGAAAATGGAAGTATAGGATAGGGGTTTTGGTAGGCAAGCGGTCGAGAGCGCCGATGGTGGTGCCGGAGACCCAAACAGCTTCGTTCGACCCTGAAAACAACAATTTGCGAGACTCAGAAATGTGGGAACAGAAATCCTAAAAAAAAAATTGACGACATGGGCAATACCTGGGGAAAATGGAGGTATAGGATAGGGGTTTTGGTAGGCAAGCGGTCGAGATCGCCGATGGTGGTGTCGGAGACGGGAGCGATCAGCGCTAGAAAAGAAAAGAGAAAGCGACTTGCGAAGGATGTCGAAACCATGGCGTTTGAAAACAAACAGAAGGCATCTCTGGTTTTCCATAGTTCTTACTCCTGTTTGCCCCCATGGTTTCCGATTTCGCAGTGTTCGACTCCCTTCTGTTTGCATCATTTTTTAGGTAAGCCGTGGAGATGGGGGAATTTTGAAGAGGACGATATAGAGAGGGGTTTTTTCCTATTTCATGTGGCGATTTCATGGGGGAGAGGTTGAAGACGGTGACCTGAAATAGGAAAACCGCGAAATCCATGTCGGCGGCGGCACGGTTGGTGTGGGAGGGAGACGGGGTTTGGGTAGCGGGAGGGAGAGGGGGAGAGGGGTTGAAGATGACGGTTTCATGGGAGAGGGATTGAAGATGGCGATCTGGAATAGGAAAAAATGTACTGGATTCAAAGTACGGGAAGTCTAAAAGATCTATTAAATTAAATTTAAAGTAATTTATTAAGTCTGTTATAAACTTTTGATGAAGAATTGATTTTTGGAAGAATTGTTAATTGGGAGGATTTTTCCTCTTGTTGACGTGGAAGCATGAAAGGACAGATCCTCCCTTTCTATATATGATTTTCTTCATTCATGATATCTTTGAAGAAGCCACATGTGTATATGCTTTTATGCTAGAATTACAATGTAAAGAACAAAACTGATTAGAAGTTACATAGAGTATTGTTGAGTATCAAGTTAAATTCTGTATATACAGAATACGATCAATGAGAATATGAAATGTTAACAGATGAACGAAAGAGTTAATAGAGAAACACAAATTTGACGTGTTCGGTACACCGATATCGTGCCCTATTAATTCCCATGATTGAGGAGACCTCGACGGCAATATAACTAGAGACTTAAAAAGATCGAGTTACAAGATCGTGCTAAAATGATGATAAACACAAAGACTTTATACTCTGTATGGCGGAAAACAAATTGAAGAAGAAGATTAACGACCTTAATGACCTTATACATATTTGTGTATGTATGCGTCATGTGTCGTCCACGTGCAAGCATTTAAACCAAATCGTCTGGCTTAAATTATTTTCTCGCTTTGGGTAAGACAGGTCATCAACTTGCAACTTTCATCAAGCTCTATCTGCCCTTAAACCACTTTTTACGACTTATAACAACCCAAATACCTCTAGTACTCGTTTGAGTTTAGAAATCGGAACTAATTTTGTAAGACTATCTGCTGGGTTTTGATTCGCAGAGATATATTTTTTTTAACCTTGAGCAGACCCTGTTTTATTAACTCTCTGATATAATGATGTTTTACATCTATGTGCTATGTACTTCGTGATATACGTTTTTCTTGGATAAGCATATTGCACTTTGAGAGTCACACCATATTGTTACAGATTCTTACTGAAATCCAATCAAAGCTCTTCCATCAACCCTTTGACACACACAACTTCTTTAACAGTTGTAGTCAAAGAGATGTATTTTTCTTCTATTGTTAACAGAGCCACAGTATCTTGTACGCTTAACTTCCAGCTGATTGTGTTGCCCCCAACTGTAAATACATAGCAACATATTGACCTTTTATTTCTGCATCAAAAGCAAAGTCGGAATCACAATATCCTTCTACCTTAAATTAGTTATCTTTGCTGTAAAATAACTTCAATTCTGCAGCATCTTTGAGGTAACACATTATCAATTTTATTGCAAGCCAATGATCCCTTGATGGATTGCACAAACTACATGAGCCAATTTAAGTCTTGAACCCACACCAACTGCATTTGAATAAGGAACAAACTCCATTTTAGAGTTCTTCTCTGTTTTCTTTGTTGTTGATAACTTGAAGTGTGAACCAAAGGGCATAAAAACTGCTTTTGCCTCTTTCATACCAAAGTGTTAAGAACCTTGTGAGCATAGCTTGCATGAGAAAGAGTCAAAATACCTTTTTTTTATCCCTCCTTATGTCCATTCCAAGTCGCTTGGTAGCACTCCTTAGATCTTTAATCCAAAAATTTAGAGTTCTAAAGTGCCTTTAATTTGTTGATATCCTATTTATTCTCTAAGAAAATTAACAATCATCCACATACAAAAGTAGTCATGTGAATGTTTATCTGACCCTTTCTTCACATATACACATGAGTCATTTTTACTTCTTAGATATCGTTGTTGTATCATGAAAGTATCAATCCTCTTGTTCCACTGTCTTGGTGATTGCTAAAGACCATAGAGGGACCTTTTCAGAAGACAAACCTTTCCTTTACCTTGACATTCTTCGAATCCCTCTGGCTGAGACATGTATATCTATTCTGCAAGATTTTCATGAAATAATGTTGTCTTAACATCCATCTGTTCTAAATACAGGTTTGAAAAAGCCACTAAAGAGAGCAATATTCTGATAGAAACATTTTTAACTACAGAAGCAAACACTTAGTGATAGTCCACATCCTCCAATTGTGAGTACCCTTTGGCTAAAAGTCTAACCTTGTATCTCGGCTTTTCAATCTCGGGAATCCCTTGCTTTCTCTTGAAAATCCACTTACAACCTATAACTCTTTATTTTGGAGGTTTCTCCACCAGTTCCTAGGTAACTTTATTGAAAAGAGAGTTGATCTCTTCAACTATGGCTTATTTCCATAGCTTCTTATCTGGTCTTCTCATTGCATCTATGAAATTCTTTGGTTCATCTCGTTCCAGGTCATCTACCCTTGTAAGAACAAATGCCACATAGTCTTCCCTTGAGTACCTTTTGGATACTATTATTGGTCTATTCTTTCTGTCTCATACTATCTCTGGTAACTTTCAGTATCTAGAGTTGAATTTCCCATGCACTCTTGATAAGAAGTATGCCAGTCATTTGCTCCTCATTATAATCTATGAACATATTCTATGTAGTTTCACTTGTTTATCATGTATTTGGCTTCTGCAGCTCCACCTTGATTTGTGACTAGCGTTTCTTTCATTCTTTGACCATTGATGATCATTGAAACCATTACAGACTCTACAACGTTAGGATCTTTGCTATCATTGATTGAATTACCAGTGAGCTTCAAGTCTTTAAACACCATGTTTTTTTGAAACACCACATCTTTCCTGATAGCAAACTTCCCATAACCCACTGGCCATATTTTGTACCCTTTACGCCTTCAAAGAAACCCACAAATATTCTCCTCTTCCTCCTAGATTTAACTTTCCTTGATCTTGGTGAACATAGGCAACATAATGAAACCTTCTGAGGTAGTTGTATGTTAGTATGTTTCCTAACCACCTTTCATGAGGAATTCCATAATCTATGGTAGTAAAAGGTGACTTGTATATTATGTGAACTGATGTGTTTGTTGCCTCTGTCCAAAACTCTTATCAATGTTCTGAATCATTAACACCTCACCTTTTTCATAATTTTCATCTTCATCCTCCCTTCCACCCCATTCTATGGAGGGGTGTATGAGCAAGTAATATATCTTGTATTGCCTTGATTCTTCCAGAAGTCTTTAAACACTTTGTTGCAGAATCCAATCCATTCTTAGTCCTCATGCATTTAACTTGTTTAATAGACTGTTTTTCAGCCATTTTCTTCCATTCAACAAATGCTTTAAAGCCTTCATCCTTAGTTTTGATGAAGCTTATCCATGCTTTCCTAATATAGTCAGCAACGATTGAAAGGAAAATATTGTTTTCTTGACATTGATGGAGCCACACATGGAGCCCCCAAAAGGTCAATATGCAGGTATTCCAAAGGACCTTTTAGGGTATGTTTTTTAGTGGAGAAACTCGTTTGTCAAAGATGCATGACCCTATAGTTTTAAAAATCAAAACTATGAAGCACCTTCTAAATTACTTGAAAGGTACACTGGAAATTCATTTACACTGCATCAATTTGATACATATTCACGCATTTAGCATTTGGTAGGGTTATGTTGATACAAGGCGTCTACGGATGGCTTCTATACGTTATTGGACAGTAACTTAACCTCATGGTATGACAAGAGACAACTAACAATGTGTGATCCTCAACCAAAGCTTAATATCGAGCTATGGCCTCGTTAGTCGTAAACCTTACATGGGTTTCCTTCATTCTCTGTGATCTTGAAATCATGCAACATCGACCTAAAATCCTCGGCTCTATGATAATCTCTTTTGGTATCTTTCTACAAACCCCGTCTATCATGCTTGATAGAACACATCTTGATTGGATATTACAAGATAAGCATTCCTTAAATCAGAGTGAATTCTTTCAAGGGTTCCTTAGCTAGAAAAACACAATGTTCAAATGCTAATTGAGTGGTCTTGGTCATCTGAAAAAAGCCATAAACTTTGACTTTGTTTCATAAATGCTATCTTGTTTTGCGACTTCAGAAGACTGAGAATCTGAGAGTGTGGGTTTCCAAGATCTACGATGTCATATGACTTTTGATTTTCAATGTTGTCTCACTAAATAGAAATCTTGGATTGACTGGTCCTTAATAACATACATCCCATTACAGTTTTTTCCCTGAACGAGAATTGTTTGTGTGACTAGGTACTTTACATATACAACAATCGAGTAAAAAACAACATGGAAAGTTTGTAGAAAGATGAGAAATAAAGAACAATGATATTTGTAAAATAGGGATGACAAGAACATCACGAAGAGACGAGTACTTGACTGAGTGATCAAGTGGATAGAGCCAAAATAAGTTAATGGGAGGAGAGACACCATCAACAAGGATAATGATGAGGATAAGGCCTCTATACCACCATAAATCATACGAGGAACGATAAATATGACAAGAGAAAAGGAGTTTCAAAACACGCTCCCTCATATGGATGTGGAATGATGGCCAACACTTGTATGATGACATCAAGAAGCCCCGAGTCAAAACGACAAGACCACTAAAAAATCATGCAAATATCAATAGACGGATCAACGGATGTCTCTGTTGATAAATATTCCAACGGATAATGCAGAGTTATCAATGGGCGTCAATCCATTAAATCCATTGCAATTTCCAATGGATTATCACCGGATATTATCTACTGATATTTAGTGGTAAATTCGTTGAAACCCCGTTGGAAATCAACCGAATCATTTAAACAAATAATTGTTGCTCGTTCCATAGATTCTCGTTGAATTCACCAATGAATTTTCATTGATAAATTTAAAATTTTGATGCAACCGTTGGAAAAAACAGATTGTTAGGGATCAACAAATATCTGTTGGCATTTCCAACAGGCATTCGTTGGAATTTTCTATATTTATACACCAAACTCGAATTCCTTAGCATCAAGGCGTTAACAAAAAATATACTCTAAAAAAATATCGTCTTCTTCAAACAGATATATAAATTGATCCAGAGAGTGGATGCAAAGAAGAAAAGATCTTGTAATCAAGGATGTTACGCAAGAATTCTTACATAGATTAGAGCTATGCATTAGTTTTGTGTCGATACAAAATTTGTGTCAAGAACGCGAGACAATGTTATGTCCCTCTAAAAGAATAAAAAAGATGAAGTATCGAAATTAAGAAATTGTTTGCAAACACATTTACAAGGTATGTTTCACAGAGAATTATGAAATTCCGTTCTTTCACGGCTAAGATTGTGGTGTTGAAGATAGTGTGTGAGAAACACAAAAAATAAAAAGAAATGAAGAGGTTCATTGTGAAACAACGACGACCAATCCATATGTGGAAATGGTGTCACATGCTTTTCTTGGTGTTGTTAAGCAAACACATGAAGAGATACCGCACAATGTGTCACATAAATTTTTCAACCTATTGGATGAGATGAAACAACCTATATATGAAGGTTGTTGTGAAGGTGAGTCTCGTTTGTCTTTATCATCAAGATTGATGAGTATAAAAACATACTACAATATAGTTGCAAAATTGCATGGATATATTTTGCAAAGCCATGCGTGAATATTTACTAAAAAATAATCAAGCTCTAGAGACATATTGTGAAACCAAAAATATTTTAAAGGAATTGGGAATGCAACATGACAAGATTGATGTTTGTAGAAATAGTTGTATGTTGTTTTGAGGAGGAGATAAAGACATTTTGGAATGTAAATTTTTTCTTCAAGTAGATTTCGTCCAAAAAAGCATCTTCACGGAAATATGTACAGTATAAAAAGATGTTGCATCCTTAATTTATGAATTGAGAGATTTTTCGAACAAAGGAATTGTTGCATATGATGTAAGTACGAAAAAAAAATTTGACATTGAAAGCAATGTTGTTGTGGACAATCATCGACTTTTCTGCCTATTGAATGTTATTTGGATGGAGTATGTAGGAGAGATTGACATGGTCATATTTTATGGAGGATACATATTCGTTTCGTCTAGTACACTGGAAGAAACCATGTTGGTTTGATTTTCATAGAAGATTTCTTTCTCGTGGACATAAATTCAGAAAAGATAAGGAAATTTATTTTATAATTAAAATTTATTTATCTTAAAAAATGTTATGTAATTATATTATTTTAACGTTACAGATGCAGAGGATGGGAAGATAATCGACTCTTCTTGAGCTAGTCCTCGAGACTCATGCCAAAAAGAAGCCCGTCGTCGAGGAAGAGTTCGAGTAATCTGAGTTGGTCGACCCTCGCGCGGAGCAGATGGTGAAAACTATGATGGAGAAGATCACCTAGCAAACATAAGCCGTCAGTTCATCTCTTGATGAACTTAGTCCTCTACAAAAGGCCAAATTTTATTTATAGATTAATAACATTTATAATTTAAAATGTTCATTTTACAAAAATTTATAAATCAATATACTAACTTTAATTTATTTAATATCGTATTATGTTAGACCATATAAAGGACATATATACGGTACCCCCACGGTCCAGGAGACATACGTGAAAGAACGACACTTCGAGCACCTCGATGCTATACTTTGAGATACGCGGGCAAAGATGCGTCATCTATAGAGCATCATAGAATTGATGATTGGTCAACTATATCAGCCACCATCACCTACAGAGAAAACACCACCGAGCCAAGAACCGATCATCATTTTCGGTGCGACACCGCTCGATGTGTTGGAGAAGACGAAGACAAATGTGTCGATTTAGATTATTCTAGGTTCATATCAAGGGTATGAAAGCCCTATTTATTTGTTAAATTATTTGTTTCCATCTTATTTTGGTAAATTTTTTTCGATTGATTCATCTTACTTTGGTTTAGATTTGTTCAGGTAATTGTAGGAAAAGAAAAACAAAAAGAAAAAAAAGAAAAGCAAACAAAAAGAAAGAAAAGGATAAAGAAAACAACAAAACAGAAGAAAAGAAAAATGAAGAGAAAACCAAATAGCAAGAAAATTAAAAGTAAAAGAGAACAACAAAAGAAAAAAAAAAGAAAAAGCATAGAGAAACAATAAAAGAAAATAAAAAAGAGAAAGAAAATAAAAAAGAAAAACGAAAAAAAGAGAATAGAGGAAAATAGAAAATATCTTAGATATAAAATATTAAATTTTCGTAGAAACTAGATTAGAAAGTTTAGATATAGTGACGATGTCAGACACTTGTAGTGTCAAGATTTAATTTGAATTCGTCACAAAATAACTTTAGCGACTATGTACTAGCTAGCGTGGTAGGATCAACTCACTTGTTCCCGAAGACTTAATGAAGAGTATGCTATCCCTAATTGGGACTAGATGTGTACCATCATGAAGTATATTTGTAACTTCTCACTATCATCGGGAGGTCAATCAATGTTTAAGACGCTTGGTACAAGATATTAGGAGTGTGAATGACTATTACAAGGATATTGACTTCCTAATGATACACGCTAATATAGATAATGATTGTGAGGCCACCACAGATCCTTTGATTAGTGGTCTTAATGCCGATATTCAACACCACATGGAAACTCATCACTACGTGGTGATGGAGGATCTTCTTCGCATAGCCATTAAGATTGAGAAGCAAAAGAAGAGAAGCTCAAGGTCATGATAGAGCATTCACTAGCAGCCAGATTAAGCCAAAATTTGAGATGTCGAGTCCAAAAATACAAGGTACCAATGAAATCTCTACGGGTAACTGTGACATTGCACGTTTTAAATGTCAAGGTCGAGACCATTGCGCCAAACATTATCTGAATAAAAGGAATTTATTTATATGCGAAGACAATGGTTTGAAACGATATTATTTTAAGAATTGGAACATAGAGATGGTGGGCCGGATGTGAGAAACTGAGTGACCATGAGGTACTGATGTATTTATAAAAACCAAGAAAAATACATGTGAAAGTAAACCTACGAGCAAAAATTTTCATTTCCATTAGGGCAAGAGAAGAAAAGGCGACGCAACTCTTGCTACCTCAATCAATGAATGTGTCCGTGCACAAAAAATATGATACTTCCAAATGAACCAACTCACTCTTTTTCTAGTGTTGATCTTACATTGTTATAGGGTTTCAAAGACATATTAATGGAGCCTCACATACAACATATAAATAAAAGGCTCGAATCACAACGTCTATTACTTGGTAAGCCCAAAGTTAGTTCAATTTTGCATATTACTCAATTTGCTCGTTACGATGTAGTTGAAGGACAAATCCTTTTAAAGGATGATGGTATGATGAGGAAGAGGTCTTGGTTCTACCAAAAATCACATGAAGACCGATCATAAGGGCAAGAGAAAAAGAGCTTTGGAATACTCTCGCTTATATGGATCTAGAAAGATGACTAACATCTACACAAGGTTGTCATGAAGCATCGAGTAAAGACCACAAGATCCATCTAAAAGAAGACTAGCCCCGAGAGGAGCAAGAAGCAAGAGGAGCTAAAGGTGCTCAACCCGAGTAGGGAGTTGTTCAACACGAGTGAACTCTCTAGACTAATGTACGCATGAAAGTTGGTTGTTTCGTTTGAGCAAACTTATGGGGGTAAAAGAGCATTTGACGAATTCAATCACTTGGCCCTAACATTAGACAACTCAACCGAGCACTGGCAAAATTGAGCGAGAAAAGGAGCTACTCGACCAAATGCACTTTAATAATTGTATTTTAGGGTTAGAACTTTATACGACGTTTGATTGAGTGGTTACACCGCTTTATAGAGCACTTTACCGTATTTTGCTAACTTAGTTTGCTTTATTTAGTTTTCTTTTATAGTTTGGTCTTTATAAATAAGGGACCTCTTTTATGACTTTCAACCGAAGTTTTGTCAAATTGAGAGTGTATTTTCTTTCTTAATTATTGAGATTTAGCTATCAAATTCTTGGATAGATTGATACTAGATCACAAGGGATGTGGTTTCGGTTCGTTGAGTCTGGAGTTTTTTAGTCAGGTTGTCGATTGAATTTGGGACGTTCATTTTTCGGGGGAGTACAAATTTTAGATTATGTTACCAGTTTGTTAAAGGCTTTGACTCAAATTTCATCCATATTATAAGATCATGTTGATCTAGATTCATATCATATACTTGTGTAAGGCTGAATTGTAGTGAGATAGTTTAATGTTAGTCGTTCTCTTTTGAGGCTTGTAGAGCTGTTTGAGCATGGGGAATATCAAAACATTAGAAATGAATTATTCAAACGATGCCAACGTACCCATTTCCTTGTAAACTTGTTGATTCGTCGCCATTGTCGTAAACTGTGTGACGCCTGCTATAAACTCTTTCGATACGCTTTGAGATTCTGGATCAATTCTTCTGTACATCCATTGTCTAAAAACGAAAATGTTCGATCTTGATGAAGATGCCATTACAATCGCAAACACTATAGAAGATATGCGGTCAAAGATATGGGAGTTGCTTATGAAAAACGGATCAATGGTTGAGGGGTTAAATAGATTATTTATAGAGGAATTAGGGACGGATTACGGACTAAGAAAATAGTTTGCCAAAGAGTCGTCCCGAATCCGTCCCTAAAATGGTTTTTTAAAGTCCCTGGTTAGGGACGGTCTCCGCGTCGTCCCTAAAATTGGGGACGGAAGGAGATGTCGTCCCTAAAATTGGGGACGAAAGGAGATGCTGTCCCTAATTTGTGGACGGATGTTCGGTCGTCCCTAAATTTAGGGACGTCAGCACCTTCCATCCCTAAATTTAGGGACGCACGTGCTCTACCGTCCCAAATCTAGGACACCCTACTCATCCGTCTCTAATCCATCCGTATTTGCGGACCAATTAGGAACGGCTCTTCGGTACGCAAAATTGCGGATGGATTCGGGTTGGATTTTATTATATGTCCCTAATCCGTGTATATCTTCGGTACGCAAAATTGCGGATGGATTCGGGTTGGATTTTATTATCTGTCCCTAATCCGTGTATAATTCGTCCCTAAATTTAGGGACGGAAATGTCAGTCCCCAAATTCCGTCCCAAATCTTGAATTTTCTAGTAGTGTTCTTTCTTAATTATTGAGATTTAGCTATCAAATTCTTGGATAGATTGATACTAGATCACAAGGGATGTGTTTTCGTTCGTTGAGTCTGGAGTTTTTTAGTCAGGTTGTCGATTGAATTTGGGACGTTCATTTTTCAGGGAGTACAAATTTTAGATTATGTTACCAGTTTGTTAAAGGCTTTGACTCAAATTTCATCCATATTATAAGATCATGTTGATCTAGATTCATATCATATACTTGTCTAAGGCTGGATTGTAGTGAGATAGTTTAATGTTTGTCGTTCTCTGTTGAGTCTTGTAGAGCTGTTTGAGCATGGGGATATCAAAACATTAGAAATGAATTATTCAAACGATGCCAACATTCAAGAGCATTGTATCCGAGCTTCCCATGAATCTGGGATGTTGGACGTTGGGGAAACCTATACCTTGTGAGGATTAATCCCATCTTCACATTTAATTAAAGTGACCACCTCTGTTGTAGCCAACTCAATATGCTCTCCAAAATAAGAGAAACCACTTGAAAGTCCTATGCCAATTATGTAATATTTGAATAGTTTTGGGTTTAATTTGTAATTATTAAAGAGTTAATAATTATAAATAAGCGCTTTACGAGGTTTCGTAAACACACTATTCTAAAACCTAAAACCTAGCCGTCAAAAGAAATAGAACGAAGAACGAAAAATAGTTTTTCGTTCTTCTGATTTCCACATCAAAGCGATCCCGATCTCGGCGTGGATAATCGTAGAGGACTTGCATCATCAAGTCTCACATCCGATCCTCAATTCAACGCTACAGGTATCTCAGAAACTGTTCTTGAGTATTTTATCGTTGAACCGAACAATTAATCGTAAACATGACTAGATCGTTATTCGGGTTGATTAAAACACGTTTCCGCATAATCAAAAATCAACCCTACAGTGGTATCAGAGCGTCTGGCTGTATGTTTAGGATTAGTTTTTCTCGAAATTTTATGAAAATTGGATCGAAAAAAATGTGAAAATCGCGCGCACCAGACTTCACGAACACGTGAAATCGAACGACACGGCAGCCGTGCCCTAGCCGGCCGCACGATCACCGTCGGTCGACGGCAGATGGCCGGTGGGACAGAGGGCGGCGCACCGTCGGTTCGACGGACGGGAGACGTCCGGCGGTGCGACGAAACAAAAAAAAACGAGCCGTCGTTCGAATCGGGTTTCTGAAACCCAGATTTCGAACAGTTTTCGGCCTCCTTCTTCTTCTTCTGCGGCGGGCTGTCCGATGGGTTCGAGGGGCGGGCTGAGCGGCGTCCGAGCGACGGTCGATGGTCGACGTCGAGGACGTATCGGGGCGGATTTCGGGTTTGAAGGCGAGGCGGCGCTGATGGGGTTTTCTGAAACCCTAAACACACTGCTTCGCAGCCCGAGCGGGCGAAGGGAGACTCGCAGAGAGCTCGTGCGACGACCCGAGCGAGGATCTTCAGGTGAGGCGGCTGGCGGAGGGTCGACCGGGTGAGAGTCGACGACGGACGGCGACGGAGAGCAGGCGGAGCGGTCGTGCGACGGGCGCGGAAGGGTGAATCGAGCGGTTAGGGTTTTCAGAAACCCAGATCGCCGTCGCCCGACGTTACCAGTCCGCGGATGCTCTGGCCGACGATTCATCGTCCCTCGTGCGGCAGTCCGGGTCGCCTCCGCCGGCGGATCCTCCAGCCCGGTGACAGCGGTCGATTGTCGGCGGTAAATCGGAGAGGGTGACCGGAAATAGGGGCGGCGGCTAGGGTTAGGGTTACCCTAACCCTTACCCTAACCCTATATAAAAAAAATAATAATAAATTTTTTTTAAGATTAAAATTAAATGAACTTTAATTTTAAAGTATTAATAAATTGAGTTATTAAACGATAAATTGTTTATCGTTAAGTTTTTTTTCCTTCACCGTAGATGTTTTTTGAATAAATTCCCGTTTACATGGTACGACCTGACTACCAGGAGGCATGTAGTTTGAGAATTCGATTCATACGTCTATGACATCAGATGTCGAGTGGGAGGAATCAATTAGTTTCTGTAAACGCCTAGACTATCCGGGGGACATAAACTTAATTGATATCCGACCATGAGCTGAAGGATAAAACTCGTCTATATCGATAGGAACGACCTGACTACCAGGTGACTATGTGATATAGAGTTATATTAAAATTAAGAATTTTGATTAATAATTGAGTTCTAAAACGATAAATTGTTTATCGTTAGGCTTTTCCATCATCGTAGATGTTTTGAATAGGTTCTCATTTACATGGTACGGCCTGACTACCAGGAGGCATGTAGTTCAATAATTCGATTCATACATCTACGACATCAGATGTCTAGTGGGAGGGATCAATTAGTTTTTGTAAGCGCCTGGACTACCCGGGGGACATAAACTTAATTGATATCTAACCATGAGCTGAAGGATGAACTCAACTATATCAATAGGAACGACCTGACTACCAGGTGACTATGTGATATAGAGCCATATTAAA
>CM071872.1:15427552-15452151 GCA_036759665.1 Gynandropsis gynandra | reverse complement strand
GAAGCTGCTAAGGAAGCGGTCTGGATGAGAAAGTTCATAACTGAACTTGGTGTGGTACCTTCAATAAAGGAACCAGTTCCTTTATTATGTGATAATACCGGGGCAATAGCCCAGGCGAAGGAACCAAGATCTCATAAAAGATCAAAGCATGTTCTGCGGAAGTTCCATCTGATAAGGGAAATCGTTGAGCGTGGGGACGTTCAAATCCAGAAGGTAGAAGGAAAAGAGAATGCAGCAGATCCGCTCACAAAGGCGCTTGGTTCAAATGAGTTTGACAAGCACAAGTTGAAGATTGGATTGAAAGACATGGCATGTTGGAATTAGTTCTAGGAATAGTACAACTGTTGTAACTATTTAAGAGCTATTTTATGTCTTGTATTTTGAACACTTATAAATAAATAAAATGGCATTGTTTTATCATTTAATGATAATTATAAATGTATATGTGTATATATTTTCATAGCTAGTATGATAGAGTCCATGATTAAGTTTAGAAACTTGTCATCATGATAGAGATCATGATAAAGAGAGTGAAGTTTTGGTAAAAACTTAATCTAAATCGTTCTTGATCATAGGATAACTAATTGGACGTTAGTAATCCGGATAGATCAACATGGATGTGATGGTTTCTATTTGATAGAAATTAGTAGATCTCTTTTACTAAATCACATGTATGGATGATGCACATAGAGATGTGATCATTGAACAGACCCAAAGGGAGAATTCCTAATGGTTACATTACCATTGAACTGTCAATAGGAATTTCTCTAGAAGGATTGGAATATTATAATTTCCTTAGACCTGAGATCAACATAGTAACTGACAAGTTATCTACCATTCTTTGATACTGGACTGCCTTGGCCTTGGGATGTAAGTTGAAAGGATATTGGGAATGATTAGATGCTTGTGCAGTTAGTGATTGATCAAGATGGAATCCGTCAGGTAAAGAGTAAGAGTTTGAGCTCTATGTTGTCAGCAACATAATGACTGAAAAGACCTTGGCCAGGGCATTTGAATGAGAGAAGAAAGGAGTTTCTTGCGATCATTCACCAGTCAGTTATGTTAGACATGAAACATAGTTGATAATCTATTAGGACTTCACAGTCAGACCATGTCCTAGGATTATCCGGAGCTGTAAAGACGGAGGGAAATAATAATATTATCCTTCTACCATGGTTCTACAGAGTAAGGTTGCTAGACGTCAACCTCGATTAGTTAATTAGTGAGACTAATTGACTACCAGCTTAGTGATGAACCTACGAGGTCACACGCATACGAGTGTCTCGGTATCTGCTTATGATTGTTAGACAATCAGTGTGGGATACAGTTATATTCATCCGCTAGCACCGAAGAATATAATTGTATTTGTTTTTTCTTTTGGGTTAGTACATAAGATGTACAGGCAAATATGTGTATGGAGATACATGTATTTCGACTATTTGAAATATTACGTAAAGGCAAGTGGGAGATTGAAAGTCCTATGCCAATTATGTAATATTTGAATAGTTTTGGGTTTAATTTGTAATTATTAAAGAGTTAATAATTATAAATAAGCGCTTTACTAGGTTTCGTAAACACACTATTCTAAAACCTAAAACCTAGCCGTCAAAAGAAATAGAACAAAGAACGAAAAATAGTTTTTCGTTCTTCTGATTTCCACATCAAAGCGATCCCGATCTCGGCGTGGATACGCGTAGAGGACTTGCATCATCAAGTCTCACATCCGATCCTCAATTCAACGCTACAGGTATCTCAGAAACTGTTCTTGAGTATTTTATCGTTGAACCGAACAATTAATCGTAAACATGACTAGATCGTTATTCGGGTTGATTAAAACACGTTTCCGCATAATCAAAAATCAACCCTACACCACTAGTAGTATTCGAAGAACCATATTATATATATTGAGCTGGAAACGTCATGTGTGGGGTAACCTCATGATATTTGTACATTCTATTGTTCAAAGACAAGTTGTTTAGTTTGAGACACTACTTCATCGTAGGCTCGAAAACTGGTTTTCCAACGAAAATCAAATGATCACAAATGGATTTAAACTCTTTTAAAAATTATGTCATCGTGCATCCTTCTTTTTTGTGAGTGTTTGTAGCAATGCAAGTACATCAAATTCATGAGAAATGGACTTCTCATTGAAGTTCTGAACAACGGAAAGCAGCACCCTATATGTAGAGTCGAGTTTGATGACAAACCATAAATATCTTCAGATAGAGTGCCACACAACCATAATTCACCAACTGGTCGCTTTGTACCACGCTTCTAAGGTTGGATTTGGGGAGACAGTTCTTGTATCACCATTCTTCATGATTGTTGTAGTAGGAGGTTATGATATACCACCATTAACTAAGCCCAGCAGTTTTATACTTTTAAAAAATAAATTCACTTGGGTTATAGAAAATTATCTGTATATGTTATTTCAGGATAACAAAATTTGGAATATTTACATAAACTGGAAAATGATAGGTTTCTTGGTGTTCTTCTATCTCTCTTATACAATGAAAAACGTAAAGAGGGGAGGATTTTAAAGGTTTACATTCTTCATTTCATGGTATCTTTGTACAAGCCATTTGTTTGTCTTTTTATATATTAATTACAATGGAAATGAAAAACTCAACATCATTGATTGTTACATAGAGTATGAAAACCATTTAATGGACGAATAGGTAGACTTGCAACGGTTTGATCTTGTCTGTTTCTGGTGCACCTATCCTCTGTAGCTCAAATACTCGACAAGGTAGGGGCTGAATTGTCATCAAGATGTTGAGTGGGAGTCGACATTGAGAGGCAATGGACTGTCGAGAGCCTCCGATACAAAAGGAAACTTTGTGTTGTTTCACTGATTTTGAAACAAAGCATTTCATGTCTTCTACATTCCAGAGTTCATATTCTAATATTCCATTTTAAATTGTTGGTATCCAAATATATACGTGTGTATATATATATATATATATATCTTTAGTTTATAATATCATTATTTTGTTATCTAAAATTTTAAAATAATAGTTTTATTCAATGGCAGATATTATACTTGAAATTTGCATATCCCACCCTAGATAAGAACTACTCTCTAGTATGTGATTAATCATTGTAGTCTTAACACATCTTAAGAAATCAATAATCTAACGTATTATGAAGTAGTAAAACATTTGATTTATATGGAAACATAGAAGGTGGTACATAAAAATGATTGCCAATTTGCCCTCCTTCCATTTAAAGGTTTTTTTCGGTAAATGATTTCAGAATTTTAATGGCTATTATTATTTAAATGGCCATAATCAATGGTCTTGTTTAGGGGTGTAAAAAACAGCCAGAGTCCGCGGGCCCACTCGAAACCCGCCCGAAATACGCGGGCTCGGGCTGTAAAATTGGCAGCCCGAATGAAACCGGGCCTTCGGGCTCGGGCCGACCACAAAGCCCGTTTGAAACGGGCCCGGCCCGTCGGGCTTCGGGCCGGGCCGGGCGGCCCGATCGTTTCCCTAAAACAGAAAATCCTTCGTTTCTCGTTTCTCTCTCTCTCTCGTTCCCGATTCTCTCTCTCTCTGGTTTCTCGTCGTTTTTGTTCCTCTCTCTCTCGTTTTTGTTCCTCTCTCTTTCTCTCTCGCTGCAGCTCTGCCTCCGTGTACGGCGTTCCCATCGCCTTCATCACGTTCCCGACCTCAAGCACCGAGATCTTCCCGTCGCCGTTGGCGTCGAGCTGGTCGAAGACCTTCTTCAGCTCCTCCGTGTTCACCGGCATGATCGAAGGCGACGAGGGCTTGTTAGCGGTGTCGAATTCATGATCCGCGTTCGCCATTTCTCGATTTCGCCGTGGAGAGAGAGATGAGGGCGAGATAATTACAGGGTTTGACCATTTATAGACCGTCGTGATTCGGTATTATCGACGCGTAGATCGATCGGTACGCGCGTGGAACGAGGCGATCACAGAAAAATACGGCCACGTATACACCGACCTAACTCATCCAAACTTCTTTCTCTTTCCTTCTCAAAATGTTTAATAACTATAGAAAAGAGCTAGTAATACATTATTAATCTTTAAGAGATGAGTATAATGGCGTCCGATATTTTAAGCATTCCTATTACCACGGTTGCTTCCGAATCTTCATTTAGTGCTGGTTCGAGGGTGCTTAACAAATATCAAAGCCGCTTGTTGCCTTCTAATGTTCAGGCGTTAATTTGTGCTCGTTCATGGCTATTTGGTTATTCCGAAGTTCGTAAGTATCTATTTATTATTTGATTTTCATATTCATTATTTGATTTCGTATCATTTATTCATTGTCTTGTTAAACAATTACAGGTACTGCTAACTTGACTACTTCTTCTAGCGTTGTCACCACGACAATAGCTACGACGACGGAGGAAGATATGCAAGTTCATATGTTTGAATGTTGAAGACTTTTATTTATCCGTTAAGACTTTTGATTATGTAATGCTTTTATTTTTATGTTAGTTTGACAATTTAATGATTTCGAACGTTTCTAATGTAATTCAGAAGACTTTTATTTATCAAAAGACGTTTTAGAATGAATTTTTATATTAGCCCGTGGGCTGCCCGAAGCCCGTCGGGCCGGGCCGCGGGTCGAAGATTTTCGGCCCGTTTAAAACGGGTCGAGCCGGGCCCGAACCCGAATGAACCGGGCCGAAACGGGCTCGGGCCGGGTTCGGGCCGGACCGGCCCGATTGACACTCCTAGTCTTGTTCGATACACATCAATTATTAACAAAATTGATCATGGGTGTATTTTTTCTTGAACGAACGCACTTATTCATTAATTCGTGCAAGATTATGCATGGTCTTTTACTAGTCCGACAAAGAATGTCTCTACAGCACATGTTATCCATCGTCACAACAACAAAAAGTTATATTCCATATTCCTCAATTTATTTTATGATTATAAATATTTAAATTAAATATTGGAAATGCATAATAATATGTATTATTATGTTGTCAATATCAAATAAAGTTGGGAAAATATGTTCTGCAAACGCAAACGCATTCGCGGGTTTTGCGTTTTGGACAATCGTAACCTTAGAGTAATAACAATCAAGCCGAAGGAAGGATATCAAGAGCAACCTCTTTGAGAGACGGCATGACTTCTTGTTGATGTACGCAGATGTACGCGTCTCTTGCTCTCCTTAGGACTTGCCATGGACCAGGATAACTCCTTCAAACATAAGACAAGAACCGTAGCATTCTCCTTATAACCGTTTATTTGACACAAACAACTTCATCTAAACATGTAGCCATGGATAATCCACGGGGTTACCTGAAAAGAACGCCTCCTTTCTGCCCCTTGAAATTGTGGATGTAATACACCGTTTCCATCTTCGGAAATAGTGTTTCCGTCAGTGCAGCCAGTTTCGGGTAAAAGAACTTCGGATAATCTTTAGTTGGTTTAGCAGAAACAAGAGGAAATAAGCCTGTCCTGTGTGTGGCTCTGAAGTTGGAGGAGGAACATGTTAATGGATTAGGTTTCGTATATATTGATGAGTAGAAGGATACATCCCGATCTTATGCGGTCAAGTTCTCCGTTGAAGATGATTAGTTTCCGATCAGTCTTCGCCACCGCTTCCTTGTAAAGCTCTTCCACCACAAGCATCTCTGCGTTACGAAGAAATATATCAATGAAGTGAAACACATGCAGATTTTACTAACGGGTTTGACATGCTTTCTCATGAACTCACCATTGACATTAAAATACGGGTATCCTACAAGGAAAAGTTCATCTTCTGGTTTCACTCGATCAGCCATTTTTACCCTCTCAGAGAAACCAAAGTCCTCAAAAAGTGAGGGCTTTGTCAGATAATCCAACTTATAGGAAGCTCCTCCAAAGACGGTATTCCTCGCGAATTTAACTTCATTTGCCTCAGGGAAGAACTTGAAACATTAAAGCTGGGTCTTTGAGAAAGATTGTATCAGATGGTGGAATAAGTACCACACAAATTATAAGCAATATACATACAATTCTTGTGCGGGTAGCCTTTTCAGGAGTTATGAAACGGTCACAGAACTCACGTATCAAGTTCATACTTTCTGTCATTTCCGTACCTCCTTCACCATCACCTGGCAAAAATAACGTAGGAAAAACACGGTGAGCAAGAGAGAAACTTAAATCTGCAGAGAACATTACATGAAGATTACCTGGCACAGACCCAAGACCAGCTGTAGGGAATTCAATTTCCTGTAAAAGATTGATTGAGGATCACAAATAAATATTTTGCTTGGCATATTGATTTATCCTTAGCGAGGGAAATCATTGAAACCAGTTGTTGCAAAAACTCACCATTAGCTGTATCTCATCCTTCAAAGCCAATTCAACTGCTTGTTTTGCCTGTTTGTTGGCCAAGCACAAACATCATTCTCTAATATATTCGCTCTGCGAGCAATTTACTATAGGAAGCCTGAAACCTACGAGCTCAAGCTATTTTTCAAGAGGGACATAACCGGATGCAGTTGTAGAACAGAAGGATCATTTGTCCCTTTTGGTTCGACAGAGTGATTGCTCACTGGTTCTACACTTAAAAAGGGCAAAAGGAAATCCATAAACAGAAAAACTTACTTGGTTAAGGAGCACGAAGTAATCACCAGGAAAAGGTATTTTCTCCACTGATGTGTTCTCCCTACCAGAAACTGAACAAGTTTGATGCATGAGATGCCTACTCTTCATGGCAGTTGTTTTCTTCTCCATTGCGAAACGACAATCACTTTTCTTCCAGAATGAAGAAAACAAAACAGCCTGACATTTGAAATAGAATTGAGGATACCGAACAAAACAAATCCAACAAAACCTTATTCTTTCACCATTGTTGCACATAATTTGCTTTAGGTAAACATTTGAAATTGCAGAATTCAGAACAACAGCTCACCCAGTTTGTCGAATCCATAGAAGTGAAATCTCACACAGCTCATAAAGAATCCAGAGATCACCTCAATTGAAGAAAAGGATAAGCATAGACAATAACGTTACAGTATCATATACCAAAAGTAGTTCATAAACCTACAAATTTAGGTTAAACGGGCATTCACAAGAGAGAAAAAAAAGTCCAACGAAGAACTCTAGATTGAATTGTGAATCGCTAACACATACGAAGAAGAGAAGCAAATACAAGCGAGATCGAAAAATGTCACTGGAAATCCAAAAGCTTTATGCCAATTTACTTTTTCTTAGATATTTTCTTAACTATCAAACAACGATAAGGGATAATCAGGCATATAAAAGAAGGAATCGAGCGATCTGCAGTACCTTAGACTTCGAAGCCGAAGGTCCGGAGATAAGCGCCGGCGATACGGCCGTTGCGACTGAGAAAGACGACGGCAACATATGGACTAGAAAAATATTACAAGTTTTTAAATTTCCTGGCTTTAGAAACTCTGCGGGTGGAAATCGACAAATAAATAAATATATAAATTGTTTTGCAGAAATTGGTTAATAAATTGTTTTTGTTCAATGGAACTAGTTGACACCAGGCGTCGCACGAAATTTATTCGAAAGGAATACATGCCCACGAAGTTTATTAGAAAAGAATACATGGAAAACTTCGACTTTATTAATATAGTTTACATTGAATAGACTATTATAGCGTTTAGTGCGATGTAAAGAAAAGATAACAATTTTCACACTTTTTGGGTTTGGTTGATCGGAGATGTTCTAGAATATTTTTCTGAATACCACTTTCATTGTTTTTGTGCTATACCTGCTGTTGTTTTGTTTTAACTTTCGAAACTATAAGGTACAATTGACCATTATTAAAAATATAGTAGGCTACATGTATTCCAAATTTACTATTTCCCATTCGCTTTTGTTTATTCTCATTGCTATAAAAAAATAAAAAATTATTTTCATTTAAATTGAAATAGTAATGTTGTGGTAGAAAATGTTAGTGTTTCATTTAAATTGAAATAGTAATGTTGTGTTAGAAAGTTGTATAACTTGGAGTCTAATGTCCTTGCATAGACCTAATTTTTGCGTAGTATTTCTAGTAGCATTATAGGTATGCATATTTCAATTGTAAACATTGATTTGGAATTGCATGAGTATTTAACGATGTTAAGAAATTCATTATCGTACAAATCCTTGTCGTCATTTGTTGTTAGTTGCAATATTAGTGTCTGAACTTAGATATCTAATAATATTGTTAAACATTATTTGCAGTTAATTGTTACTTATTTCATCAATCCTGAATGCATTATATCTTTCATTGATTTGTCTAAAATTTCAAAAAAATGTTATGGCACATTAAGACTTCATCCCAAATTTTATTTTGGTTTGTTTTATCAGTTTCTCCGAATTCCGGTCTAAATTTTATAGAGCATGTTAAGTCTTCAGTGTATCTATCAATATTGTAAATCTAGAATGTGTAGTTCTCCCTTCCTCTAGTAATAACGATGCAATACCACTAGAAACTACATTTAATGTGAATTACTTCTGGATCTGACAAGCGTGGATAATCTTTTCAAGATAGTTTTACATGTCCCACCATGGTCGTGAACAAACACGTTTGGCGTGTAGATTAATTTATTGCTATTATAATCTCACTGTAAATGCTTTTGTTCATCAAATAGCCTTCAACGTTTCATGTTCAGATTGGGTTGCTAGCAAAAGATATGTTTTTTTTCTTCTTCTAAAATCAGTCTGTTGAAGTTAGTACAATTGAGAAATTTTTCTCGATATGGAATTTGTGGTACTGCTTAATTAACTTACCGTTTTAAGTTGTAGTTGCTCAATTTTGAATAGGGTAGTGAAATCCGGATCTATCTGCTTTTGCAATGCAATTCCTGTTATAGTATATATCTTACCAGTGTCACGAGTCTAATAAATTTTATTTTGAACGTAATAGTAAACCTAAATGATCTCGGAGTGCTGATTCCTATCCAATGTCTATGTCAATGATGTTCGTGACCTACACATTGAATGTAACATAGCCTAATATCCCAGTTCCTAGGCCGACGAACCCACTCGCAGGTATGATCAATCATGTTTATCTAATTGCATACAATCTAATATAACCCAACATCTCTATCTGTATCTATACGATCTACCATTCAATTCTAGTGGCCATACAAGAATTGAAAGAACTAGAACATGCATTAAACCATAGAAGCAAAGAACATGAGTCCATTCATGGAATACGATGAGTTCAAATACACAAAACTCTAGTCTAAAGTAGGGATCACATCTATGGATTTACATCTTGGGAGAGAACTACCATAAAAAAATAAGTAAAGAGAAAGGTTTAGAGAAGCTTAGTCGATCTCTCGATCAATTGTCGTCGTGATCTTCTCTTCAAGCCATCTTCGTCAGCATTTTGATCCTTCGATGAAGTCGGATAGCTTTTTCACTCCTTTACACGACCCAAAAGTCTTTTTCTCACTCTCCTATTGCTACTCTTTTTGCCTAGAGTCATCCCCAATTTATGGGAGAGCTTCCCCTCACTTAAACAATTCAAAATAACAAGTTTTTTAAGAAGTTCGGTAAACTGCTAGGTCAAGCGACGCTACGCTCGGGCCGATCCATTGGTTGTTATGCTCTTTTTCCAAATGAATCAGAGCTAACTTTGATCACTTCTCTAGGCTAATCGATCGAGCAAAAGACCGCTTGGGTCGAGCGTTTCCACAGGTGTTTTTGGGGCACTTAGTTTCAAAGTGCTCGACCGAGCATTTTGGTGCTCGGGCCGAGCATTTTGATTGTTTCCTCTTAGGATGCTCGTTTTGATGCTAGATGTTGCCATGTTTCTCCATGATGTGCTCCTTAGCCTCTATTACCTAAAAGATTGTAAATGAGCTAAAAACGTAAAAATAAACTAAAAGAAACAAAAAAATGAAATCGAAACATACGAAACATTATAGAGCAAAATCAGTGGGATCAAAATCCCCTAGACTTGGCTTTTGCTCGTCCTCGAGCAAACATAATCAGTGAATAACTCTACAAAAGAAGGCAAAATAAATCAAGATCAACAAGGATTTCAAGAACATTCAGGCTCCTTTAAACTACGTTGGTCATGAACAAAATCGAACTAAATTCCTTTAGAGACCTCTTACTTACAGAAAGATTCTAGACCGTAGGATTTATACTAACACCACAATCTTTATAAACAAGCTAGAAACAATATCAAACATATATTTCAAGTCTAGTTATTGTTGTTCTAAGGAGTAAGTTGGTCCAAATGGTTTAGATAAGGCGCAGTGAAAATGTTAACCATATTTTTCCACAGAGTTTTCTTCTTTCTGAGACTTGACCTTTTCATTCTCTTTATTTTATTTTTTTATATGCAAGAATTTGGAGTTTTTGGCCTTCTCATCTCTTTTCTTTTCTTTCTACAAACACTGCAATAATCCGTTGGAATTTCTTATGGAAAATATCCGTTGGAAGTTTTTGGTAATATGTTGAAAGACAATTGAAAACTGTTGAATTATTTCAACGAATGACCATTGCTATTTCCAACAGATGCCCGTTGGTAAATTTAAAAGTTTGATGCGACTGTTAGATTTCAACGGGCATCTGTTGGTATTTCTAACGGTTATCCATTGGAATTTTCAATATTTATATACCAAACTCGAATTTCTTACCATCAAGAAATGAACATAAATATACTTTATCGTCTTATTTAAATAGAGATATATAGATAAAGAGAGGTATAGAAGAAAAGATCTCAAAATCGAGGAAGTTATGCAAGACTTCTGACACGAATTGGAGCAGTTCATGAGTTTTATGTCAATGCAACCTTTGTGTCAAGAACGTGAGAAAATGTTACGTCTGTGCAAAAGATGCAAAAACATGAAGTTTCAAAGTCAAGAAATTATTTGTAAACACATTTACATGGTAGGTTTTGTAAAGAAATATGACATTTGGTTCTTTCACGACAAAGAATGTGGCATTAGAGATAATGTGCAAGAAGCACAAGCAATAAAAAGAAATGAAGAGTTTCATTGTGAAACAACGACGACCAATCCATATGTAGAAATCATGTCTGATGTTTTTCTTGGGGTGGATTAGCAAACACAATGAGGCACACTGATTTTTCAACCTATTGGATGCGGCCAACCAACCTATATATGAAGGTTGTCGTGAAGTTAAGTCTCGTATATCCTTATCATCAAGATTACTAAGTATAAAAACATACTACAATATAACTGAAAATTGTTTGAATTGATTTTGCAAAACCATGTGTGAATATTTACCAGCACATAATCAAGCTCCAAAGACATATTATGAAACGAAGAATATTTTGAGGGATTTGGGAATACCACATGAGAAAATTGATGTTAGTATAAATAATTGCATAGCTTTTTGGGAGGAGATAAAGACCTTTTAGAAAGTAAATTTTTCGGTGTAAACAGATTTCGTCCGAAAAACCATCGTCACGAAAATATGTACCATACAAAAAGATGGTCCAGAAGCCTATAGCAAACAAATTGAAAAGGTTATATAAATAAAAAATCGCTACGAAAATAATTTCAAAAAATGTCATGGATAACAACTAATATAGTACACATAACACTCGACGGGTGAAGGGAGAATGCAACATCCATCGCATGGTAAGGCTTTCAAGGATTTAAATGAAATATTTCTTGGGTTTGCGTATGAAATGAGAAATGTTTATCTTTATCACACACTGATGGTTTTAGTCCATATGGATAATCCAGAAGTTAATATTCTCTATGGCCTATGATTTTGTCTTAGTATAATATGCCTCACAAGATGTTTGTGAAAATAGAGGTTATGTTTCTGACGTTGTTGATTCTAGGACTAGAACATCCGAATAAAAGTTTTGATGTACTATTGCATCCTTTAATTCATGAATTAGAGATTTATGGAACAATGGAGTTCTTGCACATGACGTAAGTATGAAGCAAAGCTTTACATTGAAAGCGATGTTGTAGACAATTAGTGACTTCTTTGCTTATGGAATATTATATGGATGGAGCACGCATACGAGACTAGCATGCATGCAAACAGGTACGCAAATACTATACAAACGACTAAACACGATGACAAAGTTACAAGAATCGGTGGAATGTGGAGGAGATCGTGAGCATCAAAATTACAAGGCCAAGGTGAATGTCATAACTGGTACAAATGTAGTATTTTTGGGAACTACATTATTGGAAATCACTCATATTGCATCATAATTTTGGATGTTATGCATATTGAAAAAAAATATTGGATGACATCATCAATATTGTATTGAATGTGTCGAAGAGAATGAAGGATAACATACAACCAAAGAAAGATTTGAAGAGAATATGTCGAAGATCCGAGTTGGAGTTACATGATGTAAAGAAGATGTTAAATTTCCAGATGGATATGCATCGAACTTTGCTCGGTGTGTGGATATTGTGGGTTCAAGGCTCATCGGGGTGAAAAGTCACGATAGCCATATTTTTATGCAACAATTCATTCCAATTGTATTTCTTGAGCTATTACCACGGAACATGCAGAACATGTTATACAAAATTAACATATTCTTTAAAGATATATGTTTAAAATTTTTAAAAAGAGATGACATGGAGTTATTGGAAAACAATATCTCTAAGGTAGTATACTCTTTCGAAGGAGTTTTTTTTTGCCTTCTTTCTTTGATGCCATGGAATATTTTCCAATGTATTTACTAAACGAGGAGATACTCATTGCCCCAGTTCAATTTATATGGTTGTATTCATTCCAAAATATTCTCTTTCATCTAAATAAAATGGCAAAAAACAAAATAGCGGTTGAAAGATCCATTGTTAAACAATATTTGTTGGAAGAAATCACATATTTCAGCATATTTATTTTGAGTAGCATATTCTAAGGAAATAGTCTAGATCAGAAGAAGATCACACAAACTATCTATATCAATATAATCTTCTGTTTGGTGCAATTCCTAAGATCTTTACAACAATGGGACGTAGGAGAGGGAGATTTGAGAAATATTGCAAACACTAGAGGAGTATGATCATGTCCACACATATATATTATTAAATTTTCAAGAACCATTACATTTCGAAAGGTATAAAATGATGACAATCGATATTTTAATTTACACACACACACACACATATATATATATATGTGTTAACATATATTCATTACATGATCTTTGATGAAGAAGTAATGGGTACAAATCTCTGTCTAAATGCATATGACCTCAAGAAGATAAAAGTTCAACATTATACATTGTGGTTGAGAGATTACGTAAGTACACATATTTTCATATATTATTTATATACTTATCATAATGTATGTTATAATTAATCATTCACTTTTATATTATATAGGTTAAGGGTTGGGATGAGAAACATCCTACTTGTTTAAGAGATTTGACCATTAGTCCTGCAAGAAATGTATTGTGTTGGCCAATTATGTTTACTCAGGGATACACATTTCACACTTACGAGCACGGAAAATATAGAAGAATATTTAATTACGGTGTTTGCTTTAATAGTGAAGTAGATTATAATAATTTTCATGACATTTTGCACCAAATCCTACAGGTCGATATCTGGATCTCTTTGATTGAAGACAATGATTTCAAATGTCATGGCTCGACCCAACCATAGGACATGGTACATAATAAAAATTGATGGGGAGGATTTGACATTAACCAGGCACAACAGTATGGTAAGTTTTATCCATTCATCACAACAGATCAAGCATATCAGGTATAATATGTGCACTATTTAATAATATTGAAACTTCGAAGAGAGCAGTGATGGATCGTAGTTAAGATTAATCTACTTGGCATTATAAACACAGAAGAAAAAAAATCCATTTAGATCGGTCATCCTGAGCCAATACGATTAAATGATATTGACAATCATGAAGAGATTCTCTCAAGAACCAATATATATGGCGAATACATCGGTGATTATGAAGACGTTGAACTGGAAGATGCATAAGATGAACATGGAAACGAATTCAATGAACCATCGAAGGAAGATTCACAAATTAAAGAATCAACAAAAGAATATATGTGAATTATGTAATTATAATATCAAAATTTTGTAATTTAACTTTTTAAATCATGTATTCTATTTTCAACTGGCATCCATTGGAAATTGCAATGGATACCCATTGAATCGTAAAAATTCAGTTTGAAACTTAGAAAATTTTCACGGTTTTCCATTTTTTAACGAGAAACCTTTGGTTGTTTAAATGGATGACCATTGAAATAAATGAAGTATCAACTGTCATCCATTGGAAGATTTTAACAATCATCCATTAGTCCTTTTCAATGGTTATTCGTCGGCTTTTTTTAATGGGCATCCGTTGAAAACTTGCAACGTACATCCATTGGAAATTTTCAACGCACATCCGTTGGCAATTTGAAACGGACATCTGTTGCATTTCAAAACCAAAATAACAAATTCTCTCGAACACTAATCCTAAACCCTTAAACACAATGAAACCTCAATGATTTATTGGTTACGGTGGATTGTTGGTGGGTTCCGCAGGAGCCCCGCCATCACCTCCTTGGTTGCCATACTAGCCTCTGTCACCTACATCGGCAACGCTGATATTTGATGATAAATATGATATGGTGGATATTTATTCTTTGATCGATACCCTTGACGAGAGTCCAAATATTCCCATCATCGATCCCAAATGTTGTGATGAGACGTTATGGTAAAATACTATTCATTTGCACATATATTTATATTAATTTTGAAAACTGTCTAGCGATTCCATTAAACGTGTAGGTATGATGTGGATGATGTTGTTAAACACAAGAACAACAACATCATCCAAGATTCTTTGCAAGATCGGTTGTACTATTCCTGGTAAATGACGCCAGAGGTGATACGCCGCTGATGGTTGTGTACTTTTGTCGTAAGTGCTATAATATAAGATTTAATTTAATATTATTATTTAATTTGTGTAATAAATCAATATCTTCACATTTAATTTTTTAGCGTGCATATAGATAGCGGAAGAAGGATACGTCGCGCATCTATACCGTATGATTATGCGATATGCAAGCTCGGTTTTGTTTAATAATGAACAACGCCAAGTGCAACTACTACAACAAGATTGCCAAATCAAAATGGCCAATAGACGAGGTTTTCAACCAAATCATCTAGTATTGTGTGTCAGAGGATTTCAAGGGCAAAAGTGAAAAGGCCAAAAAGTGTTGGTACAACGAGTAAGTTCCCGGAGATGGTCCGCATCGCCATACCTTTGGAGCAAAGTCCTTCCTTAAAAGAAAGAAAGAGTTGGTTAGAAAATTTTCTCTATAATTTAAATTTATTTTTCTTGAAATTTTTTTTTATCTAATCATATTTTTTAATATATCAGATGTAGTGATGGGAATAGAACCGACTCTTCTTGAGCTTATCATTGAGACTCATTCCAAGAAGAAACACGTCACCAGGAAAGATGTTGAAGAACCCGAGCTGATTGACCCTCTGGTAGAGTGGATGGTGAAAGCTATGACGGAGAACATCACAAAGCAATCACAAGTCCGCAGTTTATTTTCTGATGAACTTAGTCCTTTACAAAAGGAAAAAAATTATTTACAGGTAATTAATGTTAATAATTCATCATATAAATTTTTAAATAAATATACTAACGTTAATTTGTTTTATATTACAGTCTGTTAGACCGTATAAGGGGCGTGTATACGGTCTAAGTTCTCTATAAAATGATATTATAGAGGAAGCCACGACAAAACACCCCACAGTCCAAGAGACGTAAGCGCAAGAAAGACGCATCGAGCAAATTTAAGCTATTTGAGAAACTTGAGCTACACCTCAAGAAACGCGAGTGCAGATGCGTCATATGGAGAGAATCATCGAGTTAATAATCAGTCAAGCATATCGATCACCACCACAAACGAAGGAAACCCATCGAGACAAGATCCGATTATCAAATCCAACACAACCCCTTCCCACGCATTGCAGAAGATAGAGATGATGATTAAGGTTCCGATTTAGAAGATTTAGATGATATGTAGGCAATTGGGCTTTAATATTTATACATAAATTTATATATATAAACCATGTTTTTTATTTTTTTAAAATTTGTTAATTTATCAACCCGTTGATAAAAGAACAACATTATCAATGACAATTAGTTGGAATCTTTTAAAATTTTCCATTAAAAACCAACATGTGTCCATTGATAATTCTTACGAACAATTTCAACGAATACCAGTTGGTTTTCAAGAAATATTTACAACGGATACCCGTGGAATTTACAATAGTCATCTATTACAATTTTTAAAGAGCATTAGTTGTAATTTTCGATGGCTTTATCCGTTTCAGTCCAATGACAATTTCCAACGGATCATGTCTTTTGAAATACAATTGCAAATTGCTGCGAATGTGCTTATTCATCAGTTAATTTCCAATGGTAAAAAAACAATTCTAGATGTATTTGGCTATTGGGAATGGTGTATTTTTCTTGTTAAATATGGAATTACGATCATGTGAAAAAGGGATTAGAGAATGGGTAATCAGGGCTAACACTCACATGTGTTGATGGCTGCCAGCCTCGGGCGTGATGCATGGCTCTTGTTCGAGTGAAAAATTTTTACAGCTAACTCGAACAAGATGAGAAGTGTTTAATACTCCAAATATTGGGAACAAACTTTAGGGAAATATATAAGCTTTGAACTAATATTCTAGGATGATCTTAAGATGACTAAATGTTAATTTACCCCACAAAACAATAAAATGAACCAAAGCTAGGAACCTCTAAGTCAATCATGTTCGACAATTCAGTAGAAATACTTAGTTGATACTAAGTTTCATATATGTAACTATTTGGGCAAGAAAGATTAATTGATCTGCTAAACATTATCTGGTTACCTCTTGGCTCCGCATTGTATGTTCTCGTTTTTTAGATTCTAAAAAATAAAAAATAAAAGCATTATTCTCATAAAAGGCACCCTAAATTAACCTAATATTCAACGTAAATGATCCTAAATATTAGTTATGATATCAATCTATTCCTCCCACAAACTTAAACTCAACACCGTCCTTGGTGTCGTACTAACATGAAAGAGACGATCATTACAAATGGAGAAAATAAAAGATGAAATAGCTTATTGTAGTTTATTATAGAAATAATATAAAGAATAAAGAAAACGCAAAACATGAAGAGTTGGATAAATGTCATGGTTGAAAATGCTAATGCTTCATCCAACCATAGTTACCATCACTAAGCGGATAGGAAATACTATGATTTTGCCCAAGCGTTCATTCAAAAATGTCTTCTTTTCCTGACGAAAACTAGAATTCAAGCATACATAAGAAATTCTGAAAAACATCAAGAAAAAGAGAGAAACATGGATTATAGTTTTTGGTTCTTGATTTCTCCCTCGTCGAAAAAGATCAATTTTTCGACGGCCATGCATGCAATTGTTTTGGGCACGTTTTCTTTCGAGATTTTATTCAAGCAAGATAAACCATTTACCTTTACTACCACTCGGCCGAGCATTTAAGAGCTCATGATTACTCGACTTGAGCATTTTCTATGTTTCTTTTTCATTCCTCCGAACATTGTTGTATGTCGTTTCTATGGTATGAAATACACAAATATGGATTCCAAAACAAAGTAACATGCTCCTAAAACGAAAACCAAAGGGTCCAAAAACAAATCCCAAAAGAAAAGAAAATAAAATAGTCCAAAAAAGGCTCGGTTTGCCTCCGGATAAACACTCTTTTATCATCCCGAGCTCGACCATATTCACTTCTACTCTAGAGGAGTTGGATCTGTCTTCTCCGAGAGTGTCCTTGCTATTTAGAAGGAAGTGGTCAGGTATTAATATCCTTCTTACTTGTACACGAATTGTTCTTGCAGTGTTTTTAATTTCTTGGTCGAGTGTCACGAATCTAGATATCCTAGCACTTCTAACCATAAACTTAATTCCTGCACAAAAGAAAAAACAAGAAAAAAATATCTCGTTATCTTACTAAAAATTAAAACTACAAAGATGACATAAATTCGTAAAATCGAATAGCTAAATGGCTTTTAATGCCTGCCAATATGAGTCATCTAGATGTGATCTAAAGATATCAAATTTTCAAATCTATACCTAGACTAGACAGCCCGCAAGAATAAAGATCGTGTAGTACTGGGTCAAACACAAAGACTAAAAGGAATTTAAACTACCGATTTTACAAAAGCTATGTTCATGAACAAAAAAAGGGTTTATGGGTGTAACAAGTAAAGTAAATTACAATTACAAATATAAGCATGTGAGACGATGCTTCTAGATTAGAGAATTTTTATCCGTGAACTCATTAAAGATTAGTGAAAGTGTAACTTTGTTGTTTTGGGGAATTAAATCATCTTAAAGTGGATTAACATGCTCTCACAATGCAAATCTGGATCTACCTACTCTCGCAGAGCAAATCCCATTATAGTATATAGCTTGCCAGTATCACAAGACTAATAAACTATATTTCAAATGTATTAGTAAACCTACCTACTCTTACAATGCAGATTCCTATCCAATGTCTACGTCAATGACCTCCATGACATACACATCGAATGGAATATGGACCGATATCCCAATTCCTAGACCGGCTAACTCACTCACATGTATGATCAATCATGTCTATCTAATTGAATACGATCTAATACAACCCAAAATCTCCATCTATAACTATAACATCTAATATTCAATTCCAGTGGCCATACAAGAAGTGGAAGGAATATAACATGCTTTAAACCATACAAGCAAACAACAGGAATCCATTCAAGAAAAATGATGAGTTCAAATACACAAAACTCTAATATAAATCTTGGATCACATCTATGAATCTATATCTCGGGAAAGAACTATAGTAAGAATTATAAAAAGAGAAAAGTTTAAAGAAGCTTAGTCGCCCCCGTGAGCTCCTCTTCGAGCCATCTCCGTCGGTAGTTCGATCTTTCGACGAAATCCGATAGCTTTTGCACTCTTTTACATAATCCAAAAGTCCTTTTCTGACTCTCCTCTTGCTCTATTTTGTGACTAGAGTCATCCCCAGTCTGTAGGAAATCTTCACCTCATGTAAACAATTTAAAATTGTAAGTATTGCTCAGTCGTGCGGCACTTCGCTCGGGCAAATCGATTGTTTGTTGTGCAATTTTCGGATATCAATTGAAAAATATTGCTCTAGTCAAGCCTTTCCACCTTAAGTTTTAGAGCACTCGATGTCAAAGTGCTCGACCAAGCAGTTTGGTGCTCGAAAGGAGCATTTTGAATGATTTCTCTTAGGATGCTTGTTTCATAATAGATGTCGCCATTAAACCCTGTTACCTAAAAGATCAAAAAATGTCAAATAAAGGTTTTAAAAAAAAAATAAAAGAAACCAAAATAAAATCGAAACACACAAATAACTATAAGCATAATAAATGTGATCAATTTACCATATGATTCTATATTGTTTTGCATCATCTCAGTTCTTTTATATGTCTTTTATGGGTTATTTTGTAATCTTATAGGTAACTGTGACTAGTAAACTAAGGAGAAACATGGTAATTTTTTGCACCAAAAAAGAGCATTAAAGAAAAAATCAATCAAACCTCTTTGTCTAAGCACATGAAGTGCTCGGTCGAGCATACTAAAGTTGATTTTTCAAAATTTCAAGAGAATTCGCTCGATCCAAGCGGTTGGGTACTCGATCGCTGTGATGCAAAAAAATTCATCCCTTAAATTCATTCGATTCGAGAGGTCAATAACTCGGTCAATATTTTATCCATCTAGAGGCATTTGTTGTCCTCAAGAATTATCTCGACCCCGGCGGTACTCGATTGCTATTTGCACATGAGAAGCGTAGAACAATATACCGCTCGACCTTAGCATATGCCAGCTCAGCTGAGCGGTTCTCCGTATCCACTTAAAATTCAAATTTTGAATTTTTTTAAGAAGGATGGAGGATTCTCGATTAAAGGGGGACATTTTTAAAGAAGCAGAAGGACATAAAAGGATGAGAGAAAGGGCTTTAGAGTATATCAAAAGTTGATAAACACTTAAAGATCATGCATAATAATGAAGAAGGTATCCAGATCACATCAAAGACCTAAATGATCAGTAAGAACAAGTTGAAGGTGGGGTCATGATAACAACAATCGAGAGATTGACAAAGCATTTCTTAACTCTCTCCTTGTATCTTATAGAAATCTAGTTTTAATATGTGAATCTAGATGTTTGATCCTTGCTGTAGATTGGAGTATTATATATGAGAGTCTTATGAACTTAATAAAGAGGGTAATTGTTTTTTTAATTCCTCGGTTTAATGTATGTTTTAATCATTCAACTTGTGATGGATTTCATGAATTATTCTCAATTGGTTTAGTTCAGATGCAGACATAGGATTGGGCTATATCTAATGCATTTGATAGGCATAAATAATCATACGAGAGGTAGGTTAAACGGTGTCGGAGTGAGGATATCAAGCGATAATGCGTTCAATGTGAAGGTTATTGTGTAGTGGTATAAATTGGATAGGAGTCTACACTGCGAGAGCAGGTAGGTTTATTAGTAACATTTTGTGCATAGGTCATTAGGCAAAGACGTCAGTAATTTATACACTAGACTAGGACTCACACTAGGTTAATAGGCAGGTCCACGATAGATGACTGAATTCTTCGACATGAATAGAAATAATATTTCCGAAATGTTTAGCTAGTTTGCATACTTGATAACAATATTCGAGTCTATAAGAATGTAGGGTTGATTCAATTAGTGGAAGCGTGTTTTTAATCAACCCGAATAACGATCTAGTCATGTTCAGATTAGTTTTTCACGGATATTCAAGGACGAAGAAATTAAGAAACAATTTCGTAATACCTGTCGTTGAATGTGTTGATCGGATGTGAGACTTGATGGTACAAGCCCTCTACGCGTATCCACGCCGAGATCGGGATTGCTTTGATGCGGGATTCGGAAGAACGAAAAACTGTTTTTCGTTCTTCGGGTTTTTACTCTTTAATAATTATAACTTAAACCCATAACTATTCAAATATTACATAATTGGCATAGGACTTTCAATCTCCCACTTGCCTTTACGTAATATTTCAAATAGTCGAAATACATGTATCTCCATACACATATTTGCCTGTACATCTTATGTACTAACCCAAAAGAAAAACAAATACAATTATATTCTTCGGTGCTAGCGGATGAATATAACTGTATCCCACACTGATTGTCTAACAATCATAAGCAGATACCGAGACACTCGTATGCGTGTGACCTCGTAGGTTCATCACTAAGCTGGTAGTCAATTAGTCTCACTAATTAACTAATCGAGGTTGGCGTCTAGCAACACTCCTCAACGACCAGATAGTGTGAAGTAACATCCTTACTCTGTAGAACCATGGTAGAAGGATAATATTATTATTTCCCTCCGTCTTTACAGCTCCGGATAATCCTAGGACATGGTCTGACTGTCAAGTCCTAATAGATTATCAACTATGTTTCATGCCTAACATAACTGACTGGTGAATGATCGCAAGAAACTCCTTTCTTCTCTCATTCAAATGCCCTGGCCAAGGTCTTTTCAGTCATTATGTTGCTGACAACATAGAGCTCAAACTCTTTACCTAGAGTTGACGGATTCCATCTTGATCAATCACTAACTGCACAAGCATCTAATCATTCCCAATATCCTTTCAACTTACATCCCAAGGCATAAGGTGTCCAGTATCAAAGAATGGTAGATAACTTGTCAGTTACTATGTTGATCTCAGGTCTAAGGAAATTATAATATTCCAATCCTTCTAGAGAAATTCCTATTGACAGTTCAATGGTAATGTAACCATTAGGAATTCTCCCTTTGGGTCTGTTCAATGATCACATCTCTATGTGCATCATCCATACATGTGATTTAGTAAAAGAGATCTACTAATTTCTATCAAATAGAAACCATCACATCTATGTTGATCTATCCGGATTACTAACGTCCAATTAGTTATCCTATGATCAAGAACGATTTAGATTAAGTTTTACCAAAACTTGTCTCTCTTTATCATGATCTCTATCATGATGACAAGTTTCTAAACTTAATCATGGACTCTATCATACTAGCTATGAAAACATATACACATATATATTTACAAATATCATCAAATATGATAAAATAATGCCATTTCATTTATTTATAAGTGTTCAAAATACAAGACATAAAATAGCTCTTAAATAGTTACAACAGTTGTACTATTCCTAGAACTAATTCCAGCAAGCCATGTCTCTCAATCCAATCTTCAACTTGTGCTTGTCAAACTCATTTGAACCAAGCGCCTTTGTGAGCGGATCTGCTGCATTCTCTTTTCCTTCTACTTTCTGGATTTGAACGTCCCCACGCTCAACGATTTCCTTTATTAGATGGTATTTCCGCAGAACATGCTTTGATCTTTTATGAGATCTTGGTTCCTTCGCCTGGGCTATTGCCCCGGTATTATCACATAATAAAGGAACTGGTTCCTTTATCGAAGGCACCACACCAAGTTCAGTTATGAACTTTCTCATCCAGACCGCTTCCTTAGCAGCTTCGCAAGCCGCTATGTATTCTGCTTCAGTAACCGAATCAGCTACAGTAGCTTGTTTGGAAATTTTTCAACACACTGCACCCCCATTGAGACAAAAGACATACCCCGATGTCGATCTGCTATCATCTTTATCAGACATAAAGCTGGCATCCGTGAACCCTTCTAACTCTAAGTTAGAATCTCCATAAACGAGGAATTGGTCTCTAGTCCTTCTCAAGTACTTGAGAATGGTTTTCACCAATTTCCAATGTTCCTCACCGGGATCTGCCTGATACCGACTCGCTACACTTAGCGCGAAGGCTACATCAGGCCTCGTACATGTCATGGAATACTTGATGGCTCCCACTGCGCTAGCGTATGGGATCCTACTCATGTGTTCTCTCTCTTCTTGTGTCTGAGGACAATCCTCTTTGGAGAGAGTAATTCCAGTGCCTATCGGTAGATAGCCTCTCTTGGAATTTTCCATGTTATACCTCTTCATGATGGTATCAATGTACTGGGACTGTGATAGTCCAAGCAACCTCCTTGATCTATCTCTATAGATCTTTATTCCCAGAATATAGGTTGCTTCTCCCAGATCTTTCATGGAGAATTGTTCGGATAACCAGAACTTTGTTTCTTGCAACGCCGGAATGTCATTTCCTATGAGCAATATGTCATCCACATAAAGCACAAGGAAGACAACCGCGCTCCCACTAAACTTCTTGT
Organism: Gynandropsis gynandra; assembly: GCA_036759665.1. Taxonomy (NCBI): domain Eukaryota; kingdom Viridiplantae; phylum Streptophyta; class Magnoliopsida; order Brassicales; family Cleomaceae; genus Gynandropsis; species Gynandropsis gynandra. The sequence goes on along the minus strand of CM071872.1, from coordinate 15,428,969 downwards.
ACACACAAGGCTCTTCTTCGCATCTAACAAAGTTGAACTCTTCAACTGCCTTGTTAAAGCGAATGTTCCAGGTTCGAGAAGCTTGCTTGAGTCCATAAATGGACCTCTGAAGCTTGCATACCATATGACTTTGAGTTGGCGACGTGAAATCCTCAGGTTGAGTCATGAAGACTTCTTCCTGGAGCTCTCCGTTAAGGAAAGCTGTTTTCACGTCCATCTGCCAAATCTCATAGTCATGGAATGCCGCTATCGCAAGCAGAATCCGAATAGATTTGAGCATTGCCACAGGGGAGAACGTTTCTTCATAGTCAATCCCTTCTCGTTGACTATACCCCTTGGCAACTAGACGAGCTTTATAGGTCTCTACCTGCCCGTCCGCTCCAATCTTCCTTTTGTAAACCCATTTACAACCTATTGGTCTGGAAGCCTGTGAAGAATCAACCAAAGTCCATACTTTGTTGATCTTCATAGATTCCTTCTCGGATTCCACGGCTTTCCACCATTTCTCAGAATTAGGGCCTTGTATAGCCTCTTGGAAAGTCAAAGGGTCGTCATCTATATGACCGACCACATCCTCCTGCACCATCAGATTAAGTCTGTCAGGTGCACGTCGAGAACGTGTTGACCTTCTCAACGAAGCCTGTGTAGCAGGTTCAACCTGCGCTGGGATATCTTGTTGAGCTTGTTCCTGAACAGGTTCCTGAACTTGTTCCTGAACGGGCACTGTCACTTCAACATTTGAAGATGAAGCGCCGGAGCCTAGCACTATATCACTCAGCCAAGAACGCCCATTTGACATCTCATGTCCATGAGCTTGTGTTGGCTCATCGGGTTCTTGAATCTCGTCAAGAACTACTTCCCCACCATGAATTCCTTCATCAAGGAATTCCCTTTCAAGAAAGGTTGCCGTTCTGGCCACAAACACTTTGTGTTCAGACGGGTGGTAGAAATAATATCCCATAGTTTCCTTAGGATAACGTATGAACCTACATCTGTGAGACCTAGCATCAAGCTTGTCTGGCTGAAGTCTCTTAACGAAGGCCGGACATCCCCAAACCTTGATGTGTCTCAGGTTTGGCTTACGTCCTTTCCATATCTCATATGGTGTCTTCGAGACTGCTTTGGTGGGAACTTTGTTTAGCAGATAGGCAGCTGTTTCTAAAGCATAGCCCCATAAGTTCATTGGAAGATCAGTGAACCCCATCATGGATCTCACCATATCTAATAAAGTTCGATTTCTCCGTTCGGACGCACCATTATGTTGTGGTGTTCCGGGAGAAGTCCACTGAGACAAAATCCCATTTTGCCTTAGATAATCCCACTGAGACAAAATCCCATTTTCTTGATTATCTTTCTTTCTCTTCAAACCAGAAATATGCATGTTAATCATATTAACTTTTGCATTGGGTAAAACATA
>CM071872.1:15409135-15426848 GCA_036759665.1 Gynandropsis gynandra | reverse complement strand
CAGAAGAAGCACTCAGCATCAGCTTGGTCAGATTTGCCCCTTTTTTCCTTGGGTATGGTCACACCACCCTTGGGTCCAAGGAGCTTCTTCTTGGGCTTTTTGTGGCCCTTTCCCTTCTTGGAAGAAGAGCCGACCATCATCACGGCACTATGTCCCTTAGACGTCTCAGACACTGACTGACTCTCATAGTCAATCAGTTGGTTCAGCATCTCATGCAGATCCATGTCCATCTTGTTCATGTTAAAGTTAACAATGAACGGAGAGAACGTCTCAGGCAATGACTGCAAGATCAGATCTTGAGATAACTCTTTACCTAGTGTGCACCCCAGCTTCACAAGCTGTTCAATAAGACTGATCATCTTACGAACATAGGGCCCCACCGGAGAGTTCACAGACAATCTGGACTTAAATTATAAATTTAACTGTTCTTAATATCTATTTAAGTGAGACAAGTTTTTGATAAAAAATGAAAAGTTTAGAGATAATATGATTAGGACTAAATTTTGAGGTGTTAAAAGAATGAAACCCAAATTTGGGGGGAACTTTTATGATATTGTGCATATGGACTTTAGGCGGGCTTTACAACTTTTCACTATTCCTAGATCAATGCTTATTCTAATACCACGTATCTTGTCGTTCTGCTCTGTGCACCGTACATCTTCTTAAGATGCTCAATGATAGCAGCAGGCTCCATATCCTCATGCTGGCGCTGGAGTTTTGAACTCATTGAGGCTAGGATGATACACTTGGCAGTGTCAAGGCGATCCCTTTGCTCTGCCCAAGCAATCATGCCATCCACATCGTTATCAGCAGGTTCCTTGATAGGGTTCTCGATCGAATCGAGTATCTTCTCCTGCTTGAGGACGATCTTAAGGTTGCGGTACCTATCATCGAAATTTTCCCCAACAAGCTTATGGGCATCGAGAATGGCACATAGGGAAAGTGAAGACATTTTTTGGGAAATCTGTAAGGAAAAATTGCACCATTTATTAGAACACTTATTTAATCAAATAGATATGGACTTTCATCTAAATGATTATTTTAATGACTAATACTACAATAGTATTAAGAAATAGTATTTCTTTCAGTAATATTTCATGAACTAATCATGCCTAAGCCCCCTGGTAGTCAGGTCGTTTCTTAAGCATATTAAACAGGTTGGTTTTAATTTTGGCTCTATATCACATAGTCATCTGGTAGTCAGGTCGTTCCTATTGATATAGTTGAGTTCATCCTTCAGCTCATGGTTAGATATCAATTAAGTTTATGTCCCCCGGGTAGTCCAGGCGTATACAAAAACTAATTGTTCCCTCCCACTAGACATCTGATGTCGTAGATGTATGAATCGAATTATTGAACTACATGCCTCCTGTTAGTCAGGCCGTACCATGTAAACAAGAACCTATTCAAAACATCTACGATGAAGGAAAAGCCTAACGATAAACAATTTATCGTTTTAGAACTCAATTATTGATTAAAATTCTTAATTTTAATATAACTCTATATCACATAGTTACCTGGTAGTCAGGTCGTTCCTATCGATATAGACGAGTTTTATCCTTCAACTTATGGTCGGATATCAATTAAGTTTATGTCCCCCGGGTAGTCCAGGCGTTTACGGAGTTTTATCCTTCAGCTCATGGTCGGATATCAATTAAGTTTATGTCCCCCGGGTAGTCCAGGCGCTTACAAAAACTAATTGATTCCTCCCACTCGACATCTGATGTCATAGACGTATGAACCGAATTTTTGAACTACATGCCTCCTGGTAGTCAGGCCGTACCATGTAAACGAGAATTTATTCAAAAACGTCTACGGTGAAGGAAAAAACTTAACGATAAACAATTTATCGTTTAATAACTTTAATAACTCAATTATTAATACTTTTAAAATTAAAATTCATCTAATTTTAATCTTAAATTTTTTTTATTTTTTTATTTTTTATTTTTTATTTTTTTTGCTAGGGTAGGGTTAGGGTTAGGGTTACCCTAACCCTAGCCGCCGCCCCTATTTTCCGGTCACCCTCTCTCCGGGCATGAAGGACCGCCGGCCAGGCCGCCACCAGAACACCGCACGAGAGGCGGTGAATCGGTGGCCAGGGTGTGCGAATCGGCGGCCAGGGTGTGCGGCCAGGGTGTGCGACGCGGTGACGGATCGACTCGGGTTTCAGAAATCCTTCGCGATCGCTCGCTCGCTCTCTCCCTCCGACGCACGCCGCCGCCGCCAGGGTCGCCCGTTCCGTGCGCCGCTGACGGTTCGCCTCTCACCGCCGAACCTCTGTTTGCCTCGCCGCTCGACTTACCTCGCGCACGAACGATTAGCGGCGCCTACAGATCTAGTCATGTTCGGATTAGTTTTTCACGGATATTCAAGGACGAAGAAATTAAGAAACAATTTCGTAATACCTGTCGTTGAATGTGTTGATCGGATGTGAGACTTGATGGTACAAGCCCTCTACGCGTATCCACGCCGAGATCGGGATTGCTTTGATGCGGGATTCGGAAGAACGAAAAACTGTTTTTCGTTCTTCGGGTTTTTTCTTTTACTGGCGGCTAGGGTTTTCGTCTTAGAATCGTATGTTTTCGAAACCTCGTAACGCGTTTATTTATTATTATTAACTCTTTAATAATTACAACTTAAGCCCATAACTATTCAAATATTACATAATTGGCATAGGACTTTCAAAGAATTGTCTCGATTTGTATATAATCATAGCTTAGTTTAGTTTTCCTGTTCATAGTATACATTCACCAATCCCTATACATGGTCAAGACCCTAATTTTCATATATAATTAGTCAAAATCCTACTCTGTGTCTGTGTTCGATCCCGACACTACACGATTTTGTATCCCTGGAAAATGTTTAGTCTAGGTATTAAACTATAAAACTTGATTAGGACTAGATCACACCTTGATAATGGATCATGTGTACAAAACATCCTTAGATAGGTGTTGAGATACAACGTCCATACATGTCAGAGAGAAGCTTGATCATCTCGTTTTCGTACATAATTCTCGCATGATTTTAGAGATGTTTATGACGATAGTTGCGATGTTTACGTGTGATTTTATATATGTTTTATTTGTTTTCATGTTTTCATGTTTTTTAATGCGTATTTGGCTCATTTTGGAGCTAAAGAATATACACAGAAAAAAGTACAAGCATCGGAGATCACAACAGAGCAAATGGGACGACAAACGGATAAGGAATGGATAGGACACAGGCACACACGGCACATGCATGAACATAGCACGGTCGGGCGATTGAAGAAGTTGTTCAACAAACAAGGGAATGACTTCCTCAACCTTCCTACATCTATTTTGAGAGAAAATAAGCTCGAGAATGATTCAAATTTTGAATAAAGAAGTCTTTTTACAAACAAGGAAATAATTCCTAAAAGCATGCACAGTTAGGTATGTCTTGGTAAACCCTCCTATGTCCGTTTTGAGTGGAGATAAGCTCGAGAATGGTTCAAATTTTGAATTACAAGAAGTCAAGGGCACAAAACAGAATTTGTTATATATTGAACGGATTCATTCACTCATATTCATTTATTCTTCATCCATCATTCACCATTCATTCATAGGAGAGTCCTCTTGACGGGAGACACACAAGGAGACGAGAATTGATTCGAGATTACGCCTCGTTTGATATTTCTGTGCTCCTTACTCTATCAATTTCATTTGTGTTGTTTGGGTTCAAACTCATGACTGAATAGTTGATTTGTCCTAGGAGAAGGGATTAGCCCATGGCTATCCCGAAATCTCTTCGATTTATTCTTTGAATACATTTCCCGTTTTGCTAATCTATTCTTTGTCTGAGCGTTGAATGTATTGTATTTACGAAGGCCAAGTAGATGCATGTGTTAGGGATTAGGAGAAGGACCGAACGGAGAATTCTAATCCTAGAAGATCAGGCTTAGCACAACCGAGACAGGGTCACGAAAGTAAGGTGGTAACGGTTGAGGGTTATGAATCATATAGATCGTATGAGTTTAGTTTGGGGTATCAACCACGAAAATAGGGGATAACTCAATTGAATCACGTTCCTATGCCTTGAGAGAGGGTAGAAATTACATTAGGATCGTCCACTTTAGATATGTTGATAAGGAATGCATGATTAGATAGATCGATAATTTATTTCGGAAGCTATGCGGTGAAACCTTATCCTAGAACGTTTGTCTCATTCGTTAAGAACTCATTAGTTTACTGCATTTTCATTATTGCATCTCATAAACCAATTTTCATCGTAGCAAGTATTGATTCTAATTTGATCTTGGTTCGTATTGCGTAGTCCCTGTGGGATCGACACCTAGAGTACTACTACACACGTGCCATGCACTTGCAGGTAGTTCAGGTTTGCTTGTTTAACTTGAATCGCATCAAGTTTTTGGCACCGTTGTCGGGGACTATTTGTCAACGCACCTTAGATTCGGATATAGAGTCATTCTTGTTTTTCTTTTCTTTTGTTTTATTTTCATTTTATTCTTTCTACTAATTCCTTTTGCTTGTCCTTTGTGGGTGCATGACCTGATCTCAAGGTACTTCAAGTTTGCTTTGTATCGACCCCGAGATCGAGAGAACTATTAGACAGCGGAAAAAGGGCAAGGAAGAAGAAAGAGTAGACCCGACCGATCCACGAGGGATGGACAACCGCAATGATATTTTGGATGGTCATGGACAGCCCCAATTACCCGTTGGTAATATGGGACAATTACAACAACAACCACTCGCGCCTCAACCGCAAGAACCACAGGCTCCTCCACCACGTCGGCTTCGTGGTTATGTGGTGCCAAACATGAGTAACTTCCAAACTAAAATAATGGACGCCTGCTGTTGTAAGGGAGCAATTCGAGATTAAGCCCGCGATGATCAACATGCCATATCAAAAGCAATTCATGGGCAGAAATCACGAAGACCCCCATCAACACCTTAGAGACTTCCTAGAGCTTTCAAGCCCTTTCAAGATACATGGAGTCTCAGAGGATGCAATTTTGCTGCATCTTTTCCCTTTTTCAATTAGGAGACGAGAAAAGACTTGGATGCAATCTCTTCCCGCTGGTTCGATCACTACATGGGACCAGCTTTGCACATCATTCCTATCACGGTTCTTTCCTCCAACCAAGACGATTCAAATGAGGGGAGAAATCATGATGTTAAGATGCCGAGAGGGGGAGACTTTTGATGTGCTGGAAACACGAGTTATAATTATTCCTAGACCACTTCACCGCAAGTATACAGATCGTGTAGTACCAGGGTCGATCTCTAGGGACTAAAGCAGCTAAACTAAGAACAAAACTAAACTAAGATGGAAAGAGATAGAAGGGATGTGATCCTAAATTCCTAAAACTAACCTAAATGGTGACAACGATACTAGATTGGGGATAAAGTCGGATATGGTAAACACTACGGGTGTACGGGATACCGGAATTCGCATAGATGAAACAACTAAGATTAATAGATCTATCAACTATTCTTGACAACGGGAAATTCATGCCCTACGGTGAGGAGTGATTCTTCCGAGCCTAAACCTCCTAACAATGGAACGTGCAACCCTACCTTCCAGCAGTGATTAACACGTACCATGGCAGCATTACGATCGCAATCATTATCCCTAAGATGACTAACCGACCGGTCAGATTCTCATTAGCCAATCTTAATCTACAACTTAACAGGTCCGGATTCATCCTTTAACCTTCCAGCAAAGTCTGAAATCCTATATCGCTGAGCGGTCAGCACTAGCGTAGGAATGATAATGCTAAGCGTAGAATCGTAAATCAAGAATAAATTAATAGAACTAAGCATTAACGCAAATCATTGTTCATACAATACAAATCCGATATCCCTACCCGCAGTAGGGACTCTACTCACTCATGGAGAAAATAAAAGACGAAGATAACATAACCCTATACATGATATACTCTAAGGAATTCGATGCCTCGACCTTCCCTATCGTGTTACCGGTGCAAGGATTGATGCTTCTCTTCTTCTCCGATGCCTCCTGAGCCTTTCCAGATGTTTTTCCAGCCTTTCCTTGCCCTAAACATCGCCCCCTTGCTCTAGATCTATTCTGTTCCTTAAATCCGCTCGTTTGAATGTTAGATCTAGGTTGTTGCGAAATACACGGCCCGCTCGGGCACAGGTGTTGCCCGGTCGTGCAGAGGCTTGCCGATCATGTTGCTGTATAGTGCCCGATCGGGTAGACATCACCCGATCGCGTGGTTGAGCGGCCGGATTCGTACAAACTCTCGGGGCAAAGTGGATGAATTAATGCCCGAGCGGGTATTCGTTTTGAGCGGGTATACATTTTGCGCCCGATCGGGTAAGGCTACCCGATCTCGTTGCCTTTGTGCCCGGATCGTGCAAAGTATGTGGATAAAACCTCGTAGGTTTTACCCGAGCGGGTGTACGTGTGGTGCCCGACCGGGCACCCTTGTCTCCTTGATATTTCTCTTTTCCGCTCGGTTCTTGGGTGTTCCTTTGGGTTCTGAAGCTCGATCTTGGCTCTGAGTAGATATATCTTCAATTCATGTGGTTTTGATCAGGAATCCGTCATTTTAAGTTCATTTAGGCCTTGTCGCCTAAAAACCTGAAAACCAACAAAACGGGTGCGTGAAGCTCATAATCTTATCGGATATGTAAATCTATACATAAGATATATGCGAAAATGGTGCTAAAATCTATCCTAATATTGATACACTTTCAGTGTTATCAACTTTATTTGAAGCGTGGGGAAGATTCAAAGATCTTTTTGCATATGTGTCCTCATCATGGTCTAGAGCAATGGTATGCGATCCAAACCTTCTACAATGGGATCACAAACGAGCATAGGACGACATTGGATAACGCTGTAAGAGGATCATTCATGGACCTAAACGTAGAGGAGGCATACGAGCAGATCGACAATGTTGCTCTAAGCCACACCATGTGTTCTACACCAAGGAGTATGCCGAATGAGATGTGAGGTCTTTACAAGGTGAATCAAAGTAGAGTGATGGCCAATGTAACGAATTCCATGCTTGTGTGAATTAGGGAGAAATAGAGCATGTAGCGTATCAATGCATGGTGCAAGAAGATGTAAAACAATTGAATTACGCCTAGCAGCAAGGCAACACGTAATTCGGGAACACCTACAACCTAAATTGGAGGAATTATCCAAATCTCTCGTATCAAACGAAATCAGCAGCCGTACCAGCAACCCCAACTATTTCAGCAAGCTCAACAAGCGCCTCAACCTCCTCAAGCTCCTTCATCAAGCCTTGAGGCGGTGATGCTAAAATTCATCAAGGAGCAAAGGCAACAACAATAACTTCAAACCAAAGTTTGGAAGAGAAAAGAGCGACGATGACAATACTCATTGAGAAAGACGAACGCGCCAAGAGATGGCACAATAAAAAGACCATATCTCGTGACTTTCGACCAGGTGATTTTATTCTACTTTTTTACTCTCGTTTTAACTCTTTTTCGAGCCAATTACGTTCACGTTGGGCTGGTCCACTTCAGGTACAGAAGTCTTCACACATGGAGAGGTAGAACTATGGAGCGATTCGGTCCACCCATCGCACACACATGAAGCATGGAGACGTCAAGCTTAACGACGTTAAACAAGCGCATTCTGGGAGGCAACCCAACATTTGTTTTCTTTTGTTTCGTATTTCGGACTTGGTTTATTTTAAACTTATCTAAAAAAATAAAAAGAAGAAGACCGACAACCGTGACTTCATCTTCCTATCATCCATAAGAGCTTGACGTCGAAGACGCCGTTCAATTCAAGTCCGGGGGGAGTAGCTCACGTTTTTCAGGTGCTTTCGTTTCTTTTTCTTTTTTTAGGTTAGTTTTAGTTTCTTTTTGTTTTCATGAGTCCGATTCGTCCCAGATACTTTTCCGGTGTCAAGTTTTGAGATGAACCTTGAACCTAAGATGCTTAAAAAGTTGGCCTTTTCCATGATATCTTGCATGTTAGAGCTTATTAGTTGGTTGAGGAACGAATGGGTCGTAAGTCTTTGGGAATCCTAGTGTTATTTATGGGAAGTTTATACGAGTTTGCTAGGTTAATTTCTTGTTCATTCTCTCTATCCAAGTGATTATACTTCATATAGACAATGCTTTATTTGTTTTTCACGAGGATGATTTGATCGCATGAATTGAGTTTGTTTTTTTTAAAAGAGCGCATACTAACACTCCGCTATCAATAGAAACAATGCCTAAAAAGAATGATTCAAAACTGATATGAGTGCATCAACCTTGATAAATTTTCGATGGTTTGGGTCTAAGTGGTGGGTTGGTGATCATCTTTCTACGTCCAAAGAGCAAGGCGTATAAAAACGCCATCTACTCCGCTGCATTCTTGAACGAGATGCAAGAGTATACCGTCGTCGGTAGCTTGGGTCTAAGTTGAAGTTGAATCCCTTCAAATCCGACATCTTAGAAGCTTGGTGTGTTTGCAATATCAATAAAACAAGAATAAAGAACGAAATAAAAAATTGAATGAAAGAATAAAGAAGCTCGAGAATAAAACAAGTTTCCTCTTTGATTATGTGATTAGCATTTGTTTGAAGTCTTGTTTGGTAGAGAGAATTGCGGTTTTTTGTTTTGCTCGTCTTCAATTTGCTTTCTTATAGGTAGCAATGGTGAACCTAAGATGAAGACCGAAAGTTATTAGGCCAAAATTTGCTCTAACTTGTTTGATGATCAATTAGGTTTTCTTTAGCAGTGTTTCTAGGGGAAACGGGAATTCTCGACATTTATATCTCCCATGTGTTCCACATTTACGTTTGCTTAGGGACATGCAAACATTCAAGTTTGGTAGATTTTGATCATCTTGTTTCCGTACACAATTCTCGCATGATTTTAGATATGTTTATGAAGATAATTGCGATGTATATGTGTAATTTTGTAATCCTTTTACTTGTTTACGTGTTTCCATGTTCTTATAGGTTTTATTGCGTATTTGGTTCATTTCGAAGCTAAAGAACATACACAAGACAAAGTACGAGCATAAGAGATTATAACGGAGCAAACGGGACGAGAAACGGGCAAGGAATGCGATACGACATGAGGAGACAAGGCCCTCCGCGGGGTGGTTTATGTAGCCCGCTAGGGCTGAACATCCAGCAGAAATCACCTGGATCGTACTCAGCTTCAGCACGCACGGATTGAGCCTCAAGAGGAACACGTGCGGGGTGCTCTCCTTAGCCCATGCGGGGTGGTGTTCCAGCATATTTTTCCCGAGTCATTCTAACCTTTAGCACGCACGGGTCATGGAGAAAGCGAGGATCTTGCTGGATTGCCTCCCTAGAAAAACTTCCTTAGATGTTCGCCAACGGGGAATTTGTTTAAAAAGGTACCTCCAATTGAGTTCACATGGGAGAAAATACAAAGGAGTACACAGTATCCATCCATCCGTTGAAGAGCCCTCTTTGACAGAAGATACAACAAGGAGTCGAGAATTGATTTGGGATAGCACTGGTTTGATATTTCTATGCTCCTTACTCTTCTTATTTTGTTTATGTTGTTTAGACTCATGACAGAGTAGTAGACTTGTTTTGGGAGAAGGAATAGCCCATGGCTATCCCGGAACCCTCTTTGGTTTACTTATGACTGCATTTAACCGTTTTTTAGCTATTCTTTGTCCAAGCGCTTAATGTCTTGTGTTTATGAATGGCCACGTATATGCATGCGTTAGGGATTAGGAGAAGGACCAAAAGGAGAATTCTAGTCCTAGAAGATCAGGCTTAGAACAACCGGGACTAGGTCACGAAAGTAGGATATTAACGGTTAAGGGTTTACTCGGACGAATCATGAATCCTTATGGGGTTTAGTTGGGGTGTCAGCCACTCGCTATTCCACTGCATCATCATCATATTTCCATCTCACCCTCCTTATTTCTTCACAGCAAGCATTTACTCTAGTTTTGATTATTAGGCTGTGTTACATTAGTCCTTGCGGGATCGACAACTGAATTACTACACATGTTGTGCACTTGCGGGTAGTTTTAGGTTAACTTGTTTAATTTGACACGCATCAGCGACCTAAGCGCAGAGAGCGAGATGTGACCCGAGATGTGGAGAAGGGAGCGGGACATAGGTCATGAAGAGCGGGACAGGGCCCGGGACACGGAGAAGGGAGCGGGACGCGGGTCATGGAGAGCGGGACATGACCTTTCTTCTTAACAATTAGTTGGTTGAATTTCGAATAGGTCGTAAGTCTTTGGGAAGCCTACTGTTACTTATGGGAAGTTTAGACATGGTTGCTAGGCTAGTTTCTTCTTTATTCTCTCCATCCAAATAATTATAATTCATGTAGATGATGCTTTAATTCTTTTTCATGAGGATTATTTGATCATATGAATTGAGTTTGTTTTGCAGAATAAGAGCGCACACTAACACTCCCTATCGATAGAAATAATGCCTCAAAGCATGATCTAAAATCGATATGAGTGCATTGACCTTGATAATTTTTCGATGGTTCGGGTCTAAGTTGTGGATTTCTGATCATCTTTCTACATCCTAAGGGCACGTCGCATAAAAAACGTCATCTACTCCGCTGCACTCTTGAACGAGATGCAAGAGTATACCGTCATCGGTAGCTTGGGTCTAAGTAGAGGTTGGATCCCTTCAAATCCGACGTCTTGGAAGCCTAGTGTGTCCGCATCTCAATGAAAAGAAAGAAAAAATGGAATAAAGGAATAAAGAAGCTCGCATTTGAAACAAGTATCCTTTTTTATTCTATGTTCAGCATTTGTTTGAAGTCTCGTTTAGTGGAGAGAGTTGTGGTTTCTTGTTTAGATTGCCTTTGATTCGCTTTCCCATAGGTATCCATGGTGAAACTAGGATTTAGACTAAAATATTATTAGGCAGAATTTGCTCTTGACTTGCTTGTTGATCGATTAGGTTCCCTTTAACGATATTCTAGGAGAAAGGGGAATTCTCAATTTTTGTATCTCCCCCGTGTTCCATATTTACGTTTGCTTAGGGACAAACAAACATTCAAGTACGGGGGATTTTGATCATCTCATTTTCGTACACGATTCTCGCATGATTTTAGAGATGTTTATGATGATAGTTGTGATGTTTACGTGTGATTTTGTATATGTTTTACTTGTTTTCGTGTTTTCATGTTCTTATAGGTTTTAATGTGTATTTGGTTCGTGTCCGAGCTAAAAAACATACACGGGAAAAGTACAAGCATCAGAGATCACAACAGAGCAAACGCGACGAGAAACAGACAAGGAATGGATCAGACATAGGCACACACGGCCCGGGCATGAACATAGCACGATTGGGCGCTTGAACAAGTTGTTCTACAAACAAGGGCATGAGTTGGTCAATCCTCCTGATCGTTTCATTTTCATACGTATTTCTTAAACCATTTTAGAGATGTTTACGATATATATATGATGTTTACGTATGATTTTGTATCCGTTTTACTCAATTTTTTTGTTTTCATGTTCTTACAAGTTCTAATGCCTATTCCATATTTTTTGGCGCTAAAGGACGTACACAGGATAACATACTAACATCGAGGATCATAACGGAACAAACAGGACAAGTATCGGTAAGGACTAACACAGCCCACACGGGGCCTTCCTAGCCCACGCGGGCTACAACCTCCAGCAAACTCAGCACGGGTCGAGCAGGTCATCAGCACGCGTGGGTCATCATGGCATGCCTCAGCCCGCGCGGGGCACACACTTCAGCCCGCACGGATCGCATCCGTCACCTGCAAAAACCAGAAAAGGAAACTTGTCTAAACAAGAAAAGGAACTTGTTAGTTACATATAAAAAGAGGAAAAGAATGTTAGAGAAGAGGAATAAGAGATATTTTGCTAGAAAAAAGAATAGAAACGTTGCCCAACTTAATCAAGAATGGAAAACACACGAAAAAAGTAAAACGGTGGCTGCTGCGAAAAAGAGGAGAGAAGTGAACGGCCAAAAGGAAAAACTAGGAGAAAAGGAAAGAAAAGATGAAGGAAATAGTTAAGGGGATTCAGTTAGTTTTTTCAGAATTCATACGTGAGAGAGAGTAGAGAGAGAATCGGAGAAGAAGAACACTCTTACGGAGGAGACATTCAAGGGGTGTTGAAGATCAAATCAGGACTTCGGTCTCGTTTGGTTTTTATGTTCTTTACACTTTCTACTTCGATTATGTTTTCTTTTGAACGCATGAGCGAGTAGTTGTTTTGTTCTAGGAGAAGGGATTAGCCCTTGGCTATCCCGGAACCGCTTTTGATTTATCTTTGAATGCAATTTCCCATTTTTGTTTATCTTATCTTTGTCTGAGTGCTAGAATAACTTGTATTTACGAAGGCCAAGTAGATTCATGTGTTTGGATTAGGAGAAGGACCGAAAGGAGAATTCTAGTCCTAGAAGATTAGGTTTAGAACAACTAAGGTTAGGCCACGAAAGTTGGGTAGCAACGGTTGAGGATAAAACGGATGAATCATAGAACATATGGGTTTAGCTTAAGGTGTTAGCCACGAAAGTAGGGGATAACTTGACTAGATCACGTGTCTATGCCTTGAGAGAGGGTAGATATCATTTTAGGATCGTCTGCCTTAGATAACTTGATCGGGATTGCATGATTAGATAGATTGATTGTTGGTCTCAGTAGTCTTGTGGTGAAAGTGGATTGCTAGAACGTTTGTCTCACTGTTAAGAACTCGTTAGTTTATTGTTTTTAGTTATTTCAATCTTAAAACCAATACTTCCTTGTTTCCAAGTTTGATTCATAGTTTGGGTTTAGGTTGTGTTGCGTAGTCCCTGTGGGATTGAAACGTAAAGTACTACACACGTGTCGTGCCATTGCGGGTAGTTTAGGTTAATATTTGTTTAACTTTAAATCGCATCAAGTTTTTGGCGCCGTTGTCGGAGACTATCTTCAACATGTGTTAGATTCGAGACTAGAGTCATTCTTGTTTTGTTTTTCTTTTTGTTTTTCTTTTTCTTTCATTCTTTCTACCTAAATCGTTTTTATTTATCCTTCACACAGCCGTCAGAACAATGAAGGACGGATAATCAGAACGGCCATGGGCATATGCAGCAACAAGAACTCGCACCTCAACCGCGAGAACCACAGGCTCCTCCACCACGTCGCCTCAGAGATTACGTGGTGCCAAATATGAACAACGTGCAAACAACCATACGGATGCTTGTTGTTGCTAGAGAACAGTTCAAAATTAAGCCGGCGATGATCAACATGCTTTATCAGAAGCAATTCATGGGTGGATATCACGAGGATCCCATCAGCAACTCAGAGACTTCCTAGAGCTTTCCGGTACGCTCAAAATACATGGAGCCTCGGAGGACGCGATTCTATTATGTCTCTTCTCCTTCTCAATTGGGGGACGAGCAAAAACATGGCTGCAATCGCTTCCCGCTGGTTCAATAACGACTTGGGACCAGCTCTGCACATTGTTCTTATCACGGTTCTTCCCTCAGAGCAAGACGATTCAGATGAGAGGGAAATCACAACGTTTAGATGCAGAGATGGAGAAACGTTATTTGAAGCATGGGGCATATTTAAGGATCTTGTACAGATGTGTCCACATCATGGTCTCGAGCAGTGGTATGTTATCCAAACTTTTTACAATGGAATTTCAGACGAACACCGAATGAAGTTGGATAACGCTGCTAAAGGATCGTTTATGGATCTGAGTGTGGAGGAGGCATACGAGCTGATCGATAATCTCGCCATGAACCACACTATGTGGTGAAAACCGAGAGGTATGCCTAACAGCACTCGACGCCTATACGAGCCGAATCAGAGCAGAGCAAGGGGCAATACAACGAATGCCATGTACTGCGTAAATTGTGGAGATACTGAATACGTGGCTTATCAATGCACGCTACAAGAGAACGTGGAATACATAAATTATGCACAGCAGCAAGGAAACACACAATTCGAGAATACCTACAACCCAAATTGGAGGAACCACCCAAATCATTCGTATCAAACGACTCAACCGGTGAAGTATTCGGGATTTCAGCAAAGACAGCAAACGTACCAGCAAGATAACCAGAAATTTCAGCATGCTCAGCAAGTTCCACAACCTCCTCAACCTCCTCAAGTCCCTTCGTCAAACCTTGAGGCGATGATGCTCGAATTTATCAAGGAGCAAATGCATCAACAATCGACTCAAGCCAAATTTAATGCGGATGTGGGGACAACGATCAACGAGCTCAAAACTCAGATGGAATCCTTGAGCAACCATGTGAAGATTTTAGAGAACCCTGTAGCACAACAAGCTGCCTCATCCTCTCAGAATCCCGGACAGCTTCCCGATAAACCCAAATTGAACCCGAGAGAGTACGTTAACGCTATTTCTGTGTGCAGCAGTGATGTGATTGAGCGTTCGCCCTCCAAAAAGAAAGAGCAAGCTGCTGGAACGTCTATGAAAAGAGGCAAAGGTACGATTGTGATTATGGAAGGAGTTGAACCAGATTTAGACAAACCATATGTTGTTCCACCGGCGTACAAACCTCCTATACTGTTTCCTTAATGGTTGGTGAGCAGCAAGAACAAAGAGAGAGTGGGCAGATTTTTAGAGGGTCTGAAGAAGCTTGACATCAACATCCCATTCGTGGAAGTCCTCCAAAAAATGCCTAATCACACCAAACTCATCAAAGAGGTTCTTTCCAAAGAGAGGCATATCTAAGAGAACGAGACGGTATCACTCACCGAGGAATACATCGCTATCCTTCAAAACAAGCTGCCACCAAAGTTGAAGGACCCCAGAAGCTTCTCCATTCCATGCACAATAGGTAATATTGACATTGATAATGCTTTGTGTGATTGAGCAGCAAGCGTGAGCATTGTGCCACACTCAGTTTTCAAGCGGATGGACTTTGGGAATCTCAAACCTACAAAGACGTGTCTACGCCTCGCGGATCGTTCGGTAAGATATTCGGTGGGAATTGTTGAAAACGTTCCCACCAAGGTAGGTAATCTTTTCATTCCCACTAATTTTTTTGTACTTGAAATAAATGAAGATGCTAGATACCTATTATTCTTGGTAGACTGTTCTTAGCTACTGCAGGTGCCATGATTGACGTACAATAAGGAAAGCTTTCGTTACGTGTCGGAGATGAGACGATAGAATTCAACTTTTCCAGCCCCATTTATGGACCCTCATTTAAGGAGTCCTGCTTTACAGTCGATTCACTGGACGAGTTAGCGAAAGACACACATGATCAAGTAAGTGTTTCTGATCCCCTTGTACGATACTTAACACGAGTTTTCAAAGATGCATGATTTACGTACAAAGGAGCCAAGCTGTACACGAAATTCATGAGTGCTATTGCAGCAGTAGGAGACACCCCATGTGAGGAGATACCACACGAAACGCACGCTGGTTTTGTAGTGGAGAAGACACCCGAGCTTGAGCCCGACCCTCCTCCATCTTCTTTTCGGTATGAGTACGTTGAATGCAAAAAAATATATCCTGTTGTTATGAATGCTAACTTGATTGCAGATGAGATGAGGAAACAACCCACTCGCGTAAAGAAGCATAGGAAAGTCAGCTCTTCAATATGTATGCACGGAAATTATACGGAAGACATCCATAAACTTTCCACCAAAACTCAAAGGAGGTTGCACCCGCGCTTACAAGAGGTAATGAAAAAATTCATCATAAAACTTTTTGGTGCAGATACCATTTATCCAACCTTGGGCAGCGAACGAGTGAATCCCATGCATAATGTGCCAAAGTAAGAAGCCGTGACTATGGGATGGCAAGACAAAATGATTTTACCTCATGGCTTCCAACTAGGTGACTTAGTTATACTTTTCAATTCTCATCTTAAGCTTTTTCCGGGTAAACTACGGTCCCGTTGGTCTGGTCCTTTCCAGATACGAGAGGTATTCCCACATGGAGCAGTAGAATTTTGGAGCGAGACGAGTGGAACGTTCAAAGCTAATGGGCAGCGACTAAAGCTCTACCAAGGCACTCAATCGATCGAAAGTGGAAACCCGATTTCCCTTTCTGATCCACCCATCGTGCACGCATGAGGAATGGAGACGTCAAAGCTTAAAGATGTTAAATAATCGCTTTCTAGGAGGTAACTGATAACACGTAAAGTGTATCGATTTTAGGCTAGGTTTTAGTATCATTTTCGCATATATTTCATAGCTAGATTTACATTTCTGATACGAATCTTTGTTACATACGCCCGTTTTGTTGGTTTTCAGGTTTTAAGACGAAAAGGCCTAAACGAGCGTAAATAGACGAATTCTTGAGCAAAACCACACAAATTGAAGATAAATTCACTCGGAGCAAAAATCAAGCCTCTGAACTCAACGGAAACCCGAGCAAGGAGCGGAAAAGAACAAAAACAAGGATTGAAGAGTGCCCGCTCGGGCACTGAGGTCTACCCACTCGGGCAAAACCTACGGGGTTTATTTTCACACCTTGCACGACCCGGGCACAAAGGAAACATGATCGGGTAGTTATACCCGATCGGGTGCAATCAAGGTACCCGCTCGGGCGTTAATTCGTCCTAATAACCCCCGAGAGTTTACACAACTCGGGCCGTTCAATCACACGATCGGGTGTTGATGCCCGATCGGGGAGGACAGAGTACACGACCGGGTGAGGCTTTACACGACCGGGTATAAACACTACCCGAGCGAGCCGCGTTTCTCGCAACAAACTAGATCTTGCATTCAAACGAGCTAATTTATAGAGTAGAATGGATCTAGAGCAAAGGGGGGCGACGTACAGGACAAGGAAAGGCTTCGAAAACATCAGGAAAGGCTTAGGAGACGCTGGAGAAGGAGAGAAGCATCAATCCACACATCGGTAACACAATAGGGAAGATCAAGGCATCGAGTTTCCTAGAGTTTATTATGTTTAGGGTTGTGTTATTTCCTTTGTTTGTAATCTCCATGAGTGAGTAGGTTCCTAACTATGGGTTAGGGATATCGGATTGTAACGGATGTACAATTTTATGCGTTAATGCTTAGATCTATTGCATTTATCTTGATATTCGGTTCTACAATCAACACCGTAAACGTCTTATACTAGTGCCGCCCGCTCAGTAACATAGGAATTCATACTTTGCTGGAAGGTTAAAGGATGAATCCGGAACTGTTGAGTTGTAGGTTAAGTTCGATTAATGAGAATCTGACCGGTCGGTTAATCGACTTAGGAATTAAGACTGCGTTTGTAAAGCTGCCATAGTACGAGTTAATCACTGCTGGAAGGTAGGGTTGCACGTACTCATGGTTAGGAGGTTTAGGCTCGGAAGAATCACTCCTCACCTTAGAGCATGAATTTCCCGTTATTAAGATAATTCGATAGGTTTATGATCTTTAGTTGTCACATCCATACGATTCCCAGTATCCCCACACCCGTAGTGTTCGTCATATCCAAATTTTCCCCAACCTACTATCGTTGCCACCACTTAGCTTAGTTCTTTAGATATTTCGTACCACGCCTTCATCTACTTCCCTTCGTCTTAGTTTAGTGATATTCTTAGTTTTGGCTGCTTTAGTCCCTAGAGTTCGACCCTGGTACTACACAATCCGTATACTTGCGGTGAAGTAGTCTAGGAAATATATTGCTTGAGTTTCCACACATCAAGTTTTTGGCGCCGTTGCCGGGGACTAATAACGGCCTAGACTAGGAATTAGCTAGATTAAGATCTAGTCCTTTCCGGAGTCTTCTTTTGTGTTTTGTATCTTTGTTTTTGCTTTTGTTTCTTTTTAATGGAGTC
>CM071872.1:15386186-15409053 GCA_036759665.1 Gynandropsis gynandra | reverse complement strand
TGGAATAGCGGATTCCGAATCCGAGGTAGAAAGAACGAGCAATCACGAGTCATACGCCTCTGAGGAGGAAGAAACCCATAGTGCAAGCAGCAGAGAGGACAACGCAAGTGACCCAACATGGCTGCTGCCGATGAGACTTACGGAGCCTACACCGCTCCGAAGTACATGCAATTACTTTCGTGCATGGCACGCACGATCGATAATCAGGTTGAGCTAAAACCGGCCTTCATACAAATGCTCAACAACTCGGCCTTTAGAAGAATGGAGAACGAAGATCCGAACTCCCACCTTACGGACTTCAAGATGCTTTGCAGCACTACCAAGTTTGGTACGGGAGTTACTCGGGAAGATCTCTACTTGATGGCATTCCCATTCTCGTTTAAGGATGCGGCGCAACGTTGGCTGTTCAACTTGGCGGCTGCATCAATCACGTCGTGGGATGATTTGGAGCAACGGTTCATGCAACAATTCTTCCCGGATCATAGAACGCTTCTCGCCAAGAGTCGCATTAATTCTTTCTTACAAGAAAGAGGCGAGACGTTACACGACACATGGGAGCGATTTAAGAACTACCAGCGGATATGAACACACCACGGAATGGATAAGAAGTATCTTATCACGAGTTTCATCCAAGGTCTCCAAGAAACCACCCAATTCATGATCGTGGCAGCGGGTGGTGGTTCCCTCAGCAACCTTACGTTCAATCAGCTCAAGAACTTGATCGAGAGCATGGCGAGGGAAGGAGGCAAGAAGGTGGGGGAATACAGTCGCGATTACCCATCAAAAGCTGCAGTGAACGAGCTAGGTCTCACCGACCCGGAATTAACGGACTTGAAGCAGCAAGTTGGCGAGATACATCGGATGATAGATGGACTTTACGTGGATCGGCATGACACATCCGTAGGCCAAGGGATGGAGGAAGTGAACTACGTTACCAATCGGGGCTACCAGCAAAATTATATCAAGAGCCATCCCAACCTCTCATATGGCAACACGAGCAATGTAGCGAATCCGCAAGACTTCCAACCGCGGATAATGGCGAGAAACCAGAATCAAGGTTTCCAACCGAGAGGAAGTGGCCAAGATTACAGATATCAGCCGCACCCACAATCTTCAGGTGATTCTGAGATTCTTTCTATGCTCCAATTGATGCACCAAGAGCAGAAAAGTGCACTTGGAGGGATTAGGGCTGAGCAAGAGGATATGAAGAAGAGAATGGACCGATTTCAGATGCACTTGAGACTTCTCGAAGCGCAAGTGGCGCAACTAGCCCAAGGTTCGAACCGACAACACGGACAGCTTCTCGGGAAACCCGAGGCGAACCCCGCAAGCAAGTAAATGTCATTTTCTTAAGGAGCGGGAACACGATAGGGTTACCAATGCCTCCCACGTCTTCAAGAGAAGAGCCTTCGAGTGATAAGATCGAACAACCCATCACTCCAGCCGTGGAAGAGAAGGCGACCGAGGAAGAGAAGAGAAGGCGACCGAGGAAGATGAGAGGGAGTTACCCTATGTAGCACCTCCCCCGAGGGTTCCACCATTGCCCTTTACGCAGCGTCGAAGGGAGCAAAGTGACGAGGCCCAATTCTCTCAATTCGTGGAACTCTTGAGGAAGCTACAAGTCACTATCCCGTTCTACGACGCGCTCACAAAGATCCCATCATATGCGAAGTTCCTCAAGGATACATAATGAGGAAGCGGATCGTGGACAACGAGATGGTAATAGTAACGAACTCACTTATACAGCCTCCTACCATGGTCGAGAAGATGCTTGATCTAGGTAACTTCGTCATTCCTTGTAAGATTTATGATTACGAAATTGAGCATGCGCTAATTGACATCGGAGCGAGTGTGAGCTTGCTACAACTATCCCTTGTTGAGAAGCTCAATAGAGTAGGAGATCTTCAACCCACGCGGATGCAAATCACATTGGCTGACCAATCTGTACGGAGTCCAGTGGGAATATTGACGAACGTTGCCGTGCAAGTGGGAGAATTCTGGTTCCCCGCGGATTTTGTCGTTGTGGATATGGAGATCAATCCGAACATCCCCGTCATTTTGGGACGACCATTCCTCAACACGACAAAGATGGTCATCTATTGCACGGAAGGAAGGTTAGTGATGAAGTTTGGGGACGAGTCTATCGAGTTCAAACTCGACGAGGCATTGAAGAAGCTATACATGAGCGAACCAGTATTGCACGTTGCCACGACGGGTGCACAAGCGGAGGAGATTGAACATGTACATCGAGACATGCATCCAGAGGAGATACCATTATCCGAGTGCACCGGGAGACAATTCCAGCCACCAGCACGCAGCTCGAGGAGAAGCCGAAATTCCCTCAGCAGGGAATTGACCCGAGCGGGCAACACACTCCACCCGCGCGGGCAGAGCCATTTTTAGGAGACCCGGTCGGGCAGCCACATAGCCCGACTCGGGTAGGACTCACGGGGGTAAATTCTCCAATTAACAACCCGACCGGGTGGGTGCGTGAGCCCGATCGGGCACTAGGACTGGATGAGAACCCGCCCGGGCGACCAGACAGCCCGACGTGTGCACACTCCATGGGGGGTAAATGTCACATATTTGAACCCGACCGGGGCACAAGAGATACCCGATCGGGCACCAGAGAGGATCCAAGAACCGCGCGTTTTGATCGATACTTCAATGCGGGCAACGGTTCTAAGGCCCCGCGCATCATCTCCTACACCCTCAGTGATCCACGTACACTCATATCCCACATGGAATACAGAGGAAACGATCAACCAAAACCGAGTTCGAAGGAAATACGAAAAAGTCGCGGGATCTAACGAGAAGAACCGAGGATTGCAAGTGAGAAGCCCTCCAGGATTCGAGTCACGTCACGCTGATCAGATACAGGACGGAAGAGGCGTACCTCCTCTCTCCGCCATCACACGCGTATGAAGACGCTAGGGTCGAGCTAAAGACCGTAAACAAGCACTTCTAGGGAGGCAACTCGAGTCCCAGTATCCTTTTTAGTCGTTTTCGATTTATTTCGATATTTTTGAACTCCTTTTCATTTTTTTAGGTTTGGACAATTTTTTTAGGATTTAGGAATTTAGTGGTCTATCAAATTTTTTCTGCAAATGGTTTTCCTCGTATGAATTTTTCTATTTTGCAGCAGTACCCGGTCGGGCAGACACATCCACCCGAGCGGGCAACTTCAGATTCAATGAACCCGGTCGGGCAGCATCAGAAGACCCCAACGTGTAGGCTAACATGAGAGACGCCCGAACGGGCGATACAGACTACCCGATCGGGCACCGTAAAATCTGCAAGGTAAGTTATATTTCGAGTAACCCGAGCGGCCACCCTCACTTCACAATTTTAGCCCGAGCGTGCTCCCAGAAATATCGCCCCTCACGCCGCAATCTCACCTGCCGAAGTCGCTTGTGCGCCGCCGCCGTTCACCACCATCACCGGTTACTCGAAATAGCCTTCTTCCTCCCCTCTCTTGAAAAACCCAAAAATTCCTCAATCTCCTCTTGAATTCCAGGTAGATCTATGAACTTTTTTGAGACTTGGACTGCTATGGGTTGGATCTAGGTCTGATTAGGAAAGATTTAGGGTAATTTTGTCGATTGAATCATAAAACGTGAACTGCAGGTCGCGATTTCGTGATTATACCCGACCGGGCTAGGTTTAGTACCCGGTCGGGCATCCTGGACATGTACCCGATCGGGCACTTGGTTTGCCCGAGTCGGGCACTACCTACGGGGGTATTTTTTCGATTTTCCACCCGACCGGGCTACCTCTTGTACCCGATCGGGCATCATGCAAAACCGTGCATATCGCTTATTTTTGTTCTTCCTTTGTTTTGCAGATGGCCCCGAAGATCTTTCAGAGCTCGAAGAAGCGTTGATCTGACGCATATGACCTAGAGGACGGATGGCCAGCGAGGTCGGATGCAATCACGGAATTGACGCCTTATATGCCGATCACCACATTCCACCTGCAATACAACGACCGGACGTCCACGTTTTTATCCGGTCAGAAGTCGAGATTCACGGAGCTTCAGCCGCGAATTTTCCCATCCCGTTTCCTATCTTCCAAAGCGATGAGTCCTCTCCACATCGAGGAGCACATAGACGCCATCTTCAACACGTTGGGATGGACGGGATTGAGGGACACTCAGGAGTACACATACCGCAACCTCACGGCGGAGTTCCTCGCATCGTACGCAGCATTCTGTCCTGAGTCCGGAGATCGGGAGAGAGCCTTCATGGAGTTCCGTCTGCTGGGGCAGAACTACCGGCTCAGCGTGAGACAGTTCGCAATTATCCTTGACGCTCCACACTACAACTTCAGGAAGATGCCAGAGCACAACCGGAGCCGTCAAGCACAATTCTTGGCTCAGATTGCGTACGGAGATTACTCGACGATGTCAAAAGCCAGCCATATACGCCACCCCGCCCTGAGGAACTTTCATTACTTCCTAGTCTTTTCTATACTAGGAAAGGGAGCTACAAGGACGAGCACGGTCGCAACTTGGAAGTCGACCTACGAGAGATTCAGATACCGGGTCTAGACGAGGAGGGATCACGATTCAGGATTGATCCAGCCATCGGACACATCGACCCGAGGCTAGCTGAGATGGATCCACCTCCAGCCGCTGCACCGGGACCATCTATGTCCAGGCAGAGCAGCCGACGCGCTACACACTCTCGCGCCCGACCAGAGTATCCTCACCTCCGCTTTGACATTCCTTCCATGGAAGGAGTCTCCGACGTCCTCGGGTATGTAGCGGAGGAGACCAGATATCAGACTTTTATGATAGAGCAGAGGTACGACATGGAGGCGGCGAGGCATGACATCGAGGCTGCGAGGTATGCGGAGCACTAGCAGTTCCAGGAGCAGTCGATCCAGCATACGTATTACCTCACAGAGTCCGTCCGTCGATTTCTGTAGCTCAGTATGCAGCATTACCAGGAGCCATACGTGTCAATCCTGCAAGACTATCATACTGGCGCCATGCCGTACCGCCCTCACATCCCCTACGAGCTGTAGTCTTTCTGCTTCCCACCTGGGGAAGAGGCACCCGCAGAGCCAACATACCTTCCGACCACCCGCGGTGGAGAGGATGAGGATTAGACCACTCTTCCCTTTTTCCTTTTTCTTTCTTTTTCTTTTTCATCTTTTATAGACCTATTTTTCTTACTTTTAGTTTTAGCGATTATGTACGCTCTCTTTGAACTAATTGATGTAGTGATCTTTGCTCTATTTCTTGCATTGCATGATTTTCATCTCAAGTCCTTCACGCTAACACATGCATTAAAGCAAAAGAATGTCACACAATCCGGATGTATCACAATTCGAGAAAACCACACACACCAGGTGTACTCGTTATCCTTTTTATATTTTCTCGGATTTTTCGCATGCGGGTATTCCTCATAGGTCTCGAACACCGGGACTGTGTTCCGTTCAGGCCTGGGGGTACTCTTCATTCTAGAGTGATACAGATTTTTATTTAGAGCGACATATTTGCGCTTAGGATTAGGATTAGGTTTAGGAATAAGTTGGATACCTAGTAAAATTTTTTTCGAGCTTTAGTCACTTTCTGCGACATTGTCGAATCGTGAACAATGGTCTAGGTTTTCTTAGAAGCCTTTTGGATACCTATTAGTGGAGTAGTTGTGTTTGAAGCCACGATCGATAGTTGAATTCACTCCTTAGATTTTGGTACCAAGTAGTCATATCTCCGTGTATACTGTCTAGCCTTTTGCTTAGTTGATATTTTTACCGTTCATGAGTTAGATTCTACACGCTTATAGTCTGTTGTCATCTAGGATAAGTTTATGACTATTCCGAGTTAGGATTGACATGAGTGCATCGATGTTCGATGGTTTGGGTCTAAGTGGTGGGTAGAGGCGCTGTTCTACGTCCTAAGGGTTAGAGTGTTGCGTAATCAAGAAAAGAAAAAAAAACCGAAAAAAAAGATCTTCAATAACGCACCTCTTCACTCTGCTAAGGTCACACGAACAAAGCGTGGATCTAAGTATCGAGAAAGAAAAGAATAAGAACGAGAAGAAGCGAGTTTAATGATATCAAAAGCTTAGGGAAATTGGTATGGAGATTGCTTGGACATTATCTAGGATTGTGAAGTTGACTTAGATTCTTGGTAGGATTTCATGGCTCAGCACTTTCGGTAGATATAAGGCTATACTCGGTACGCTTAGGCTTTTGTTCATGTGACGCGTTGATTTGCGGAATGACTAACTCTTCGAACTTTTTGTGCTAGTATCCATCGTTATTAGATTCTTCTTGTAATTGGCTTTAGTTTTGTTTGAGGACAAACAAAGGTTTAGGTCTGGCGGAGTTTGATAACACATAAAGTGTATCGATTTTAGGCTAGGTTTTAGTATCATTTTCGCATATATTTCATAGCTAGATTTACATTTCAGATACGAATCGTCGTTGCATACGCCCGTTTTGTTGGTTTTCAGGTTTTAAGGCGACAAGGCCTAAACGAGCGTAAATAGACGAATTCCTGAGCAAAACCACACAAATTGAAGATAAATTCACTCGGAGCAAAAATCAAGCCTCTGAACTCAACGGAACCCTCGAGCAACGAGCGGAAAAGAACAAAAACAAGGATTGAAGAGTGCCCGCTTGGTCACTGAGGTCTACCCGCTCGGGCAAAACCTACGGGGTTTATTTGCTCACCTTGCACGACCAGGGCACAAAGAAAACATGATCGGGTAGTCATACCCGATCGGGCGCAATCAAGGTACCCGCTCGGGCGTTAATTCGTCCTAAAAATCCCCGAGAGTTTACATGACTCAGGCCGTTCAACCACACGATCGGGTGCTGATGCCCGATCGGGCAGGGTGGAGTACACGACCGGGTGAGGCTTTACACGAGCGGGTAAAACCACTACCCGAGCGGGCCGCGTTTCTCGCAACAAACTAGATCTTGCATTCAAACGAGCTAATTTATAGACCAGAACGGATCTAGAGCAAAGGGGGGCGACATACAGGACAAGGAAAAGCTTGGAAAACATCAGGAAAGGCTTAGGAGACACTGGAGAAGGAGAGAAGCATCAATCCATGCCCGCTCAGTAACATAGGAATTCAGACTTTGCTGGAAGGTTAAAGGATGAATCCGAAACTGTTGACTTGTAGGTTAATTTCGATTAATGAGAATCTGACCGGTCGGTTAATCGACTTAGGAATTAGGATTGCGTTTGTAAAGCTGCCATAGTATGGGTTAATCACTGCTGGAAGGTAGGGTTGCACGTACTCATGGTTAGGAGGTTTAGGCTCGGAAGAATCACTCCTCACCTTAGAGCATGAATTTCCCGTTATCAAGATAGTTCGATAGGTTTATGATCTTTAGTTGTTACATCCATACGATTCCCGGTATCCCGACACCCGTAGTGTTCGTCATATCCAAGTTTTCCCCAACCTAATATCATTGCCACCACTTAGCTTAGTTCTTTAGATATTTTGCACCACGCCTTTATCTACTTCCCTTCGTCTTAGTTTAGTGATATTCTTAGTTTTTGGCTGCTTTAGTCCCTAGAGTTTGACCCTGGTACTACCTGATCCGTATACTTGGGGTGAAGTGCTCTAGGAAATATATTGCTTGAGTTTCCACACATCAGCAACCCAGCTGTTTGTTTTCTATTTTCCTTAGTTGTTTAGTTCAAGACTCAATTAATAAAAAACAAAAAAAAACACAAAAATACCACCACAAAAGTGTCTTCACTTCTCTTACCCTCCATCGGAGCTTCACGTCGAGGACGCCATTCAATTCAAGTTTGGGGGAGCAGCTTATATTTATCAGGTGATTTCGTTTCATTTTCTTTTATTTTCTCTTTGATTTCGTAGTTTTAGTCTGTTTTTGTTTTCGTGAGTCAGAGTCGTCCTAGGCACTTGTCTGGTGCCATGTTTTGAGATGAACCTTGAACCTAGGATACTTAAGAAGTTGGCCTTTTCCGTGAGATTTTGCATGTTTTAGCTAGGTTTTTCCTAAGCGTTAGAGCTTATTAGTCGGCTGAAAAACAATAGGTCGTAATTCATTGGGAATCATAGTGTTGCTTGTGGGAGGTTTAGACGAGGTTGCTAGACTAGTTTATTGTTTATTCTCTCCATCCAGATGGTCATACTTCATATAGATGATGCTTTAGTTCTTTTGATGAGGATTATTAGATCGTATGAAATCGAGCTTGTTTTGCAGAATAAAGAGCACACACTAACACTTCATTGTCGATAGAAATAATGCCTAAAACATTATCTAAAATCGATATGAGTGCATCGATCTTGATAATCTTTCGATGGTTCGGGTCTAAGTGGTGGGTTGCAATCATCTTTCTATGTCTTAAGGGCATGGCATAACAAAAAGGCCACATACTCCGCTGCACTCTTGAATGAGATGCATGAGTATATCGTAATCGATAGTCTAGGTCTAAGTAGAGGCTGGATCCCTTCAAATCCGGCATCCTAGAAGCCTAGTGTGTCTGCATAACATTAAAAAAGGAAAGAAAAAGAAGATATAAAAAAGAAAGAAGAAGAAAAAAAGAGAATAAAGAAAGAGAGAAGCTCGGTAAAGAAACAAGTCTCCTCAATTGTTCTACGTTTAGCATTTGTCTGAAGTCTCGTTTCGTGGAGTAGGTTACGGTGGCTTGTTTAGTTTGCCTTTGATTTACTTTCTCGTAAGTAGCCTTGGTGAACCTAGGATGAAGACTGAAAATTTAATTAGGCCGAATTTGCTATCGACTTGCTACTTGATCGGTTAGGTTCGCTTTAGCGTTATTTCTAGGAGAAAGGGAAATTCTCGTTTTTTATATATCCCACATGATCCACGTTTACGTTTACTTAAAGACAAGCAAACATTCAAGTCTGTGGGATTTTGATCGTTTCATTTTCATACGTATTTCTTGCAACATTTTAGAGATGTTTACGATATAGATGCGATGTTTACGTATGATTTTGTATCTGTTTTACTCGTTTTTGTATTTTCGTTTTCATTCAAGTTCTAATGCATATTCGGTATATTTTGGAGCTAAAGGATGCACACGGAACAAAATACTAACATCGAGGATCATAACGGAGCAAACGGGATGAGTATGGGCAAGAACTAACACAGCCCACGCGGGGGCCTTCACCTAGCCCGTGCGGGCTACAACCTCTAGCAAACTCAGCACGGGTCGGGCAGGTCATCAACATGCACGGGTCATCATCGCATGCCTCAGCCTGCGCAGGACACATCTCAGCCCGCGCGGGGCCTAGTTCCAGCGAACAGAACACAGCAAGGGAGCCCGCACGGGGCACACACTCCAACTTAATCAAGAATGGAAAACACACGAAAAAGGTAAAACAGTGGCAACTATGAAAAAAAGGAAAGAAGTGAACGACCAAAAGGAAAAACAAGGAGAAAAGGAAAGAAAAGAAGAAGGAAAGGGGATGAGAGGAGCTAGGAGTCGAGGAGATTCAGTTAGTTTTTTCAGAATTCTTACGTGAGAGAGAGTAGAGAGAGAATGGGAGAAGAAGAACACTCTTACGGAGGAGACATTCAAGGGTGTTGAAGATCAAATCAGGACTTCGGTTTTGTTTGGTTTTCATGTTCTTTACACTTTCTACTTCGATTATATTTTCTTTCGAACGCATGAGCAAGTAGTCGTTTTGTTCTAGGAGAAGGGATTAGCCCTTGGCTATCCCGCAACCGCTTTTGATTTATCTTTGAATGAAATTTCCCGTTTTCGTTTATCTATTCTTTGTCTAAGTGCTAGAATGACTTGTATTTACAGAGGCCAAGCAGATGCATGTGTTAGGGATTAGGAGAAGGACCGAAAGGAGAATTCTAGTCCTAGAAGACTAGGTTTAGAAAAACCAAGGTTAGGCCACAAAAGTAGGGTAGCAATGGTTGAGAGTAAAACGGATGAATCATAAAACTTATGGGTTTAGCTTAAGGTGTCAGCCACGAAAGTATGGGATAACTTGACTATATCACGTGTCTATGCCTTGAGAGAGGGTAGATATCATATTAGGATCGTTTGCCTTAGATAACTTGATCGGGATATCATGATTAGATAGGTTGATTGTTGGTTTTAGTAGTCTTGTGGTGAAACCGGATTCCTAGAACGTTTGTCTCACTGTTAAGAACTCGTTAGTTTATTGTTTTTAGTTATTTCAATCTTAAAACCAATACTTCCTTGTTTGCAAGTTTGATTCATAGTTTGGGTTTAGGTTGTGTTGCGTAGTCTCTATGGGATCGACACCTAAATTACTACACACGTGTCGTGCACTTGCGGATTGTTTTGGGTTAATATTTTTTTAACTTTGAATCGCATCACCTCATACATCTATTTTGAGTGGAGATAAGCTCAGGAATGACTCAAATTTTGAATAAAGAAGTCATTCTACAAAGAAGGAAATAACGCCTCAAAACATGCACGGTCAGGTATGACTTGGTAAACCCTCCTACGTTCGTTTTGAGTGGACATAAGCGTGAAAATGATTTAAATTTTCTATTACAAGAAGTTAAGGGCACGAAACAGAATTAATTATATATTGTACGGATTTATTCAGTCACCATTCATCCATTCTTCATCCATTCATTCACCATTCATTCATAGGAGATCCCTCTCGATGGGAGACACACAAGGAGACGGGAAATGATTCAGGATTACGTCTTGTTTGATATTTCTATGCTCCTTACTATATCTATTTCATTTGTGTTGTTTGGATTCAAACTCATGTCTGAGTAGTTGTTTTGTTCTAGGAGAAGGGATTAGCCCATGGCTATTCCCGATGCTCTTCGATTTATTCTCTAAATGCATTTCTCGTTTCGCTAATCAATTCTTTGTCTGAGCGGTGAATATCTTGTATTTACGAAAGCCAAATAGATGAATGTGTTAAGGATTAGGAGAAGGAATAAAAGGAGAATTCTAGACCTTGAAGATCAGGCTTAGAACAACCGAGACTAGGTCATGAAAGTAGGATAGTAACGGTTGAGGGTTAATCGGATGAATCATAGGTCGTATGAGTTTAGTTTGGGGTATCAGTCACAAAAGTATGGGATAAATGAATTGAATCACGTTCCTATTCCTTGAGAAAGGGTAGGAATTACATTAGGATCGTCCGTCTTAGATATCTTGATAGGAAATACACGATTAGATAGATCGATAGTTTGATTCCAAAGCTATGCGGTGAAACCATATCCTATAACATTTGTCTCATTCCTTCAGAACTCATTAGTTTACTGCATTTTCATTATTGCATCTCACAACCAATTTTCATTGTAGCAAGTATTGATTCTAATTTGATCTTAGTTTGTGTTGCGTAGTCTCTGTGGGATCGACACCTAGAGTGCTGCACACGTGTCGTGCACTTGCGGATAGTTTAGATTAACTTGTTTAACTTGAATCGTATCAAAGCTAAACATTGTAATGTTAGAAAGACCACAAATACATTTTGTGGATATGATGCAAACGCCCAGTTTCTTGCTTCGCAAATGGTGTCTATGGATTCCTTCTCATTGTCTAAACCTAGTGTGTGACATGTATCTTTGAATGTGGGCTACACTCTCTCTTTAAAAATTCTTATGTCTTCAAATGATGTTGGCGCTTTAATTTTGTTCAGGAGCATCCTCAGGTAACATGCTTAACCAGGAGTTGGTGTTACATTGTGTAATCATCCATACGCATATCTTCGTTGTCTTAAGGTCCACCATTTCTTGTTTCGGGTTCCATTCAAACTATATTTGGACGTTAGAATATGTTAATGTTCTTGCATTTAGATAAATTGAGTTGCATTTGAACCATTCAATGAACATCGTACAATGAATATTTTGGTTTTAAATTAATTAGTTAATGTTTTATCTTCATTGAACACAATTGTATATTTTCCTGGTAAATTGAATCATAGTCGTTCAACAGGGATACTTATGTAATAAATATGAAATTTGAAAATTCTCCAGCAAGCTTCACACCCTGCAAAATTTTTACATTGAAATAGTTTTTATTCTCATCGATCGTTTTCACATTTGTGATTGGATGAAATTTTTATATGATCAATGTTATTCTATCAGACCATTTGTTAATGTACTTGAACAAATATTTTATTATCTTTTTCTGTTAACACTATTCTACATTAATATGTGATATGTGCTTCAACAGTCATTGTGTTGTACGATATTATGTAACGATTATCAACTTGAATACCATCCTTGATTATAAATCTATTTTTATATGTTCGTTTATATATATGATATCCTTCGATGTTGATAAACATTGATTCGTTAAATTTCAAGCAATCTCTTTTCGCATGAACCATTGTCCTTTCAACAACTTCGTATAGTATAGGGATTTTTACTTTTTCTAAGATCGTAACAGATATGATGGCATCGATATCTTTGATTTTTGGAACTCCGATGCTCTTTCGAAGAAAACTAAAATGTTTGCATGGGAAAGGTCACATTTTCAAATTAATTGTCTAGACAACTACAATTGGATGTTGACTTTTAGGAGTTAACTCATTGTTTATATTGATATAGAATATATATATATATATATGTATAATATGGTTAAACCTGCAAAAAAATGTGCCAAGAGTCTGGTGTTGTTGTAAATCTAAAATGAGAAAGTTTAATTTCATTTTAAATATTCTCGCTAAAATGCTTGGTCGATCTTTTAATGATAGTTTGTTATTTAGTAAATATCTTTGTATTTCATACCATCTTAGACTCCAAGTGAAAGTTATGAACAGATTGAGGTAGCCGAGCTTTTTGCATATTGTCATTGCATCTAAATAATTTTGTTTCAATCCCACGTTTTATTCCATTCCCTAGGTTTCAATCCCAAGTATTTATATCTCTGAGTATACCGTTCATTCTTTGGTTTGCTTAAATCGTTATATTTCCACGCGCTTACACTCCGCTGTTAATAGAATAAGTTCTTTAACTATTTCAGCCTTACATTAACATGACTGCATCGATTTTGTTGGTTTGGGTCTAAGAGGTGGGTCGAGGCTGTTTTTCTAAGTCCTAAGGGTTAGAGTCGATGCGTAATCATAATAGTTTAATAAAAAGAAAACAAAAATTGCAATGA
Organism: Gynandropsis gynandra; assembly: GCA_036759665.1. NCBI lineage: Eukaryota > Viridiplantae > Streptophyta > Magnoliopsida > Brassicales > Cleomaceae > Gynandropsis > Gynandropsis gynandra. The sequence goes on along the minus strand of CM071872.1, from coordinate 15,395,984 downwards.
CGCAACCTCTTCACTCCGCTAATGTTACAAGACCTTATGAGTATTCCAATCGGAACCTTGGGTTTAAGTAAAAGGTTGTCCTTTTCAACTCCAACGCCCTAGAAACCGAGCACGAAATTTCAAAGAAAAAATGTGTGGAAACCGAAAAGAAGAAAAAGAGAACCGAATAAGAAAGAATGATTGTCTTAAGAATGGTATCTCACGAGAGGATATTAGAATAGGTATGGAGATCGTTTGGATGTCGTCTAGGGGTTTGTGAAATGAACTTAGGATATGTGTAGGATTGGACAACTAGTGACTTTCGATAGATAAAGGTCTGAACTAGGCACGTTTAGATCTATGTTCGTGTAACGCGTTGTTGTGTATGATGGCTGATTTTTTGAACTGCTTGTGCTAGTATCCGAATGTTTTCTAACTCTTACCATGCTTAGTTCTAGTCTTGCTCGAGGACGAGAAAAGGTTCTAGTCTGAGGGAGTTTGTTAACATCTATTTTGTTATAGTATTTTCGTCCGTTTTTATAGTTAGATTCATCATTCGTTTAGATTTTACCAAGCATTAAGCATCATTTAGTCCACTTCTAGCATTTTCTCATGTATTTGTAGGACATGAATATAAGGGATAATAACACGAGCAAATGTCATAAAACTAAGAAAAATCATTATCCATTCGGAAAAGCACGTTCAACATCCAAGAATCATAAACTGAGGAAGAGAAATGGAAGCTAGCCAGCTAGAATACACATGGACACACGGTTGGAGTAAAATGGAAACATGCTGGCTGCTAAACACAAAAATGGAATCCTTCAGCTGGAGCATTGCTTGGAAGGACACAACTGGAGTAAAATGGAAACTTGCTGGAGCAGAAGAGGCAGCACGGTGAGCAAGAAAAGCAAACTCCAACCACTGCAACAAAAAAGTAAACTCCAGCCGCTGCAACAAAAAGGAAACTCTAGCCAAGGGACAAAAATGGAAGTGCACGGCCAAAGAGGAAATAGGAGAAAAAGGAAAAGAATAGAAGAGGAAAGAGGGGGCAAAAGAAAACAGATCAGTTTCGGAGAGAACACACACAGCAACACTCGAGAGAGAGAATTGGAGAGCACGACGCATACAAGGATAGAGACGGTGCGACGAACTCGGAATGTGGAGGAGCTGTTGAAGACTACGATATTAGAATAGAGAGGAATCTCGTTCTTTATCTATGTTTATGATAGACTTCTATTGTGTTTTGTTTTCTAAGTCCATGTCGAAGTACATCCATAGCCACAGGTTAGAGAGCTTTGCCGATATGTAATGAAGTCTTGTGCTTAATGCTTGGTGGTTCTAATGCTTTTATTCTTGTACGCAACCTAAATAAATGATTATGGTATTTGATCATTTTCACAATGATTGGCTGTTCTTAATGCTTTCATTCTTGTACGCAATCTGAATGAATGTTTGTAGAAGTCTAATGAATCTACGCCAGGGGATTACACTTTGGAACTTAGCCATGATTTAGGATCTCAATTGATTTAGATTCTATGCAAGGTCGGTCAATTGGATCTAGGGATTAGGATAGTGGTCTTAATGCATCTAGTGAATGAGATTACACAGTCGGAAGATTGGTAGTACGCACGCTAGATAATGGACAAGTATACGCCAATCAATTCCTACATTAGAGCTTGAATTCCCTAAATTGGTGATAATATCTATGACTAATGATCATGTTAGAACCCCATTGCATTATCGTGCATCTCTCGAAATCTGTGGTGTTTAGTTTATTGAGTTTAATACGATAGTTAGTTAGTTTATCTTTATTTTCATTCCAATATCTTATTTATTCTACACGTCATATTCACTAGTTTACTAGCTTTATTGTTGCATCGATTTCCCAGTGTTTGACACTGGTACGACACGATCCATATTCTTGTAGAAACGTTAGTCTAGGTATTTAGTACTTGAGATTAACCATATCACCTTGTTTTTCCATCATCTTCATCTCATAGAGCTACTCTTTCCTCATGTGATCCTATCATGTACCTTCAATTGGAAGAATTCTGGAAAAGCACCCCTATGGCAGTCAAGAGATCCTCCACAATTCAATGTATCCTATTTGAGAGATCGAATATAACGGATTTCTCGTACGAGTGATGAGATCCACGACTCGAGGCATATATCAAGATGGGAAAAAATTTAACTTCAAATTTTCACACAACAAAACAAACACTAAAACGTTAATGAAGAAACAATTCCAACACAATAGGTTTGTAGCAATAAAAAAAGACAAACTGGGAAAAAGCTGGTGGTGTTACACCACACTCGTAGTGGATGCTAGGCTTAACAATAAATGTAGAAAGACTTACACAATGAGCAGTCATACTGTTGCAAAGTAAGAAGCCTATTTCATATCCAATTCACCACAATCACAACAACCAAAAAAATAGTGTTGTTTTTTGTGGAGTAGTCGTTCATCAACTTGCCTTTGATTTGTTGCTCGTTTGGGCATAAGTTTTTTTTTTTTTTTTACTTTTGGAGGTTGACATTACGTGGAGACATGGATCTCGACATCATTCAAAGGATGCTTGCCCGAGGAGAGATTGAATGAGCCTCTTTCCTTGACGAATTTCATTGAGATATGTAAGTAAGACTGCTACCATTCCTGCAAAATTGCGTCATACCACATGAAATCAGCAAGGAAGAAAAAATTAGTTGGCACTTTGGTTTTAAAGTAGTGACACAAAGGAGAATTTGAGGGGAGCAGCATTAACTAGAGTGTAAGGTTTGGTTATTCCCATATGCATAGGCAAAACAAATGGTGTTAAAAGTCACAAAATGAACTTTTAATAGGGTTGACGTGCTCCGGCACGACAGTATCACCAACAGCCATGGAGGACGACATACCCTAGATCAAAAGATGACTCGAGAGAAATGTTGAGAAGAGAAGAAAGAAATTGGATCGGCTTTGCAACACAAAAGCGACGGGCCACAGTTTGGTAAAACTGGCAAAGGAGATATGAAGACTATAATAGGAAATAAAACAAATGAATCCCAAACCATTCCTCAGCAACACAAACGCCTAAGTATCACACCAGACAGATAGCACCTGCACAAGACAGAAACAAACGACTAACTAAGTATTTTTAGACAATCTTAATCTGCATATGGCATGTCAAACAAGAAGAAAGTATGTCCTAACATAATGCCTATGTATTAGAGCATTATGATGATGGTTTTTATGCATTAAACCTCAGTAAACTATGAAGATTGTGTAGTATAACACATTCAAAGATTACACAGAAAAATAACTTCTCATCTTCATTTTTCTCTTCTCTAACATACACACACCGATACATAGCAATCCGAGGACAATGTAACATCCGTTGTTACTTTCTTTTGATGGTTATACAATTAAGAAGAAGATGAAGGCTATGGGAACTCGCAAATTATCCCGTAGTTACTAAACTAACAATTGGTATCAAAACTCTTGTGGTTTAGGGATCTAAAGGTAAAAGCACAAGGAACAAAAGCACCAAAGTTCAAGCACAAGACAACACTAGATTCAACACCAGTTTCAAATAAGGAAAGCAGAGGTAAAACTCTCCAAACGTGACTTAAAACCTATAGGTTCAAGATGCAGAATATATCTCCTCCCATCCCAGTGTTTGAGGGTAAAAATTACATCCTTTGAATGATTAAAATGAAGACAATGTTGAGATTTATATAGCTGTGGAAAGTAGTGACGGAAGGGGTACCAGAGAGACCTATTATGGGGCAATACCAACAAAAGAAGAATGACAAAGATCCGTGGTTACATGGGAGGACTTAGAGGCAAAGGACTAAACTGCACTGCAACTTTTGTATAGTGCAATATCAGAAAAAAATTTGGAGCTCATCTTCAGCTAGTGAGACTTCTAAGGCAACATGGGACTTGTTGAAAGAGAGGTTTTAAGAAGACACTAAAATAGCTATGATTAAGCTACAAATACTTAGATCCAACTACTACACAATGAATCAAGGTGAAAAGGAGAGCATCAAAGAGCTTGCGAACAAAGTCACAGAACTTGCAAATGAAATGAGGGCCTATGGAGATGAAATTAAAGAAGATGCATTGGTTTCAAAGGTTCTTTGTTCTTTGCAAGAAAGGTTTGACCTATATGTTGGGGTTATTTAACAAACCAAGGTCTTAACAACAATGACAGTAGGAGAACTAGTCATTTCTCTATAATCCCAAGAAGCTAGACTTGATGACATACATGGAGGAGGTCTAGAGGGAGCATTTTATGCTAAGTTTAAGGAATTGAAAGTGTGACAGAAGGCAGATTCATACAGAAAACCATCTAGAAAGCATGATTATAAAGTGAAGGGGAAGAAGTGGTGTTGAATCTTTAAGAAAGACAATCATTTTGAAAATAAGTGTTTCTTTAGAAACAAACAAGAAAAACCAGAGGGCTCTAAGAAGTTCATAGACAGTGGAGCCACAAATCACATGACTCACCAAGCAAGACACTTCACCACTATAGATAAGGACTTTAAAGTTCCTATTAAAATGGAAAATTGAGTTGTTTTACCACATAAGGGAAGGAGATATAGAGGTCATGACCAAGGGAGGAAAAAAGACAATTCGATTTGTGTTTTTGGTCCCTAGTCTAGACAAGAACTTGCTATCTAATCCACAGATGTTAAGGAATGGTTGTGATTTTCACAGAGGAAGCTTGTATTATTAGAAACAAGCAGGGAGTAAAGGTGACTTAAGTGAAATGAAAAACAAAGCCTATCCTCTAGCATGGCTACATGCAAAAGAAGAAGCAAACTCAGCAAGAGAGGAAGAGGACTTATCTTTATTGTGGCAAAAGAGGCTGAGACATTTTGGGTTCCGTAACTTGCAATAAATGAGACAAAAAAATTTGGCTAGAGGTCTGCCATATTTTAAAATGATGAAAGATGGCAGTGTCTTATGATGACATTTATAGATGTTTTCTCTCACATGTTATGGTTATACTTCCTAAGGCTTACTTACTGTGTTCAGGAAATTCACCAATCTAGTGGAGACTCAAACTGAGAAGAAACTAAAAAGGTTAAGATCAGATAAGGGAGGAGAATTTACTTTAGTGGATTTCATAAGGTTTTAGAAGAAAAAGGAATTAAGAGGGAACTTACCGTGGCATTTTTTCCTCAGCACAATGGTAAGGTTGAAAGAAGGAATAGAATGTTGTTAGATATGGCAAGAAGCATGCTAAAGGAAAACGAATTACTAAACCAGTTCTGGGCAGAAGCTATTTTCACAGCAGCTTTCCTTCAAAATCGACTTCTAACCAGAGCTCTTGATTTTAAGACCGCACTTGAAGCATGGAGTTAAGCATGGAGTGAACATAAACCTTCAACAGCTCACCTAAAAGTCTTTGGATGCATCTGTAAGATTTTGATAACTGCACACAAGAGGAAAAAGTTAGATGACAGATTTGAGAAAGGTATTTTTGTTGGTTATAGTAGCCTGAGCAAGTGCTACTGGGTATACAAGCTAGAAACAATTAAGGTTGAAGTGGCTAGGGATATAGTGTTTGAGGAGGATAAACACTGGAACCGAGATACACAATCTGCTACCTAAGTTCCAAGGTTAAATTCTGGTTATGTGAAACAAAGAGAGCACCCAGCAACTCCAAATCAACAAACCTAAGAGTCAAAAGGGAGCTTACCTCAAATAACTCCATTGCTTTTCAGATTGATAGATTGCAATCCAATAGAAGTGGAGTTCTAGATGACAGTGGTAGCTCCTCAAGGCATGTACATGGAACAAGGAGACTTAGTGATTTGTACAGAATATATGAAAATGAAGAAGACGAGACATATGAGGCTCAAGAAGCATGTTATATGGTTTTTGAAGAACCAACCCGTTTTGAAGAAGCAAGCAGAGAACAAGGCAGGAGGGAGGCAATGGATGTCGAGATTTACATGATCAATAAGAACAAACATGAGTTCTTGTTGACAAACCTGAAAATCAAAAGGTGATTAGTGTGAAATGGTTATACAAGGCCAAGACAGATGAGAAAGGAGATTTGTAGAAACCAAAGGCAAGGCTAATTGTAAGAGGGTTTACCCAGACATATGGTCTTCATTATGGAGAGAATTTTGCTCATGTATCAAGGCATGATACAATCAAAACTCTAATTGAATCGACTGCTCAAATGAGATGAGACCTGCATCGAATGGATGTGAAGTCAACTTTCTTAAATGGAGAGCTAACAAAAATGTCTACATAGAGTAACCTCAAGGGTATGAAGTTGATGGTGAAAAAGCTAAGGTCTGCAAACAAACACAAGGCTCTATATGGACTAAAGCAAGCCCTAGGACCTGGTACAACAAGATAGACACATTTTGGTATGATGCAACAATATATGTGAGGATGAAGACAAATATTGTATTGGTCATATGCATGTATGTAGATGACATAATAATCACCGGGAGTTGCAGAAATATGATACAAATGATCAAGGAGAAACTGAGTGCTACATTTGAAATCACTGATATGGGGAAACTGAAGTATTTTCTAGGCTTTGAAGTATCAGATTATGAAGATGTAATATTTCTAAACCAAGCTAAGTATGCCCTAACTCTATAGTAGAAATTCGGCATGCAACATTCAAAGGGTGTGAGTATACCATTCACACCCCATGGAAAGAACATAGAACAAGGAAAAAAGTATAAGGAACAGCCAACTTACCGGAGTATGGTGGGGGGAGTGCTGTACGTAGCTGCCACCAGACCATACATCATGTTTGTAGTTTCATACCTATCTAGATCAAATACTCATCCATCAGAAAAGAGCATGCAAGAAGTGAAGAGGGTAGAGAGGTATCTAGCTGCTACGCTAAACTATGGATTAAGGTTTAGATGCACAAATCATGCGGAATTAGTTGGATATTCATATTCGAATTTAGTTGGTAGTGTGAGTGACTCTAGAATCACTATTAGTTTCTGCTTCACTATTAGGAGTGCAGTGTCATAAACTAAACGACATATAACAATTGCACAATCTACAGCGGAAGCCAAATACACAACATTATGTGTTGTAACAAATCATTCAGTATGGCTGAAACGCCTATCTGGAGAGCTCGGGTTTGATATTAACACAGGGATACTTATCTAATGTGACAACATGTCGGCCATAACAATAAGGAAGAATATTATGCAGCACAAGCGAACTAAACATATACAAATTAAGTATCATGTGGTACGGGAAGAAGAAAACAACCAGAGAGATCGAGTTAAGGTTCGTACCTGGTGAAAAGCGGCTCGCAGACATCCTAACCAAAACGTTGGGGACAAGACAATTTGAGGAACTGAGAGAGAGACTTGGGGTTGAGCCGAAGCCCGTCAAGAGGGAGAATTATAGGGTGTACGTGCTCTGGCACGAAAGTCTCACCGACAGCCGTGGAGCACGACATGCCCTAGATCAAGAGATGACTCGAGAGAGATGTCGAGAAGAGAAGAAAGACATTGGATTGGCTTTGCAACACGTAAGATGGGCCACAGTTGTGGTTTTTTTGATTGGTTGTTTAACTTCCTTTTTAAAGAGGACGAAAATCGCGGTAGTGGTATCATAAATCACTCTTATGTATACATGATACCTAACCCTCCCGAAAGCACTTAAGTTATTAGCGAGGTAAATATGTAGAATGCATTGTGTAAATATAGATAACTCGGGTGTAACCATGGTAGGAGAGATTCTATTGTGGCTTTGCAAGAGTCGCAATAGATATCTTTCGTGAACAAAGAGGCGCAGCTCTCATATGCGACAACATTCACCTTTCTCGAGTAGGATTTGCAGCCGAAATAATACAATCTGCTTGTTGTTAGGACTTCAACAATTGTAACAATGCTAGTGCACACCTAAGATAAAAAGTAGTTATTGTTAGCAAATAAATGTGAGATTAAAAGGATGAAAAGCAGTTATAGTAAGCGGGAACAAAGTGACCACTATAGTATTATGGTGTCGCCAACGACGAGCCGAGGGCTAAGGTGAGGAAAGATTTCGGCGTGTCTAGCAACCCCCTAGGGAGGCTATTGAAAAAATAGATAATAGAGTAATATTATGTAATAAGCATGTGATTGAGCTAAACTATAAATAGAAGGACCAAGTGAAATTGTAAGGCAGAAGATTTTTTTAAGGACTTACTACTCTATGAAATCAGAAATCTAAGTATACGATTGATCTATGAAAAGCTTACTTAAATATTGTACATTTCGTATATTTTTTGGCTGAAACGAAAATGGAGTACCATTAAGTATACAATAGACAAACCAACATGCAGAAAGTATGATAAATGTGAAGCAAGTTTCTATGCATTTCTTTACTACCACTGCAATCATATTCATATATAATATATATATATATATATATATTTATATATATTCTGCCATGCAATAAGACATGCAAAAGATTTTAGAGAATTACTGCTCTAGGGTCGAATTTTGAATAATTGGCAGATCATGACCAACACTCCTCTTGCATCGCATGGTGTTGGGAAAACTTGTAAAGTTCAAAGGCAAATGCATCCAAAAGCGTGTAGTAAAGTATGTTATCAATGTGGTTAGGAGGTAAGAATATGCGGTATCAGTGGACAAAGAGGAATTTATTAGTAAAAACATAATGTGTTGTTAATCCAGTGTAAAAGTAGCAAATTGTTACTTAGTTTGGGTCTTGGAGTTTTATATATAGGTGCCTCAAAGAGCGTCCAGTGTAGAGAGTGCTCTCTAACTGGCGTGTAGAACAACATATATCTTATTGTGTTCAATTCCAGAAAAAATGCAACAGCTTTAAAATCAAATACGAGTTGAAATTAGTAAATGGTAAGCCAAATCTGAAAGGCCATTCTCACTCAATGCTCCAGCGACACCGGTATCGAAGGAGACAAATTCAAGTATTTATCGATATATGGAATTTCATCGCATTCCCTAACAAAGGAAGAATTTTTGTCGTGATGCAATCATATCGCATCTCAATATTTCTTGGCTTCCACGGTTTGTTCATGTGAAAATTCTGGATGAATACAACTTTCTTTCTTAACTTTAAGTCGGATCCAACAGAAAATTTTGACAGTCCCAAAATCTTCCAAAATTGCGGACTTTTACAGATGTTTCATCTGTAAATTTTAAAGATTCAGTGACATCCCGAGTTCACTCCCTAATCTGTCCCAATATGTGCTTAATTTGTCTAAAAATTACCAAAAATTGTTTATATAAAACACTACACCCTCTTTCATTTTCAACACAAAGTTATCATACAATTCAATTCATATAATCTTATTATATTATATTATAATGAATCAATGTAAAGATCGAATATTTTAGTTTCAAGATAATAGATGTACAAAAGAATTAATATGTAAATTCAAGACGTTACAAAATTGTTTACGATGACGATAATTGATAACACTGAAAGTGTATCATTATTAGGATAGGTTTTTACATCATTTTCGCATGATTCTTACATCGTCTACATACTTATCCGATTCTATTTTGAGCTTCACACACCCGTTTTATTGGTTTTCAGGTTTCTAGGCGACAAGGCCTAAATGAGATCAATATGAAGGATTCCTGTCGAAAACCACAAGATTTGAAGAAAAATCTACTCAGAGCCGAGACCGAGCTCCAGAACCCAAAAGGACACCCGAGCAACGAGCGAAAAAGAGGAATATCAAGATCACAAGGGTGCCCGACCGGGCACTATTCTCCACCCGCTCGGGTAAAGTCTACGGGGTTTGTCCATGCAAGAATACACGACCGGGCACATGAACAAGGAGATCGGGTGATCACTACCCGATC
>CM071872.1:15372186-15382466 GCA_036759665.1 Gynandropsis gynandra | reverse complement strand
GACCGGGTAGGTCATGTTTGGGGCACCCGATCGGGCATCTTCATCTCACCCGATCGGGCATCGGATATTTACCAGGTAGGTTAAAACCTCGAGTAACCCGAGCGGCACTACCCTCACAAAACGAACAACCCGATCGTGCTCTCTAGATTGGCGACTTTCTCACGACGATTTCAGTCACCGGAGCCACTCGGATACCGCCGCCGTTCGCAACCACCGGTGAAAACCTCGGGTCCTCGAGAAACCCCCACCCTTTCCTCTCCAATTTCTGAATTTTCCTTGTCCAATTCGCGAAATCAAGGTAATCCCGAAAACTTTTTCGATCTTAGGCCTAGCATGGGTTAGATTTAGGTCTGAACAGGAAGAATTAGGCAAAATTCAGTCAATTTTGTCAATTTCGCGAACTGCAGATCGCGAAATCGCGACACCACCCGATCGGGCAGGGCTAGCGCCCCGATCGGGCCGAGCAACATGCACCCCGCTCGGGCGACTTTCTCGCCCGAGTCGGGCAGGTTCACGGGGTATTTCGACTGAAATTTACCCGATCGGGCAGTTACTGATACCCGATCGGGCACTCTGCATTTCGGATTACGTATTGATTTTTATCCTTTGATTGTTTTGCAGATGGCCTGTAAATCTTCCCAGAGCACCAAGAAACGTCGATCTGAAGCACACGACCCAGAACACGGATGGTCCGTGAGATCCGACATGATCACGGAATTGACGCCATACACACCAATCACCGCATCTCACCAAAAGTACAAGTACAACATCGCATCTTTCTACCCCCGCCAAAAGACGAGATTCACTGAGGTACAGTCGAGGATCTACACATCCCGTTTCCTATCATCCGAGGCGATGAGTGCCCTAGGCATCACGGAGCATATTGATACCATCTTCAACACCCTAGGATGGACGGGATTAAGAACGGCGAAGGAGCATACTTACCGCAGGCTCACAGCAGAATTCTTCGCCACATTCACAGCCTTCTTCGCTGAATCCGAGGATAGAGAGAAGACGTTTATGGAATTCCGCCTGCTGAGGCAGAATTACCGGATTACAGCGAGGCAGTTTGCCTCAATACTCGAGGTTCCGCACGGCACTTATGTGAGATTACCCGACATCAACCGGAACCGTCAAGGGGAGTTTTGGTCGCAGATCGCGTTTGGTGAGTACTCGACAAGGTCGAAGGCGAGTCATATTCGCCACCCAGCCCTCAGGTATTTTCATTACTTCCTAGTCTCATCGATTCTAGGAAAAGGAGCACAGGGCGGTGTTAACCACACCGAACTAGGCTACCTGAGGCGGGCAGTACAGACGGAAGTAGCGGATGATGACGTGGATATGTTGTCCGTCGACCTAGCATCATCGGTCATTGGACACTTCTTAGACATATCCACCGAGGCAGTCTGTACAGAGACAAAGATCATGTGCGGTGGGATAGTTACTATGATAGCACGTAGGCTCGGGATCAATCTTGGGATACTGGCCGACGATAGGATTAATGAGGAGCCAGAGTTAAACCTCCAGCACTTGCGAAACCGACGAGCGGTCACGTTAGAGAGGTACAACGTCATCTGGTGTTACAAGGATGAGCACGGTAGGAGCATTATTGAGGAGCCAGAGTTGAACCTCCAGCACTTGCGAAACCGACGAGCGGTCACGTTAGAGAGGTACAACGTCATCTGGTGTTATAAGGATGAGCACGGTAGGAGCCTAGAGGTTGACATTAGCGAGATAGTAGTACCGGGTTTAGACGAGGAGGGATCCCGATTTAGGATTGACCCGAACTTCGGGCACATCGGCCCGAGGGTAGCAGAGATGGATCCACCTCCCGCAGCCGCATCTAGACCGTCTTCCTCGAGGCGAGGCAGGCGACGCGCCACACACTCGCGCGCGCGTCCTGAGTACCCCCACAGCAGATCCGACTTTCCTTCCATGGAAGGAGTCTCCGACGCCCTCAGGTACGTTGCGGAGGAGACTAGGTACCAGTCTTTTATGGCTGAGCAGAGGTACGATTTGGAGGCTGCAAGGTATGCGGGGCAGCAGCAGTTTCACGAGCAGTCGATACAGCATACCTATTACCTCACCGAGTCAGTCCGGCGGTTTCAGCAGCTGAGCATGACGCATTATCAGGAGCCTTACATCCCGATTCCGCAGGACTACCACACCGGAGCCATCCCCTACCATCCTCATATCCCGTACGAGCTACAGGGATTCTACTTCCCACCTGGGGAAGGAGCCACGGGAGAGCCAGCAGACATACCGAGTACCCGCGATGGAGCGGACGAGGATTAGACTTCTCTTTCCTTCTTTTTCCTATTTCATTTTCTTTTTATTTTTCTTTTATGGACCATTTTATTTTTTCTTGTTTTTAGATAGCTTTTGTGTACGCTCTTTTCAGACTCATTAGTACTCTTCGTTCTACTCTTCTGTATTGCATGCCATATCACAGGTCTTTCACGTTACCAATGCATTAGAGCGCAAGATTCACTACATCCGAGCATATCACGATCCGAGAAAGTTACACGCACACACCAGGTGTATTCGTTACCACTTTTACGATTTCTCGATCTTTTTACATGTAGAGGTCCCTTTTAGGTCTAGAACACCGGGACTGTGTTCCGTTCAGGTCTGGGGGGGGGTTTTTCTTACATTCATTGATATTCGGATGCATATTTAGAGCGGCATGATTAGATTAGGATTAGGATTTAGAAATAAAATGGATCTAGCAAAAATTCTTTCGGATTTAGTCATATTTTTGCTACTTTTTTGAATCGTGGATAATAGTTTAGGTTTGCTTAGAAGCCTTTTTAGATACCGTTTAGTCGAGTAGCTATGATTGAAACCCTATGTCTAGTTGAATTCACCCTTTAGATCTCGATACCAAGTAGACATATCTCCGTAGATACCGTTTAGCTATGCATCATTGATATATTTAGCGTTCTAGAGTTAGAGCACAATCACACGCTTATACTCCGCTGTCGTCTAGGATAAGTTTTACGCTTTTCCGAGTTAAGAATGACATGAGTACATCGACATTCGATGGTTCTGGTCTAAGTGGTGGGTAGAGAAGCTATTCTACGTCCTAAGGGTTAGAGTGTTGCGTAATCAAGAAAAAGAAAAAGAAAAAAATAAAGAACAAAAAAAAAGTCAAAAACGCAACTCTTCACTCCTCTAAGGTCGCGCAACCTTATGAGTGTGCCATAGGCAGCCTGGGTCTAAGTAGAAAGCTACCCTCTTCGACTTCGACGTCCTAGGAACAAAGCGTGTATCTAAGTGCGAAAAAAAATGAATAAGAACGAGAAAAGAAAATTACTCAGCAGATGCCTCGTGGTACATGGACACGAGAGCCATCGCATACCTTACGTCACAACCAAATATACTCAAAACTACTTTTAATTTGAGCATTAAACCGCGTGTCTATGTCGGCGATGGATCCTCTATTCCCGTTTCTCTATTAGTCAAATGACATTACTTACACCCCAACCGTAGCTATGACCTCACCAACGTTCTTGTTTCCCCAGTCATTATCAAGAACCTCATTTCGGTAAGACAGTTTACTCGTCATAATAATTGCTCTATCGAATTTGACGCTTTTGGTTTTTTCTGTGAAGGACAAGCTAACTCAAATGACTCTACTCCGTTGTGATAGCTCGGGTCCTCTCTATTCACTATTGATAACACTGAAAGTGTATCATTATTAGGATAGGTTTTTACATCATTTTCGCATGATTCTTACATCGTCTACATACTTATCCGATTCTATTTTGAGCTTCACACACCCGTTTTATTGGTTTTCAGGTTTCTAGGCGACAAGGCCTAAATGAGATCAATATGAAGGATTCCTGTCGAAAACCACAAGATTTGAAGGAAAATCTACTCAGAGCCGAGACCGAGCTCTAGAACCCAAAGGAACACCTGAGGAACGAGCGGAAAAGAGGAATATCAAGATCACAAGGGTGCCCGACCGGGCACTAATCTCCACCCGCTTGGGTAAAGTCTACGGGATTTGTCCATGCAAGAATACACGACCGGGCATATGAACAAGGAGATCGGATGATCACTACCCGATCGGGCGTGTTCTAGATACCCGCTCGGGCAATCAGCCATCCATTCTGCCCCGTAAGTTTACGCGACTCGGGCTCCTCAACCACACGATCGGGTGACCACTACCCGATCGGGCGCAACGTTCAACACGGTCGGGCAAACCTCTACCCGACCGGGCAACACAACTGCCCGAGCGGGCCGCGTAATCCGTAACAACCTAGATCTAAGTTTCAAACAAGCAAATAAAAGGAAAGGAACTTCTTTAATGCTTAGTTTTATGATTTTTACTCTTGATTTACGGTTCTATGCTTAGCAATATCAATCATATGTTAGTGCTGACCGCTCAACAACAATGGATGTCGAACCTTGCTGGAAGGTTAAGGAACGAATCCGGTCCGCTAAGTAGTAGATTAAGTTTTGGCTAATGAGAATCTGACCGGTCGGTTAGCCAACTTAGGGATAGTGATTGCGGTCTTAATGCTGCCATGGTGCGTGTTAATCGGCTGTCGGAAGGCAGGGTTGCATGTATCCATGGTTAGGAGGTTTAGGCTCGGAAGAATCACTCCTCGACCGTAGAGCATGAATTTCCCGTTGTCAAGAGTAGGTTGTGGATCTATGATCTTTAGTCGTTCATGTATGCATTATCCGGTATCCCGTACACCCGTAGTATTCATCATATCTAGTTCATCTTTACCCTCATTCCGTTGTCTCCATTAGGATAGATTTAGGACCATTAGAACCATATCCCCTCCTATCACCTTTCTTCCTAGTTTAGTTTTGTTCTTAGTTTAGTTGTATTAGTCCCTGAGATCGACCCTGGTACTACAAGATCCGTATACTTGCGGTGAAGTGGACTAGGTTAATTATAACTCGCGTTTCCACACGTCAATAATTCAACAAATTTTACAAAAAAACCGGAAAGATTGTTCGTCCATGCGTGAAATGTTAAATTTTTAATTTTTTAACAATGAAACTACGTGGAATCATCTTTATTGAAGATGTTTCACTCTCAATTATTTTATATGGTTATCTCACGGGAAAAATTTTTGCACCACGAAGTATTAATGTTGTTGAGATTTTAATAATAAGGATATTGCACATAATGAGGTAGGTGTGACGAGTGAAGATCTATAGTGAACCCTTACATGGAAATTTTGCTGAATATTTTGGGTATAAGAAATTTAAAAAATGATGAAGAAAATATGAATGCAATACAAAAAGATTTTTTGAGATGTTAGAAAGTATTAGATATCCGCTTTATAACATTTGTAGAATAGTTTTTTCCATTTGTCGTTGATATCTCGATGACTAAATCCACTATCTAGGAAATCAACGTACTCATCTCTTGATGCAGCAAATCGAACATCTAGATGCATGAAGAACGTAATCACGGTCCCTAAATAGATTAACCAATCGGTTAGATTCTCATTAATCTAATTCATTCTAGGGTTAATTCCGAGACTCAAATCTGACTTCTTAGCCAAGACAAGCCTCTAAACTCATTCAAACAAGTGATTAACAAGGATGAAAGCATTAAGAACAACCCATCAAACCAATTGAGAGAACAAATCCGAAATCAAGCATTAAGATCCAAACAAATGTATTACAAAAGCATCCCTAACCCATGGCAAAGAGGTTTACTCGGAAATCATAGAAAAGCAAAGAAATAATGTTTCCATCTTCCTTATTATCTTTAACTCCCAAAATTGGCTTCTCTGCTCTAGCCTAGCCCCCAGGCTCTGGCCTCCCCTATCTACAAATTGCCTCCTTTCCCTTTATACGGTGTGTCTTTACTTTATGATCAACCGCGTCCGGTTTCCTTTTCTCTTCAAGCAGCGTGCTACTTAAGCTTTTTTTTTCCTTTTTTCGTTTTAGGTTTATCTGCCCGACCGAGCATAAAAAGCAGCTTGGTCGGGCACTCATCTACTAAAGGGATCACCAGGAAAATGGAGTTGTTCGGATCGTGTGTTTGCTTCGGGGCATGTTCTGGTTGGGTGAGCCCGATCGGACTGTCTAAGGTGCTCGTTTGGGCGCTAGACTTTAATTGCACGAGCTCTCTGCTTCCATTCACCCAATCGTGCTGCTGGATGTGCTCAGTTGGGCACAATACACAACTTGATCGTGCAGTTCTGAATTTAGGTAGTTTTGGCGGCATTTGCTTGTTTTTGCGTCCCGATATCTTCGTTACCTACAAAACACGAGAAAATGATAGAAGAAGCCTCAATTATGCTTAATATGTCGGCAAAGTCTGAAATCATAGTAAGAGTAATCCTAGAAAGGGATGAAAATACTAAGTCAAACTCTCCTAGGCTTGAGCCTTTGTTTGTCCTCAAACAAAACTAGAGTTAAGCACAAGAATATTCAAACAACAACCGGATACTAGAACAAGTACTTGAAAATCAGCCATCATGCACAACAACACGTCACATGAACATAGATCTAAGCAAACTTAGTTCAGAATTCTATCGACCGAAAGCCACGAGCCGTGCAATCCAACACATAACCTAATTTCATTTCACTAACCCCTAAACAACATCCAAGAATTCTCCATACCAATTTACCCATGCATACATGAGACACCTTTCTTAAAGACAATTACTTTCGTCTTCTTTTCTTTTTTATACCACGCTCAGTTTCTAGGGTGTCGGAGTCGAAGATGACAACTTTCTACTTAGACCTAGGCCACCAATTGGCACACTCATAAGGTCTTGTAACCTTAGAGGGGTGAAGAGATAGAATTATTGAAGAGCTGTTTACACCAAACTATTGAGATCATGCATCAACTCTAACCCTTAGGACGTAGAAAAACACTTCAACCCACAACTTAGACACGCACCATCGATATCAATGCACTCATATCAATGTAAAGCAAAAATAGCTAGAAGCTTATTCTATTGAAAACGGAGTGTAAGCGCGAGGAATCATAAGAATAGAAAAGTAAATCTAAAAGGTGCCCGACCTAGCAAAGACTAAATGATATACTCGGAGATATAGACACTTGGGACTGAAACCTAGGGGGCGGATACAACGATAAGCTATGGATTCATGCACAACTACTAGACTAGCCAATATCTAAAAGTCATTTTTAGCAAACTTAGGCTTTTATTCTCGATTCGAAAAATTCACATAAAAAAATGCTAAAGCTCAAAGTCTCATACTAGAAATCCGGTAGGAATCCTTAAAAATGACGTAAATGCTAAAATAAAAAGAAGAAATCAACTTCTAACCCTAATCGCAAGCATACACCTGGTGTATTCTGCTTTCTCGAGTTGGCGGTACAACTAGATATTATACGCGTCTACTCCATTATGGTTGATATCAAAGTGGAGAATCTGTGAAAAGAGTCAAACAATCCAAAATAGAAAGAATATGATACATCGTATTAGAGTTCATACATGGGAAAAAGGAAAAGAGTTAAATCCTAGATATAAAAAATGAAGGAAAAGGGAAAGGATACGAAGCTTGAAATAAAAAAGGATGCAAAGCTCAGGTTGCCTCTCGAGAAGCGCTTGCTTATGGTCCTGAGCCTGACTGAGATTCTCTACTCGTCATCATCGAGGTGGGCGTCCTCATCGTCGTCGCCGCGTGTGTCGTCCCCTTCTCACTGAGTACCCAAATCCTAATGCACGTATTGGTGCCTTCTCAATGCTACAATCGGGTTTAGAATGCTTCACGCATGGAGAAGACTTTAAAAATTCAGCCGAAATATTGTTCACAAAGAATGCCCGGTCGGGTAAAGAACACTGAACGGCCGGGCTCTTTGCAAAATCAGTTAACCCGACCATGTTCTTCATAAGCTCGGTCCTGCTATGTTCCCATATGATCACCTGGTCGTGCATATCTTACAGCCCGGTCAAGCTGTAGATGTTTTCATTTGTTGTCGAAAGGAACGCACAGGTCAGGCACTTTGTTTGCTCGGTCATGCCGTTGTCAAAGGATGTAGCCCGATCGGTCATCACCAAAAGCCCGATTGGGCTTGTAGTTGTCCCATTTTGTGCCAAAGAAAATGCATGGGTCGGGCTTAGGTCTTGCCTGATATTGTTGGTTGTGGTAAAGATGACCGGCCAGGCATGCCATGCTGCTCGGTTGAGCATGGATCAGCTTCATCACCTTTCTCCACTTTCAAAGTGTCCGGGACTTATTGGTACCCATGAACTTCATATTCATCAGCATAAGCAACTCTTTTGCTATCCATTAGAGCTATTTCCAATGGTTTAATGTCTCTAAACTCTAAAAGCACTTCATTGGCAAAGTCATCTAAAACATCTACGGAGAATACGAGCTCTACCACGAATGGTTTCTTGAGACTTTGATTTAACTAAAACTCCACGGTCTCCTCTCTTATTTTCATCATCAATCTCCATGCCCTTACATGGATAATGGAATCTATAGTGTTGACGAATGGTCTTCCCAAAATGATAGGTACCTTTGCATCTTCCTCCATATCTAAAACCACAAATAAACAAGGACATAATAATCACCTACTTTGAGTGGTAAATCTTCCAAAATCCCCACCGGAAAATTCACTGAACGATCAGCCATCTGTAGTACCATCCTCGTGTGTTTCATCTCACCTATATCCAATTTCTTACAAATTGACGATGGTAGTAGGCTGACACTAGCCCCTAAGTCACAGAGGGCTTTGTCAATAGCAACATTTCCCAGCTTATAAGGAATGAAGAAGATACCTGGGTCGGGTAACTTCTTTGGCAACCTATATTGGATAATGTCATGTGTCACAGCAGTGATCATCAGTGTTTCCTCTTCCACACTATGCTTCTTGGTGAGGATATCCTTGAGGAATTTAGCGTATAAGGGTATCTGCATGATTGCTTCATGGAAAGGCATTGCGATTTCCATCTTTTTCAATCTCGCTGCGAACTTAGCAAATTGTGAGTCGTCAGCTCGTTTCCTCTGACGATCGGGAAATGGAAAAGGGAGAGGTCTTGGTGGCGGCGGCACATAGATTGGTTTCACTGCCTCCTCATCTTGTGTTTCCTTAGGACCCTCGGGTTCACTAGGCTTCTCTGTTGGATTGTTAGAGCATTCTGCCTTCTCAAGAATTTGGGGTGCAACGTCTGCAAGTTGTGTCTCGTTTCTCAGCATGATGGCATTGCAGTGCTCACAAGGATTCGGCTCATGTTTTGCTGGTAGAATTCCTTGCGGTTTAAAAGAACTCGCAACAAGTTGTGCAACTTGGGTGTCTAAGATCTTCAAGTGCGTCTGAATTTTCTCAACTTGCTTCTTTAGGACATCCTGATCTGCTCTCATGCCTCTCAGCTCAGCATTTTGATTTTTCTGCTCTTGGAAAATTTGGGCAAGCATGGATGTGATATCAACATTTGCCTCTTGTTGCGAAGGTGGTGCCAGTACCCCTCTCTATTGATATCCTTGATAGCCTTGGTTCTGCACTTATGCTCTAGGATGAAAATTTTGATTTTAAGGTTATCTCTGAAGCGGCGTAGGCTGATATTTTCCTTGTAGTGTGTTCAAGACGTTGTCGGTGTTCTTGTAGGAAAATTTGGGATGGTTCCTCCAGTCCGTATTGTAGGTGTTGGAGTATGAGTTGTTGGCAACATAATCACATCCGTAATCTCCTAAAATCTGTGGGAATCGGAGGATACTTGGTGCATGGTTGCAATTTGCAATTTCATCTCGGCAAGTTCAACACGCAAAGCAAGCACCTCATTGTTCGTTTTCCCTAGTTGGTAGCCGACGACTATACTCACCCGATGAAGTATCTCTGCCCTTGGCTATCATCTCCATCTTGGCCTCAATGGTGGTGAATGGGAGGTCATGTAGAGAACTACCATAGGCAGCGTTCAACTAATGTTTTACGTCATCACGAAGTCCCTCAATAAATGTAGCTATGACGTACCTCTTGTACATCCAATCGTGAGGACATTCTCGTTGGTACCCTTTGAATCGCAACCAAGCTTCAGGAAGACTATCTTTATCCTCTTGCACAAATGAATTTATCTTTTTCTTCCATGACTGCATCTTATGGAGTGAGAAGAATCACATCATGAAGCATTCTTCGAGTTAACTCCATGTGTGAATGGAATCAGGTTGTAGAGTGTATAGCCATTCAAGTGCATGCTCCTTAACTAAGAATGGGAAAGCAAAAAAAAATTATCGCTTCATTTTTTATCCTGGGGTACGCTTTCATGTTTGAATACAACATCTTAAATTGAGAAAGATGTTGGTTCGGGTCCTGACGCGATCCCACAGGA
>CM071872.1:15361724-15372160 GCA_036759665.1 Gynandropsis gynandra | reverse complement strand
TCTAGACAAGGTTAGGGTTGGATATGCCTTGCTGCAACGGATTGCACAAGGGTGTGTGGGGCGAGTGGTCACACGAGAGATGCGGAAGGCTCTCGATTCACCGTTTCGTCTCCGATGGATATTACGCACCAACGAAGGTTGAACAACCGTTGGATATTACACACCGACGAAGGTTGCTGGATATTACGCACCAACAGCCAAGAACTCACAAGGAATTCGAAAGAAAATCAATAGATTGATTCAAAAGTTTGATTGAAAAAGTTGGATGAATTGTTCAAAGGGGTGGCCGGCCATTTAGATAAAAACAAGGCCATGCAAATTCAAAAATTGCATTAAATGCTCAAACTTTATGCACGGCCTCTAATTAATGTCTTGATATCTTCAAACAAGAAGATAATTTCTTGCTGGACGTGCAAATGGGGATGCGTTCTTCTTGGGTCTCGGGTCATTAATTAGGTCGCGGGAATAAGTGACTCGTGGCCTTGTTAAAAACCCGTCGTCGGAAAACCCCGTGGGACAAAACCGACGAAGGGAAAAGAGTACACGCGGGTCACTTAACCTAATTAATAACCGTTGCGGATTGAGCTTCGGCTTGAATGACGTTCTTTAGGCTCGTGACTTCACGTGAACTTGAATACTCTTCATGTGCGTGGATGGTCGTAAGAATCCCGACAATGGCGTCTTTGAGCTTCGCGGCCTTGGCCCGGGTCATGGGACCAGCGGGTATGATCAAGGCTCTTTCCTCCATAGCTCTGGCTCGGGTTACGGGACCTACGTATCTTGACCTATCCGCGTCTCGGGTCGCGCTGGTGACGGTCGCATCTCGGGTCGTGCTGTTGGCATCTCGGGCCGCGCTGTGGGCATTTCGGGCCGCACTGACTTCTTCTTCTTCCGCGCCGTAGGTCGCGTCCTCTTCTGCGTTGTTGGTCGCGTCTTCGGCTTCCTTCGGGATCATATCATGCTCCCCTACTTGAAAGGATTTGTCCTCAAATCCGCATGATCTGCAACAAAAGGCATTAAGTCAGAAACGTTGAAACTAGAACTTACATTATACTTACCTCGCAGATCTAGCCGGTAGGCGTTGTTGCTGATCTTCTTGGTTACAGTAAACGGGCTGTAGATCCGGAACATTAGCTTTGACTTCCGCTTGTTCGGAAAACGTTCTTTCCGCGGGTGAATCCAAACATGATCACCGGGCCTGAAAATCATTCGCTTTCGAGCTTGAATACACCATAGGTAATGATGCCATGTTTGCAACGCTCTCATAAGCGCGTATAGCTCCTTTTCGTAGGTGGCATAAATTAGAGTGGCACCTCTGAGCTTCTTGCTAAAATAAGCAAATTGTTCTCGTTCCTGCATTAAAATCGAACAAATTCCTACACCAGTTGCATCAGTTTCAAATGTCTTAAGGAAATCAGGTAAAATTAACGGAGGGGCTTGAGTAAGCTTTTAGCGTTTCGTTTGGAACGCTTCTTCTTGTGCTTCTTCCCACCCAATGTTGTCCTTGATAACTTCGGTGAGAAGGGATTCCAAGGTGCTAAAGTCCTTCACAAATCGACGTTAAAACCCCGCGAGTCCATGGATGCAACGGACTTCCCGGATGGTCTTTGGACTAGGCCATTCCTGAATGGCTTTGACCTTCTCTTCGTCCACCTTGACTCCATCTGCACTTATAACAAAACCTAGAAACCCAACATTATTTGTACAATAGGTACACTTCTTAAGATTAGCATATTGTTCTTCTTTCTTAAGTACTCATAGATCCGATTCTAGGTGTCCAATGTGTGCTTCTAAGTCTTTACTATAGATCATCATATCATCAAAGCAAACCACTAAGAATCTACCTATAAACTCTCTAAGAACTTGGTTCATTAGACGCATGAAAGTACTAGGTGCACTTGTTAACCAAAAAGGCATCACTAACCACTCATATAATCCATGATTAGTTTTAAACGTCATTTTCCATTCGTCACCTCCTTCATCCTAATTTGATTGTATCCATTTTTAAGGTCAATTTTAGAAAATATCCTACTTCCATGTAATTCATCTAGCATGTCATCTAGCCTAAGAATAGGATGTCGATACTTCACCGTGATGTTGTTGATTGCACGATAATCAACGCACATGCGCCAGCTGCCGTCTTTCTTTGGCACGAGTTGTACGGGTATGGCACATGGACTCATACTCTCGCGAATATGTCCCTTGGCCATAAGCTCCTCCACTTGCCTCTGCAGCTCCTTTGTCTCCACGGGATTGGTTCGGTAGGCTGGCCAATTTGGTAACGTGGCTCCGGGAACGAAATTGATTTGATGTTCGATTCCACGTATCGTAGGCAATCCGGTGGGGTTCTCTTCGGGAAAGGCATCGCTGTATTCCTGCAATAATTTAGAAATCTCACTCGGCAGCACCGGTGCAAGGTTAGCTAAGCTCGAGAGAGATTTCTTATATACAAACAATAATATGGACTGATTCGAGTGAAAAGATTTCTTGATCTCACCCAATTTCGCATAGAAGTTCGAAGACTTAAGCACACGTTCTCCTTGCTGTTTTAAGTGCATTTGATCTTGCTGCACTTCCTTTGGTGTCTTAGGAATAAGACTCATTTTCCTGTCATTATTCTCGAGAGAATGGTGGTTAGTAAAATCATCATTTATTACCTTAGGATCCGATGGTTGCGGACTACCGAGAAGGGTAGGGCTTGTATCCATTGGAAGAACGTCACACATGATCTCGTCCTTGTATTCACCAATGGTGATAGGTACGACCACTTGGTTGGTCACGTTCATTTTGCGATTCTCTTGAAGCCATTGTAGTTTAGAAGACCTCGAGTGCTTCTTGACCTCTAAATCGAGTTCTTCTTCATAATCATTGGTAGAAGATTCAGATTCTTTGTCCTCGGATTTACTCTCACCATCCTCACAAAATATCATAAATCCTTTGTTTGGACATTCATCCGCATAATGATCTCGTCCATGAAACTTGAAGCACTTCGCATTTCGAGCCCTCGATGTAATGCCCTCGGCATTTCCTTTTGTCTCGTAGAGCCGATGGAACCACTTTGATTGCATCTCGTGTTGCTGGAGCAGATTTGTCTCTCCATGGATAGCTCGGTTTTTCCTCTCGTGGTTGGATGTATTTTTCAGCTCAAAGTTAGAACGAGAGCTCCTTCTTCGCTGGAGTTGTTGATCGTTTGGAATCGATTTGTGTAACTTTCGGCGATTGTGATTCGGAGCATATCGCTTGCGCATTATGGCTTTCATTTCCAGCCACGTCTCTATAGGTTTCTCTCCATAACGTCGCCTAGAAGTCACGAACTGATCCCACCAACTCAAGGCGTAATCGTAGAACTCCTTGGCCGCCATCCTAACCTTCTTGGCCTCGGGGTAATGTTGACAACCGAATACGAGTTCCACCTTTTTCTCCCTTCTAGGTATGCCTCCGGGTCGGCCTTGCCATGGAACCCAGGGATTTTTAATTTGAGACCAGCGAGGTCGTCCCCCGGATCGTCTCTCCGCTCCCTTGGCGCGCGTCGCCGCCAGTGACTACTTCGGGACGAGGATGAGCTGCCTCGTTCGTAGTAGTTGTTGTCCTCCTCTTGCGGGTTCCTCTCACGTTGCTGGAACTCTGGAACGTTTCTTGGCCAAATGGGACGTTCGGCCCGAAATTCTTGACGAAATTCCTCCATTTTGTTGTTGATGCTTTACTCTAGGCGAGCCGCGAGAGCCTCAATGAGTCTCTGATTGACACGGCTTTGATCGGCTCCTATTTCACCCATGCCGTCTTAGGTTTTTTCTTGCGTATACCTACTCGTGAGCTCCTGCACACTTAACAAACAGAGCAGCCACAAGCGGAAAGAAAAACAAACACAAACCTTAGACAAGAACACGTACGGGTATAGTCGCGAACGCACACGTATGAATAAGATTCAACCGCACGGACTAGATACGTACGAATAAATTTTCAAACACACGAACTAGACACGCACAAATATCTTCTCACACGTTCGCAAATATACGTACACAATAGGTCCTTAATCGCACGAAATATATATACGCACACGATAGACTACTAAAGTTAAATATAGGCGCGCGAGTTATTTTAATCGTATAACACGGATTCGTTCAAGCTAATCACTCCCGGGATAAACTTTTGAACGTTCGAATAAACTTTTATATATATATATGTATTTATTTTCTGTAGGATTCAAACAAGTTATGACCGAATGATCAAAACGAAATTAAACTAACCTTTTGACGCTAGAACGAGCTCTGATACCACTTGACGCGATCCCGATTGAATCGACGCTCTAGACAAGGTTAGGGTTGGATATGCCTTGCTGCAACAGATTGCACAAGGTTGTGTGGGGCGAGTGGTCTCACGAGAGATGCGGAAGGCTCTCGATTCACCGGTTCGTCTCCGATGGATATTACGCACCAACGAAGGATGAACAACCATTGGATATTACACACCAACGAAGGTTGCTGGATATTACGCGCCAACAGCCAAGAACTCACAAGGAATTCGAAAGGAAATCAATAGATTGATTCAAAAGTTTGATTGAAAAAGTTGGATGAATTGTTCAAAGGGGTGGCCGGCCATTTAGATAAAAAACAAGGCCATGCAAATTCAAAAATTACATTAAATGCTCAAATTTCATGCAAGCCCTCAAATTAATGTCTTGATATCTTCAAACAAGAAGATAATTTCTTGCTGGCTGTGCATATAGGGATGCGTTCTTCTTGGGTTTTGGGTCATTAATTAGGTCGCGGGAATAAGTGACTCGCGGCCTCGTTAAAAACCCGTCGTCGGTAAACCCCGTGGGACAAAACCGACGAAGGGAAAAGAGTACACGCGGGTCACTTAACCTAATTAATAACCGTTGCGGATTGAGCTTCGGCTTGAATGACGTTCTTTAGGCTCGTGACTTCACGTGAACTTGAATACTCTTCATGTGCGTGGATGGTCGTAAGAATCCCGACAATGGCATCTCTGAGCTTCGTGGCCTTGGCTTGGGTCACGGGACCAGCGGGTATGATCAAGGCTTCTTCCTCCATAGCTCTGGCTCGGGTTACGGGACCTACGTATCTTGACCTAGCCGCGTCTTGGGTCGCGCTGGTGACGGTCGCGTCTCGGGTCGCACTGTTGGCATCTCGGGCCGCGCTGTGGGCGTCTCGGGCTGCGCTGACTTCTTCTTCTTCCGCGCCGCAGGTCGCGTCCTCTTCTGCATTGTTGGTCACGTCTTCGGCTTCCTCCGGGATCATATCATGCTCCCCTACTTGAAAAGGATTTGTCCCCAAATCCGCATGATCTGCAACAAAAGGCATTAAGTCAGAAACGTTGAAACTAGAACTTACATTATACTTACCTCGCAAATCTAGCCGGTAGGCGTTGTTGTTGATCTTCTTGGTTACAGTAAACGGGCTGTCGATCCGGGGCATTAGCTTTGACTCCTGCTCGTTCGGAAAACGTTCTTTCCGCAGGTGAATCCAAACTTGATCACCGGGCTTGAAAATCATTCGCTTTCGGGCTCGAATACGCCATAGGTAATGATGCCACGTTTGCAACGCTCTCATAAGCGCGTATAGCTCCTTTTCATAGGTTGCATAATTTAGAGTTGCACCTCTGAGCTTCTTGCTAAAATAAACAAATTGTTCTCGTTCCTGCATCAAAATTGAACAAATTGCTACACCAGTTGCATCAGTTTCAAATGTCTTAAGGAAATCTGGTAAAATTAACGGAGGGGCTTGAGTAAGCTTTTTGTTTAGCGTTTGGAACGCTTCTTCTTGTGCTTCTTCCCACCCAATGTTGTCCTTGATAACTTTGGTGAGAAGGGATGCCCAGGTGCTGAAGTCCTTCACAAATCGACGGTAAAACTCCGCGAGTCCATGGATGCTTCGGACTTCCCCGATGGTCTTTGGACTAGGCCATTCCTGAATGCCTTTGACCTTCTCTTCGTCCACCTTGACTCCATCTGCACTTATAACAAAACCTAGAAACCCAACATTATCCGTACAATAGGTACACTTCTTAAGGTTAGCATATAGTTCTTCTTTCTTATGTACTCTTAGATCCAATTCTAGGTGTCCAACGTGTGCTTCTAAGTATTTACTATAGATCATCATATCATCAAAGAAAACCACTAAGAATCTACCTATAAACTCTCTAAGAACTTGGTTCATTAGACGCATGAAAGTACTAGGTGAACTTGTTAACCAAAAAGGCATCACTAACCACTCATATAATCCATGATTAGTTTTAAACGTCTTTTTCCATTCTTCACCTTCCTTCATCCTAATTTGATTGTATCCATTTTTAAGGTCAATTTTAGAAAATATCCTACTTCCATGTAATTCGTCTAGCATGTCATCTAGCCTAGGAATAGGATGTCGATACTTCACCGTGATGTTGTTGATTGCACGATAATCAATGCACATGCGCCAGCTGTCGTCTTTCTTTGGCACGAGTAGTACGGGTACGGCGCACGGACTCACTCTCGCGAATATGTCCCTTGGCCATAAGCTCCTCCACTTGCCTTTGCAGCTCCTTTTTCTCCACGGGATTGGTTCGGTAGGCTGGCCAATTTGGTAACGTGGCTCCGGGAATGAAATCGATTTGATGTTCGATTCCACGTATCGTAGGCAATCCGGTGGGGTTCTCTTCGGGAAAGACATCGTTGTATTCCTGCAATAATTTAGAAATCTCACTCGGCAGCACCGGTGCAAGGTTAGCTAAGCTCGAGAGAGCTTTCTTATATACAAACAATAATATGGACTGATTCGAGTGAAAATATTTCTTGATCTCACCCGATTTCGCGTAGAAGTTCGAAGACTTAAGCACGCGTTCTCCTTGCTGTTTTAAGTGCATTTGATCTTGCTGCACTTCCTTTGGTGTCTTAGGAATAAGACTCATTTTCTTGTCATTATTCTCGAAAAGAATGGTGGTTAGTAAAATCGTCATTTATTACCTTAGGATCCGATGGCTGCGGTTTACCGAGAAGGGTAGGGCTTGCATCCATTGGAAGAACGTCACACATGATCTTGTCCTTGTATTCACCAATGGTGATAGGTACGACCACTTAGTTGGTCACGTTCATTTTTCCATTCTCTTGAAGCCATTGTAGTTTAGAAGACCTCGGGTGCTTCTTGACCTCTAAATCGAGTTCTTCTTCATAATCCTTAGTAGAAGATTCAGATTCTTTGTCCTCGGATTTACTCTCACCATCCTCACAAAATATCATAAATCCTTTGTTTGGGAATTCATCCGCATAATGATCTCGTCCATGACACTTGAAGCACTTCGCATTTCGAGCCCTCGATGCAATGCCCTCGGCATTTCCTTTGTCTCATAGAGCCGATGGAACCACTTTGATTGCATCTCGGGTTGCTGGAGCAGATTTGTCTCTCCACGGATAGCTCGGTTTTTCCTCTCGTGGTTGGATGTATTTTTCAGCATCAAAGTTAGAACGAGAGCTCCTTCTTCGCTGGAGTTGTTGATCGTTTGGAATCGATTTGTGTAACTTTCGGAGATTGTGATTCGGAGCATATCGCTTGCGCATTATGGCTTTCATTTCCAGCCTTGTCTCTATAGGTTTCTCTCCATAACGTCAGGTAGAAGTCACAAACTGATCCCACCAACTCAAGGCGTAATCATAGAACTCCTTGGCCGCCATCCTAACCTTCTTGGCCTCGGGGTAATGTTGACAACCGAATACGAGTTCCACCTTTTTCTCCCATTCTAGGTATGCCTCCGGGTCGGCCTTGCCGTGGAACGAGGGGATTTTTAATTTCAGACCAGCGAGGTTGTCCCTCGGGTCGTCTCTCCGCTCCCTTGGCGCGCGTCGCTACCGGTGACTACTTCGGGACGAGGATGAGCTGCCTTGTTCGTAGTAGTTGTTGTCCTCCTCATGCGGGTTCCTCTCATGTTGTTGGAACGCTGGAATGTTTCTTGGCCGTATGGGACATTCGGCCTGAAACTCTTGACGAAATTCCTCTATTTTGTTGTTGATGCTTTGCTCTAGGCGAGCCGCGAGAGCCTCAATGAGTCTCTCATTGACACGGCTTTGATCGGCTCCTATTTCACCCATGTCGTCTTAGGTTTTTTCTTGCGTGCACCTACTCGTGAGCTCCTGCACACTTAACAAACGGAGCACCCACAAGCGGAAAGAAAAATAAACACAAACCCTAGACAAGAACACGTACGGGTATAGTCGCACACGCACACGTATGAATAAGTTTCAACCGCACGGACTAGATACGTACGAATAAATTTTCAAACACACGAATTAGACACACACAAATATCTTCTCACACGTTTCCAAATATACGTACACAATAGGCTCTTAATCGCACAAAATATATATACGCACACAATAGACTACTAACGTTAAATATAGGCGCGCGAGTTACTTCAATCGTATAACACGGATTCGTTCAAGCTAATCACTCTCGGGATAAACTTTTGAACGTTCGAATATACTTTTTTATATATTTTTTTTATTTTCTGTAGGATTCAAACAAGTTATGACCGAAAGATCAAAACGAAATTAAACTAACCTTTTGACGCTAGAACGAGCTCTGATACCACTTGACGCGATCCTGATTGAATCGTCGCTCTGGACAAGGTTAGGGTTGGATATGCGTTGCTGCAACGGATTTCACAAGGGTGTGTGGGGCGAGTGGTCACACGAGAGATGCGGAAGCCTCCCTAGCCCTAGCTCGGGTCACAGGATCAACGTCCTTTTTTCAGGTCGCGTCCGCCTTTTGGTTAACTCGAGATGTCTCTTCCTTCGTGCAGGTCGTGTCTCGAGTCGTGCAGGTTGTGTCTCGGGTCGCACAGGTCGCCTCTTCATTAGTGCTGTAGGTCGCGTCCTCCTCTACATTATAGGTCGTGTCCTCGACGTCGGCTGGGATCATATCATGCCCCCTACTTGAAAAGGATTTGCCCTCAAATCTGCTTGATATGTGACAAAAGGAACCAAGTCAGTAATATTAAAGCTAGAACTCACGTTATACTTACCTTGTAAGTCGAGGTCGAGTTGGTAGGCGTTGTTGCTGATTCTCTTGGTCACTGTGAATGGGCCGTCGATCCGGGGTATTAATTTGGACTTCCGCTCGTTTCGGAATCGTTCTTTTTGTAAATGAACCCAAACTTGGTCACTAGGTTTGAAAATCATTTGCTTGCGTGCTCGAAAACACCATTGGTAATGCTGCCACGTTTGCATCGCTCTCACAAGCGCGTATAGCTCGTTGTCATGAGTGGCATAGTTGAGGATTGTGCCTCCAATCTTCTTGCTGAAATGGGCAATTGGCTTCCATTTCTGCATCAATACTGCACCATCTCCTACGCCGGATGCATCACACTCGATCTCGAAATTCTTAAGAAAATCAGGCACTATAAGCAAAGGAGCGTTAGTAAGTTTTTCTTTCAACATTTGAAACGCTGCCTCTTGTGCTTCTCCCTACTTTAATCCCACCTTTTCCTTAATGACTTCAGTAAGAGGGGCGGCCAAGGTGCTGAAGTCCTTTACAAAGCGACGATAGAACCCCGCGAAACCATGGAGCTTCGGACTTCCCCGATGGTCTTTGGGCTCGGTGATAACACTGAAAGTGTATCAATATTAGGATAGGTTTTAGCACCATTTTCGCATACATCTTTTGTATATATTTACATATCCGATAAGATTTCGAGCTTCACACACCCGTTTTGTTGGTTTTTAGGTTTTTTAGCGACAAGGCCTAAATGAGCTTAAATTGAAGGATTCCTGATCAAAACCACATGAATTGAAGATATATCTACTCAGAGCCAAGATCGAGCTTTAGAACCCAAAGGAACACCCGAGCAACGAGCGGAAAAGAGAAATATCAAGGACACAAGGGTGCCCGGTCGGGCACTATTACTCCACCCGCTCGGGTAAAACCTACGGGGTTTGTCCGCACACTTTGCACGACCCGGGCACAAAGGCAATGAGATCGGGTAGCCTTACCCGATCGGGCGCAAAATGTATACCCGCTCGGGCTATAATTCCTCCAATTTGCCCCGAGAGTTTGCATGACTCGGGCCACTCAACCACGCGATCGGGTGATGTCCACCCGATCGGGCACCATACAGCAATACGACCGAGCGAGCCTCTGCACGACCGGGCAACACCTGTGCCCGAGCGGGCCGCATAATTCGCAACAACCTAGATCTAACATTCAAACGAGCGGATTTAAAGAACATAATAGATCTAGAGCAAGGGGGCGACGTACAGGGGAAGGAAAGGCTGGAAAAACATCTGGAAAGGCTCGGGAGGCATTGGAGAAGAAGATAAGCATCAATCCTTGCACCGGTAACACGATAGGGAAGGTCGAGGCATCGAATTCCTTAGAGTCTATCATGTATAGGGTTATGTTTTCTTCATCTTTTACTTTCTCCATGAGTGAGTAGAGTCCCTACTG
>CM071872.1:15306881-15350431 GCA_036759665.1 Gynandropsis gynandra | reverse complement strand
TACGTATGATTCCGTATCTGTTTTACTTGTTTTCGTGCTTTTCATGTTCTTACAGGTCTTTACGCGTATTTGGATCATTTTGGAGCTAAAAGGACATGCACGGAGCTAAGGAGCAACTTTGGGGTTCATCACGGGACAAACGGGACGAGATTGAGCATGGAGAAGCCTCCACCCGGTCGGGTACAAGCCTTACACGATCGGGCAGAACCCACGGGTCTTTGGACAGGACAAATCACACGACTCGGGAGGGTACACTCACTACCCGAGCGGGTAGCGGCCCGAAACTGCTCAAAACTTAAGTAAACTTAACTTAAAACATAAGGGAACTCGTGGGGCAATTAGGGCAACAATTGGACCGACTTAGGAGGCTTAAAAGGAGGCAAAAAGACGCCGTTACAGCAAGCATACAGAGGAGAAGAATTCAGCGAAGTTAGAGCAGATTCTTGCGAGGAGATAAGCGAGGAGCATTGGAGATCAAGCAGCACCACTTCGGTTTTGTTTGGTTTTTATGTTCCTTAGACTTTCTACTATGTTTATGTTTCTTTACAGACGCATGAGCGAGTAGTTTGTTTGTTCTAGGAGAAGGGATTAGCCCTTGGCTATCCCGAGACCGCTTTTGATCTATTTTGAATGCATCTTCCCGTTTTAGTTCATCTATTCTTTATCTGAGTGCTTTAATTTACTTGTGTTTGCGCTGATCACGTAGATACATGTGTTAGGGGTTAGGAGAAGGACCGAAAGGAGAATTCTAGTCCTAGAAAGTCAGGTTTAGAACAACCGAGGTTAGGCCACGAAAGTAGGGTAACGACGGTTGAGGGTGAACGGGCGAATCACAGAGTTTATGGGTTTAGTTCATGGTGTCAGCCACGCAAGTAGGGGGCAGCTTGTCTAGATCACGTGTCTATGCCTTGAGAGATGGTAGATATCATGTTAGGATCGTCCGCCTTAGATATCTTTAATTGGGATTGCATGATAGATAGGTTGATCGTGTGTTTCGGTAGTCTTGTGGTGAAACCGGTTTCCTAGGACGTTTATCTCATCGTTAGAACCCAAGTAGTTTAGTTACTTTCAGTATTTCATTCCTTATTCACCTTCTTTCGTTAGCAAGTTTGATTCGTAGTTCGGGTTTAGGTAGTGTTGCGTAGTCTCTGTGGGATCGACACCTAAAATACTACACACGTGCCGTGCACTTGCGGGTAGATTAGGTTATTTAACTCTGATACGCATCACCTGTGATTGTGAATGATAACTTTGACGAATCCCAAAAAGAAATATTGTTAGAAGAACTTAGGAGATATAGGGGTGTTATAGGTTATACATTTGAGGATATTAGATGACTTAGTCCAGCGTTTTGCATGCATAGGATTCACTTAGAAGACGGCTCTAAGACCTCCATTGAACATCAACGTAGATTAAACCCGAACATGATGGAAGTAGTCAAGAAAGAGGTTCTTAAGTTGTTAGAAGCCGGAATTAGATATCCTATATTGGATAGTGTGTAGGTGAGTCATGTACAGGTACACCCGAAGAAAGGAGACATCACCGTCGTCCATAATGCAAACAAAGAAATGATCCTAATGAGAACGGTCACGAGTTGGCGCATGTGTATTGACTACCGCAAGGTGAACGCTAACTCACACAAAAAGGAAACTCCAGTCGGGCACACAAGAAAATAAACTCCAGCCAGCAAGGGAAAAAACAGAAATCCCAGCCGTGTGGAAGAAAAAGGAAACTTCAGGCCGCCTAAAGCAAAAAAAAAAACTTCAGCTGCAAGAAGAGAAAGGGAAGTGCACAACCAAAGAGGAAAGAAGGAGAAAAGGAAAAGAACATAAGAGGAAAGAGGGACGAAGGGGTCAAGAGGGCAAAGGAGAATTCGGACAGAATACAGAATTAGACACACAACTCACACGTAGAGAGAAAAGAGAGAAAGAGAAAGCAGCATGCCGGAAGGCTGGAGACGGGACTACAAACTCGGAACGTGGAGGAGGTGTTCAAGACTACAGTATTAGGATATGGAGGAATCTTATTCTTTATCTATGTTGACAATATTTTTCTTTCATGTTTTGTTTTCCGAACTCATGTTCGAGTAGTTTAGTAGCTACGGGTTAGAGTTTTGTCGATATGTAATGAAGTCTTATGCTTAATGCTTGGTTATTATATTTGATCATCTATGGATTTATTGGCTGTTCTTAATGTTTTTGTTCTTGTTGGCCACTTGAATGAATGATTATAAAACACTGATTCCATTGGAAGATGAATTAGATTTTGGAACATAGCCATGATTTGGGATCGTAATCGATTTAAAACCTTGACCGGTCGGTCGATTGAATTCAAGAATTAGGATAGCAATCTTAATGCATTGATGCATCTAGTAGGTGAGATTACACAGTTGGAGACCGGTAGTACACATACTAGATAGTGGGTTTAGGCATCGGGAGAGTCATTCTGTAGGAAAGAGCTTGAATTCCCCGAATACATGATGATATCTATAACCATGATCTTTGTTAGCGCTTCATTGCATTATCATGCATCTCTCGAAATATGTAGTAATTAGTTTATTGAATTTAAAACCATTTAGATTTGTTATTCTTTACTTCGAATTCAATCATTAATTTGTTAACTGTTCTATTCATTAGTTACTAGCTTTAGAGTTGCATCGATTTCTTATGTTCGACCCTGGTACTGCACGATCCGTATTCTTGCAAAAATGTTAGTCGAGATAATTATGCTGAGATTAACCACATCAGAAGGGATGTAATAGACTCAAATAAAAGAATAAAAAAATGCAGAAAATTGAAACAAGAAAAAGACTCGAAAAGGACTGGATCTCGACTCAACCTAAATTCTAATTCTAATGTCTTAACTAACTCTCAGGCAATGGCGCAAACAACTTGATGCATTCAGGTGGGATCGAGTTTTAAATTCCTAGACCACTCTACTGCAAGTATACGCATCGTGTAGTACCAGGGTCGAATTCAAGAAACTAGTGTGAACATCAGAAATAAGACTTTAGAGAAGAAAATCGATCAAAATATGGTTTTCAAGATAGAAAATAGAAGCAAAATATAAACAAAACAGAAACTTAAAACAATGTACGGAATGAAAGATTATCTAGCTAGAAAACTAAAACAAAAAAGAATAATGAGAATAAAGTCAATATGATAAAAACCACAACTTTCGAGATTGTCAGGACATGTAATGGATGTTTCTATGAATCATGAAATCGGATTATCTCGATCAATGGGGAACTCAAACTCTATTATCGGAACTGGCTCTCTTGGTGCCTAAATCCACTACCTAGTAAATCAATATACTTATCTCTCGATGCAGAAAATCAAACATCTAGATGCATGAACAACAATAGGGAATTCAACCTCAATTATCGGAAGTTACTGTCTCGATGCCTAACACCACTACCTAGAAAATCAATGTTTTCTTCTCTCGATGCACCAAATTGAACATCTAGATGCAAGAAGAACAATAGAGAACTCAACCTTAATTATTGGAAGTGACTCTCTCAATGCCTAAATCCACTACCTAGGAAATCAACGTACTCATCTCTCGATGCAGCAAATCGAACATCTATATACATGAAGAACACTATCACAGTTCTTAAATAGATTAACCGACCGGTAAGATTCTTATTAATCTAATTCATTCTAGGGTTAATTCCAAGACTCAAATCTGACTTCTCAGCCAAGACAAGCCTCTATACTCAATCAAACAAGTGATCTACAAGGATGAAAGCATTAAGAACAACTGAACAAACCAATTGAGAGAAGAAATCTGAAATCAAGCATTAAGATCCAAACAAATTCATTACAAAAGCATACTTAACCCATGACAAAAGGGTTTACTCATAAATCATAAAAAAGCAAAGAAATAAAGTTTCCATATTCCCTATTCTCCTGAGCTCCCAAAATCGGCTTCTCTACTCCAGCCAAGCCCCCAGGCTCTGGCCCCTCTGCCTACAGATTTCCTCATTTCCCTTTAAACGGGGTGCCTTTCCTTTTCTATCTAACCGCATCTGGTTTTCGTTTCTCTTCCAGCGGCCTACCGCTTAAGCTTTCTTTTTCTTTTTTAGTTTTAGGTTTATGTGCCCGATCGGGCATAGTAAGCAGCTCGGTCGGGCACTTATCTTCAAAAGGGATCACCCGGGCAATGGAGTTGCTCGGGCAATCCGTTTGCTTTGGGGCATGTTCTGGTTGGTGAACTTGATCGAGCTATCTAAGGTGCTCGGTTGGGCACTAGACTTTAGTTGCCCGAGCTCTCTTCTTCCATTTACCCGATCGTGCTACTGGATGTGCTCAGTCAGGCATAGTACATAGCTTGGTCGTGCAGTTCTGAATTTAGGTAGTTTTGCGGAATTTGCTTATCTTTGCGTCCCGATATTTTTGTTGCTTACGAAACACGAGAAATCGTTAAAAGAAGCCTCAATTCGGCTTAATATGTTTGTAAAGTCTATAATCATAGTAAGAAAAATCCTAGAAAGGGATGAAAATACTAAGACGAATTACTCGTTATTAGTTTTCTCTCATGTTTTCTAACTCTTACATGATGTTTGTTATAGATGATGTGGTTAATCTCAAGTAATAATGATTTAGAATAACGCTTCCACAAGAATACAGATCGTGTGGTACAAAATTCGAACACAAGGGAATCGATGCAACTCTAAAGCTAGTAAAGTAATGAATAGGACGGTTAATATCAACGAGTGTTTGGAATGCGAATAAAACTAAACTAACTAATTATTGGATTAAATTCAATTATCTAAACACCACAGGTTTCGAGAGATGCACGATGATGCAATGAAGTTCTAACATGATCATTAGTCTTAGATATTATCACGAGTTCACGGAATTCAAGCTCTAATATTTGAATTGACTGGTGTAGACTTGTCCACTACCTAGCGTGCATACTACCAATCTTCCAACTACATAATCTCACCCACTAGATGCATTAAGATGCTATCCTAATCCTTAGATTCAATCGACTGACCTGGCGTAGATTCTAAACCAATTAAATCCTAAATCGTGGCTAAGTTACACAGTCTAATCCCTTGGCGTAGATTCATTAGACTTTTACAATCAATCATTCAAGTTGCGTGCAAGAACGAAAGCATTAAGAACAGCCAATCATTCTGAAAACAATCAAATGCCAAAATCATTTATTCAAGTTGCATATAAGAATAAAAGCATTAAGAACAACCAAGCATTAAGAACAAGACTTCATTAAATATCGTCAATGCTCTCTAACCCGTAGCTACTAAACTACTTAAACATGGACTTAGAAAACAAAACGCAACAGAAATCCATTTTCAACATAGATAAAGCACGAGATTACTCCCTATTCTAATACCGATGTCTTCAACAGCTCCTCCGTGTTTCAAAATCGTCGCCCTGTTTCCAGCCTTCCGGTTGTTGCTCTCTCTCTCTCTCTCTCTCTTGTTTTCTTGTGTGTGTTTTGTGGTATTTGTGTGTGTTCTGTCCGAAATTCCTCTTGTCCTCATGACCCCTTTTCTCTTTCCTTTCTTTCCTTTTCTCCTTTTTCCTCTTTGGTCGTCCTTCCAATTCCTTTAGCTCCAGCGGCCTTGTTTCCTTTTTTTGTTCTAGTCGGCTGAAGTTTCCTTTTCTTGCAGCGGCTGGATTTCCTTTTCTTATGCGTTTCCAGCTCTTATTGGCAGTCATTTCCATTCTTGTATAAGTGGCCAACGTTTTCATCTTTCTTTTCCAGTCATGTGGTTCTCATTGCTCTTCTCTAACCATGTTTCCTTTTTGTGTAGGCAGTTGACCATTTCCCTAAACCCTAAACCCTAAACCCTAAACCCTAAACCCTAAACCCTACTCTAGAAAGTTTCCATTTTAGGTGAGCCATTCTTCCATGTATTGCTCTAGCTGAAGGTTTCCATTTTACTCAAGCGGCCATCAAGTTTCCATTTTTGTATCCAGCAGTTATTTCCTTTTCTTTTCAGTCGTGTGCCTCCTTTGTGATCCAACCCTCCTTGCTTAAATTTTTTTCTCCGATTCATGATCCTTGGATGCTAATCGTGCATGGCTGATAGGAGAGTGGTTTTTGCGCCTCATTTTTGTATCCCGATATTCATTTTATGCAATAACACAAGAAAATACCCGAAGAGCACTAAATGATATTTAATTCTCGGTAAAGTCTAAATGAATGGTTAAACTAACTATGAAAATAGACTAAAACACTATGACAAAATAGACGTTATCAATAGACTTCATGTGTGTGTAGTTACGTTATTATAAGAGATGAGATTAGCCCTAGGGCATCCTTGAATCCACGAGAATGTTTTTATCAAGAAGTGCAATGCTCTGTTTGCTATTTTAATTCTTTATTTGTGTTCTTCATGCGGTATGTCAACCTTAATCAAGTATATGTATATGTCAGGGTTTTGAGAGATGGACTGAGAGGTGAATCTCAATTCTAGATAAATAGGTTTAGAACAATTGTAATTGGGTCACGAAAGCGGAGCAATTCTAATTGAGGGTTAATACGAATGAATCATGGAGCTTAAGGTATTAATTTGTAGATCAGCCACGAAAGTAAGGGTTTGCTTGTTTATGCATGTTTTCTTTGCCTTGAAAGAGGGTTTTAGACAAATCAGGATCGTTTTCCTTTAAAGTGTTGCGAAGTATGCATGATTGTTAGTACTTAAAGTGTGATTCTTGGATTACCTAGTGGTGAAACCAATTTCCTAGAGTGTTTGTCTAATTGCTAGAGCTCTCATTTATATTAGCTTAATTTCTTATACGTCTTCAAATATCATTTGCTTAATTGTCCTAGACTATTTAGATTTTATTTGTATTGCATATTCTCTATGGGATTGATACCTATATTATACTACACACGTGTCGTGCACTTTCGGAGTTGGTTTAGGTTTTTAACTTGAACGCATCAAGTTTTTGGCGTCGGTGATGAGGACTATTGTCAACACATCAAATTATAGTAGTTTAAGTCGATATTTTTCTTTTCGGTTACTACGTCCCATTATGTTTTCATTTTCAGGTGCATGCCTAGGTTACAAGGTCCATCAAAATCTTCTGCAGTTTGATCCAGAAATTGAAAAGACGTGTAGACAGTACAACGGAGAAAGAAACTAAAAGTAGAGCAAGCATTCTGATCGAAAGGAAGAAATGGACCACATGAATGCTGCTATGGGAGGCGACGGACGGAACCAAATCTTAACGGTTCAACAGCAAAATCAGCAACACCATCCTCCCATACCGCAACATCGCACTGAATTCCAGGAGCAACAAGCCCCTCCTCAAGCACGCCATATGAGAGACTATGTGGTTCCTAATGTCAACAATTTACAAACGTTGACTGCTCGACCTGCTGTGGATCGAGGTAGCTTTGAGATTAAACCTCAAATGATCAGAATGATGCGGCTGAATCAGTTTATGGGGGTTACACATGAGGATCCACGCGTTCACCTCACAGATTTCCTAGAGCTATGTGATACTTTTGAGGTGAATAGAGTACCTAGAGATGTGATTAGACTTCGTATGTTCCCTTTCTCACATAGGGGACGTGCTAAGTCTTGGTTATAATCGCTGCCACCTGGTTCTATAACTACTTACGATCAGCTTTGCACAACCTTCCTCTCCAAATTTTTCCCACCGAGCAAAACGGTTCAGTACCATGGAGAAAGTACTTCATTTTGCTGCAATGAGGGAGAATCAATCTATGAAAGCTGTGACATATTTAAGGAATTGCTATGTTTATAACCTCATCACGGGTTGGAGTAGCGGTTCGTTATGCAAACGTTCTACAATGGAATTAATGATGAGCATGGAACGATCATAGACATGTCTACTGGAGGATCATTCATGGACAAAAGCATGGATAAGGCATTCACTTTGATCAATGGTTTATGCATGAACCATGCAATGTGGGTGGTACCATGGGCTGTGTCACGATGATCTAGAGGTGGCCTCTATGAGGTCAATAATAAACAAGCACAAGCCAATGTGAATGTGATCTACTGCTCAAATTATGTGATACAGAACACATGGTGTTTCAATGTATGTGTCAAGAAGAAGAGAAGCAAGTGAATTACGCTCAAATTCAAACTAATAACCCATACTCCAACACGTACAACGCTGGTTGGAAGATTCTTCAAAATTTTCCTACAAGAACAACCAGCCTATCCCTTTCCAAGGGGGCCAGCATTTGCAACAAGCACCACCACCATTCCAGCGACCTCTTCAAAAATTTCAGCAAGCTCAACAAGCTCCACTGCCTCAACAAGCTCCCATTCCTAACATGGAAACGACATAGTCGAGTTCATAAAGGAACAAAGGCAATTCCAATCTACACAAGTGAAGATTAATACTGATGTAAGTACTAAAATGTAGGAGCTTAAAACACAAATTGAATCCATGAGTACACACATGAAGATGTTGGAGAATTTCATACCTCAACAAACTGCCTCATCATCTCGAAGTCCAGGACACCTTCCAGGTAAACCTGAAATTAACGCAATAGAACATATGAATGCTATTTATTTGCATAGTGGTAGAAAAATAGACAGTTATCCACTCGAAAACCCCGAAGGAGACACCAAAGAATCTCTAGGCAAAGGTAAGGGTGCGATGAGAGAAACTGAAGCTGAAAACACAAAAAAGGAACAACAATGCACATTCTCCAACCTGTGACCTTCCATGTCGGGATTAGGTCGTTGTTCTCATTACGCACCACAGTCATTCCACCTTTCTTTGGTACCACATGCACCAGACTTACCCAATTGCTATAAGACATAGGGAATATAATATCTGCATTTCGAAGCTTTAGAATATCCTTCTTTATTGCCTTTTTAAGGTTTGGGTTTAGGCATCTTTGAGCTTCTATGGAGGGTTTATGTCCATCCTCCATGAATGCGATGCATACAAAGGAAGGTTTTAGACCTTTGATATCGTCTATGGTGTAACCGATCACTCTTTTATATTTTCAAAGATACTGTAGTAGCTTATGTGTCTCATCTACATTTAACTCGAAACTCAAAATTATGGGGTAAGTCTTGTTAGTTCCTAAAAATTCATATCGTAATGACGGAGGGAGACGATTGAGCTCGAGTCATGGCTCATCGTCTTCTGCAAAATCAAGATATGGCTCGGGTGGAAGATCTTCTCATGAGACCTCCCCTAGCTCCTCGATTGCATCCATACCGAGTTTATGGATGCAATGGAGAAGCTACGAGAGGTCTCACAGGAAGACCCTCCACCCAAGCCACCAAATTGGAGTCTACCTTTTAAGATCGTGTGCGACGCTAGTGAGAACAATGTTGGAGTTGTTTAAGACAACAGAAGGACAAGAAGCTCCAGAGAATATCATATGCTAGTAAGACGCTAGACGATGTGCGAATACTCTGTGGAACAACAGAAAAAGAACTCCCAACGGTCACACACACGTGAGACCACGTCATGTCAACCTTAGCG
Source organism: Gynandropsis gynandra (assembly GCA_036759665.1). NCBI lineage: Eukaryota > Viridiplantae > Streptophyta > Magnoliopsida > Brassicales > Cleomaceae > Gynandropsis > Gynandropsis gynandra. Next base: position 15,340,973 of record CM071872.1, on the reverse strand, counting down.
ACATTAAACAAGCGCTTCCTCGAAGGCAATCCATTGTTTATTATCTTTATTTATCATGCTTATCTTTATTTTAAAAAAAAACTTGAGCACTTGTTTCTCACCCTCCGCTGGATCCACAAGCTGAGGATGTCGTTCGTTTTAAGTCTAGGGGATGCCTTCGTAAATTAGGTTCGCTAATTTCCTTTTTGTTTCACATTTTACTAATTTTATCGTATCTTAGCCTACTTTTCATTTTATTTGAATTTGAGTCATCCCTTAGACTTGTCCAGTGTCAACTTTTGAGATGAACCACGATCATAGGAAGCTTAAGATACTAGCCTCTTCTATGAATCTTGCATATTGATTTTAGGTTTACCTAGAAGTTTGAGCTTATGAGTCGGTTGAAAGTGAAAAGTTTGTAATCCTAATAGAATCCTAGCACGCTTTAGGATTGTGCTAATAGGGTTGCTAGACTAGTTTCTCATTGATTTATCTTCATCCAAGTGGCCATGCTTCATATATACTATTTTCGTTTTGAAGAGGAAATGTTAAGATGAGCATGTTTTGTAGAATAAATACAACACATTTACACTCCGTTTTCGATGGAAAAATGAAATAAACTCATGACCTAAAATCTACCTGAGTGCATTGATCGCGTAAGCTTTTGATGGTTCGGATCTAAGTGGTGGGTTGAATACATCCTTCTACATCCTAGAGAAAAGTCGAATAAATGACCGATAACTACTCCGTTGTTGTCTCAAACGAGCTGCATGAGTACACCTCGACGTAGCTAGGTCACATGTAGAAATTTTATTCTTCAAATCCTTTGAAACAAAGTGAGTTTACTTATTTATAAAAAATGAAAAAAAAAGAAAAAAAAAGAGAGAAATGGATAATAAGCCCATGGAATGATAGGAATCCTCTAGTTTTACATAATAAATCTGAAGTCTTGCTTGGTGGAGAAAGTTATGCCTTCTTGTCTAGCTAAACTTTGAAACATTTTTCTTTTGTATACCTTGGTGAACCTAGAATGAGAACACAATTAGTATTAGACCTAATTTGCTCACAATTTGCTAGATGATCATTTTGGTTTAGTATTAATAGTATCTCTAGAACAAGGGGGGATTCTTGGCTTTGCTCCCATCGTACGTCATGTTTACATTTGTTTACAAAAAGTAAACATTCAAGTCTAGGGAATTTTGATCACTACGTTTTGTACACAATTTATGAGTCATCTCTGGAACTTTGGTGCATCTTTTTTCATTGTGCTCGACCGAGTGATTTACTGCTTAGGTCAAGCGTTCTCATTGCCTTAGTCCATGATGCTCTTTTTGTTATGCAACTTACTTCTCTCTAAGTATATTCCTTAGTTCCTATAGCCTGCAATATCAATAAACGATGAAAACAAGGCGTAGAAAAGAACTAAAACATGACAAAACTATGTAAAACATGGTGGAAACATACAAGTTAATATAGAGTAAAAGTGGTGTGATCAATCATCCATACAATATAAACATGAAAAGACGAATGTGTGTGCATTAAAAACACAACATCCCATAAACTTCCATGGTTCCACCATGTTTTACATAGTTTTGGCTTCCATGATGGCTTTCATGTCAAGATGGCTTTCATGTGAAAATTGTATTTCTTTGAAATGCCATATGCTTCAACATTGTATTACCATATAAAATTCAACTCATTAATCAACGTTATAAAATTATATTGAAGTTCTTTTTGGAATGATGTAGACCATGTATAAGAATACCAAAAAAAATTTCTTTTAACCACATTTTTTGTGAATTATATGACACAATTATAAGCCACAATGAATATTGTTTACATAATACAATATACGAAATGAAACACCATATGCATAACACTAGGTAAACATTTCTTTTTCATAAGCAAATTTAAGATATACGTTGAGGTAATGCTTCCGTGATTTTTCATCTAATAGATGCTATATTTCTCTATCTACGCAATGATGTATTGCATACCATGTCATCTTATGGTGTCATATGTTATGATTCGCACATTATTGTGTCTATGTTATGATCCGTATGTTCTCTTCAATCTGTCATTAATTAGCATGCAAAAAATTATTTTTTCTTTTTTGGAATTCTTTCCCTTTGATTTTTTTTATTTTTTTTATGATTAACCTTCCAGCCCCATAAAAATGGTAATTCAAAAAGGTCATACAATTATTTATACACACGTCAATCTTTTCACGTTGTACTCCAAGGAATTTAATGACCTTTGATATATCATAAAAGGACCTTTGATATATCATGCAATATTTTATAGTGTTACAACTTGTCTTCACAATCATCAATCTAGCTGGAAGTGACAACTTCGAATGATCATCCCAACCTTCATACAAAGGTTGTTTGGTTGCACCAAGTAGTTCTCAACACTTATTAGTTTCAGCATTTAGCACTTATTCATTAATGTTTCAATGCATATTCTTATGACCGAGAAAAACATCTCTAATCATGTCCATATATCTATCATGACGAGTAAATTTTTCAAAACTACTTTCATTTATAGTTTCATTGCAACTAGTATAAGCATATTTTGGTTGTTCAACAATGTACGTATGAGTTGCCCTAATGCTCACATCTTCGCACATATAAACCTAAATACAATAATTTTCCATACAATCTTTGTTGTGTATGTCTTTTAACACAAACTACATATTTTTTTTTCATTTCTACACCTACAGCAAAGACAATATTACTTGCAACTCTTTGCGTACAAATTTTATTTGTAGCAAATATCATAAATTTCTAACACACTTTCGAATTATACAAAAACATTGTCATTTTTGTAGTCAAACCTCTCATAAATCTACCTTTGGAGACAAACCTCTCATAAAAATTTCTAACGCACTTTTGAATTCTAATGCGTATATATATATATATAAAATTGTCAATGAAATGTATTGCCCTAGCAATACTTTGCCCATCCTACCAATTCAATTACATTGAATATTATTGTGCTCTTCAACTATTAACTGTGCCAATTTTGTGTCCGCTTAGTTACACGTTTGCGTTATTAAACCTTATGTGTGTGTGTGTTACATTTACTAATGACATAGCAATACTAATTGCATTATACGAATGGTGTTACATTTCAACCAAACTTGCGTGACAATTTGTAATGTCGTTCTCATGCTAAACGCCTTATTAGATTAGCATTCCATCTGTATTACAATCACGTTTGAAATTCCAACCCAATTTCTTGCACAATATTAGCGATATAATTGCATTATAGTGACATTAAAATCGCTTTGAAAATATATATGCCATTCAAACGCCAAATTGATGTTGCCCCTTCATTACAACGGCGTATAAATAACGTTACCATTTCGAATGATATTGTAATGTAGATGGATCATAATAGTTGTATTACATTTGGATTAGTATTATGTTTCAAAACCTTGCCAATGGTGAACTGTGTTGGTATTGCACTATCAATTGTATGTATCATATAGTGACATGCAAACATCCAAAATGATGAAAGACAAGATCAAAAACTGGTGCGAGATAGAGGAATAAGGATTCAAGGAAAGGAGAATGCAAAATATTTTTGAGGGTTCATCAAATGAAAAAGAGAAATGGATCGTGAAGGAAGTTGGGCTACTGAAAGAGAAGTCCAATAATAATATTGTTGTGCAGATCGACTAGCTAAGTCAATGGAGATGAATATTCGGTTTAGACTCATTGAATTCTCAGATTATCAGGAATTGAGACGAATAGATGTCGATGGTTATGTGAGACGGCCTAAGATTTGTGCGACGCGTTGAGACTAATATCGCATGGATTGATGAGCAAAAGGCTGACTTTACATCGTAATGGGAAGATCACGATGCAAAAGGAAGATATCATTATGCTAAAAGCTTAGATTGTCGATCTCGAATCAATAACAGAGCTTATGTCTCCGTCAAAATTTCATTCTGACCCACCTCGACCCGAACCTGCACCCACTTTGGGATCATCGATTTTTTCATCACCGTAGATAAATATTGCAAGATTAGAATATTTTTTACGATAATTAATATATTGTATTTTTATTGATAAATTTTATTAAAATAAAATATATCTTTTATTTAGAAAGGACCATACCAATGCAATCCACGTTGGAATTGCATTGAAAGCTCCAACACAATCCCCACAACACCTGCGTTTCTAATTTTCATGGGATTCCATTGCGTACTACGATGAAGAGTTCTTGTTGGAAATGGAAACGCTATTTGGCATGAGAGCCATGTGGTGTTACCCTTACGTTACAATGTGTAACACAAATTATCATTAAGTGGTTTCCACACTAACGTTGACCCGACATGAGCATCTATCACAAAATTTGTGTTGGCATAGCATTGATATTACTAACGCAAATGCAACGTTTAATATTTAGCAAGCGTTTAGTAGCCAACGTCTACTTTAGACTGGGATACTGTTGAAATCCCTTGTTTCGAACGAAAAATTGGTTATTTTTAATGTGATTTTGTGTTGGTATTTTCTTTTCTAAAACGAAATCATCAAATCAAGATAAGAAAAAATCCATGATATTTCTCTGTCGTTGGTTTAGAAATTGATTATCTAACATTCAAAGATCATGCAGATCTTTATAAGTTATTAAATGAGAAATACAATTATAAAAAATTTGAATTTTCTTAAATCTTGATACAGTTGGATGTAAATCTACATTCAAGATTTTAAATCTGTTAGCATATACAACTCAACTATATTTTCAATCAATGCACAAATGAAATTATATTGTAAAATTGTAAATGGTCAAGAGATGATGGAGAAATGTTATCCACATTTCATGGATCTAATGAGCTTTTGCATCAACAATAACGTTAAATATATTTTCCAAAGTATGGAGATTTAATCACTTGCCATCTAGTTGCTGAAAAAAACATTGAAATATTGATGTAAAATCATGAATCTCGAATAATTCCAACAATATTCCTAATTAAATGATAATTCCAAGAATAAGTGATGGTGTAGAAATTGAAAGTTTTAATTCCTCGACTACTCTCCCACAAGTATACGGATCGTGTAGTACCGGGGTCGAACTCAGGGAACTAATGCGAACGTCAAAACTAAGAATCAAGAGAAGAAGATCGATCAAGATATGGTTATCAAACTAGAAAATAAAAACACAAAAGAATAACGAGATTAAATTCAATAAGATAGAGTACCCATGGGTTTGGGGAGTGTCGGGACTTGTAATGAGCGTTTCTATGAATCATGAAATCAGATTATCTCGATCAATGGGGAACTCAAGTTTAAATCTACTACCTAGGAAATCAACATATTCATCTCTCGATACAGCAAACCGAACATCTAATTGCATGATGCACAATAGGGAATTCAACCTTAATTATCAGAAGTGACTCTCTCGATGCCTAAATCCATTATCTAAGAAATCAACGTACTCATCTCTCGATGTAGTGAATAAACAACCTAGATGCATGACGAATGATATGGAACTCAACCTTAATTATCGAAAAACAATGGGAACTCTACCCCAATAATCGAAAATGGCTCACTCGATGCCTAAATCCACTACCTATGAGATCAAAGTTCATCTCTCGATGCATTAAATCAAAAACCTAGATGCATGAAGAACAATGGAAGCTCAACCTCAATTATCACGGTTCCTAAATAGATTAATCGATCAGTTACAGTCTCATTAATCTAATTCATTCTAGCATTATTTCCGTTTCAAATCCGACTTCTCAGCTAAGACAAATCTCTAAACTCAATCAAATAGGTGATCAGCAAGTATGAAAGCATTAAGAACAACCCATCAAACCAATTGAGAGAACATCCAAGCAATCTCCATGCCAATTCACATATGCCTACGTGAGATACCATTCTTAAAGACAATCATTTTCTCGTTCTTTTCTCCTTTCTTCTATTTCGGTTTCTATTTCTTTTTTTCTTTGAAAATTCGCGGTTTGTTTCTAGGATGTCGGAATCAAAGAGGACACCTTTCTACTTAGACCCAAGTTGTCGATTGGCACACTCATAAGGTCTTGTAACCTTAACGGAGTGAAGAGGTTACATCATTGAAGAATTTTTTAGTCCGAACCATTGAGATTACGTATCAACTCTAACCCTTAAGACGTAGAAAAATGCCTCAACCCACCACTTAGACCCAAACCATCGAGATGGATGCACTCGTGTCAATGTAAGGTTGAAATAGTGAGAAACTTATTCTATTGATAGCGGAGTGTAAGCTCGTGGAATTATAAAATAGAATGAATGGTAAAGAATGAAAAGTAAAAGGTATTCGACGTAGCAAATAATGAACGGTATACAGGGAGATATAAGTACTTCAGATTAAAACCTAGGGATCCAAATGCAACTATAAGTCATGGATTCATGCATAACTATAGACTAACCAATATCTAAGTGTCTTTTTCAACAACCTTAGCCTTTTGTTACCGATTCAACAAATTCGCATAAAAGTGGCTAAATTTCAAAATTTCATACTAGATATATGTTCGTCTAATTCTAAAAAGAAAGTAACGTAAATGCTAAAATAAAATGAAGAACTCAATTTCTAATCCTAATTGCAAACATGTCACTTTAAGAGCACCCCCTCCCCCACCCCCCATTCCTAAACGGAACACCGTCTCGGTGTTCAAAACATATAAGAGGAGCTCATATACCAAGACTCGAAAGAGGATAAAGAAAGTTAGAACGTGTGCACCTTGTGTATTCTTACTGTCCAGAGTTGGTGGTGCAGCTGGATTTTGTATGCGTCTCGTCCGTTATGGATGATATCAAAGTGAGGAACCTATGAAAAAGAATCACACAATCCAAAAGAGAGAGTATGATACAACGTGACAGCTGATCGAGTACATACATGCGAAAAGAATAACCAAATTTTGAAAATAAAAAGAAATAAAATGGATATGAAGCTCGGTTTGCCTCTCGAGAAGTGCTTGTTTAAGGTCCCGAGCCTGACCGAGATGCTCTACTCATCATCATCAAGGTGGGCATCCCCATCGTCATGCGCGGTGTCTCGTGCATCGTGTTATTCAGATGGGTAAAGCACATTGAACGGTCTAGCGCCTTGCAAGATCAGTCAGCCCAGCCATGTCCTCCTTCAGCCTGGTCGGGCTTAAATTCATAGAATTTTGTCCTAGAGAAAGTGCACGGCCATGGAAATGGAGTTTCTCAGTAGTGCTATGTCCCAAGTTGATTGCCCAGTCGTGTTGATTGCATTGCCCGGTCGGGCTGTAGACGTTTTCATTTGGTGCCGAGAGGAACGCACGGATCAGGCTCTGGTTTTGCCCGATTGTTCTGTTCTCAAAAGAGGTCTCCTGGTCATGGACAACATTCTCATCTATCGGGCTTATGGTTCTGCCATTTTACGTCGCGAGGAATGCACAGGTCGGGCTCAGGTTCTTCCCACTCCTGCTCTAATGCAGTGTGGACGACCGGTCGGGCATGGCATGTTGATATGTCATGCTATCCATAAGCTCGATCATGTTCTCCATAAATCCAGTCGGGTGTTCATCAGCCCCATTGCTTTGCATCTCCTTCAAAGTTGCCAAGACTTGTCGGTAGCTAAGGAATTCATCTTGATCAACATAGGCACCTCTTATGCTAAACATTAGAGCTATTTCCAGTGGTTCATCTAAGACATCAACATAGAATACTGGCTTTACCATGGATGGTTTCTTGAGGTTCTAATCCAACCAAAAACCCACTATCTCTTCTCCTATTTCATCGAATTTCCCTGCTCTTATGTGGATGATAGAATTAACAGTATTGAGGAATGGTTTTCCCAAAATAATAGGTATCTTTGCATCATCCTCCATGTCCAAAACCACAAAATCAACAAGAACATAATAATCACCTACCTTGAGTTGTACATCCTCCAAAATCCCTATCGGGTATTTCACTGAACGATCAGTCATCTGTAATACCATCTTCATAGGTTTCATCTCGCCCATATCCAATTTCTTGCAAATTGAAAATGGTAGGAGGTTGACACTAGCCCTTAGATCACAGAGGGCATTGTCAATGGCAACGTTTCCCAGCTTACAAGGAATGATGAAGATACATGGATCGGATAATTTCTATGGCAGCCCATATTCGATAACAGCGTGTGTTGCAGCGGTGACCGTCATTGTTTCTTCTTCCACACTACGCTTCATGGTGAGGATATCCTTGAGGAACTTACCGTAGAAAGATATCTGTGTGATTGCTTCATAGAACGGCATAGTGATTTCCATCTTCTTCAATCTTGCTACGCACTTAGCAAATCGCGAGTCGTCAGCTCATTTCTGGTGACCGGGAAATGGAAGTGAATGAGGTCTTGGTGGCGATGGCACATAGATTGTATCTACTTCCTCTTTATCTTGTGTTTCCTTAGGATGCTCAGGTTCGCTGAGCTTCACCATTGAAGAGTTTGAGCACTCTCCCTTCTCAAGATCTCGAGATACAACATCTGCAAGTTGTATCCCGCTCCTTAGCATGATGGCATTGAAGTGCTCATGGGGATTCAGCTCAGGTTTTGCTAGTAGAATTCCTTTTTGTTTAGAAGAAATCGCAGAAATCTGTGCAATTTGGGAGTCTAAGATCTTCAAGTGCATCTGAATTTCCCTTATTTGATTCTTTACGTCATCCTTATTTGCTCTCATGCCTCTCAGTTTAGCATGTTGATCTTACTGTCCTTGTAAAAGCTGAGCAAGCATGGACAGAATATCAGCATTTGCCTCTTGTTTCAGAAGTGGTGTCGCTATCCCTCTTTGTTGATATCCTTGATAGCCTTGTGCTCTAGGCTGGAAATTCTGATTTTGCGGTTGACTCTGAAGCGGCTTAGACTGATAGTTTCCTTGTAATGGATTCAGAAAATTTTGGATGGTTCCTCCAGCCCGGATTATAGGTGTTAGAGTATGAGTTATTCGCGAAATAATTCACATCTGCAACCTCTTGTAATCCGTGAGAATCATAGGATACTTGGTGCATGGTTGCCATTTGCAATTTCATCTCAGCAAGTTCAGCACACAAAGCAAGCACCTCATTGTCGTTCTCTTAGCTGGTGGCCGACGACTGTACTCACCCGATAAAGTAGTCCTTCCCTCGACCATCTTCTCGATCTTGGCCTTAATGGTGGTGAATGAAAGGTCATGTAAAGAACCACCATAGGCAACATTCAAAAAATCTCTTACGTCGTCACGAAGTCCCTCAATAAATGTAGATATGAGGTACCTCTTATCCATCCCATTGTGAGGACATTCTCGTTGGTATCCTTTGCATTGCAGCCAAACTTTAGGAAGACTCTCTTTATCCTCTTGCACAAATGAATTGATCTTGTTCTTAGATGACTACGTCTTACGGGGTGAGAAGAATCGCCTCATGAAGCATTCTTGGAGCTGGCTCAATGTGTGAATGGAACCAGGTGGTAAAGTGTAGAGCCATTCGAGTGCACGTTCCCTGACTGAGAACAGGAAAGCAAGTAAAATTATTGCTTCATTTTGTATCTCGGGGTACGCTTTCATGTTCGAACACAACATCTTAAATTGAGTAAGATGTTGGTTCGAGTCCTTTGTAGGTCGTCCCGTGAAAGGCGATTGACTCAACATCTGAATGAAGTCCGGCTGCAATTCAAATAAATTTCTGTCCACCTCGGGCCTTCGGATGAAGGAGAGAAGTTGTGTGTGTTTAGGCGTAGTGTATGCCGCATTCGTTTCCAGAGCTTCTTACCTAGCCATCTCTTCTTCACTAGATGAATATCTTCCTTCCTCAACTATTGTTTCCTTCTCTAGACTCTCGAATCCACTAAGTCTGGCTTTCCGCTGTTTGAACAATGCTCGAGTAGTCCTCTCAATTTCGATGTCAAAGAGGAGTTCTTTGTCCTTCCAACTCCTAGATATACATCGAGGAATCCGCACGTAGGAAGACAACAACAATCAAAGTTATGTCCTTTTAAAGACTTTCACCGGTCTTTTTTTACTGAATTTAATAAAATCAAGGGAATTAAAATAAAAGATAGACTCAAACAAAAGAAAAATTTCAGAAAATTAAAACAAACAAAAGACTCAGAAAGGACTGGATCTCGACTCAACAGAAGTCCTAATTATAATGTCATAACTAGTCCTCGGCAATGGCGTAAAAAACTTGATGGTGTAGAAATCGAAAGTTTTAAATTCCTAGATCACTCTACCACAAGTATACGGATCCTGTAGTACCAGGGTCAAACTTAGGGAACTAGTGCGAACGTCAAAAATAAGAATCAAAAGAAGAAGATCAATAAAGATATGGTTATCAAACTAGAAAATAAAAACACAAAAGAATAATGAGATTAAATTCAATAAGATAGAGCGCCATGGTTTTCAGGAATGCTGGACATGTAATGGACGTTTCTATGAATCATGAAATTGGATTATCTCGATCAGTGGGGAACACAAGTTTAAATCCACTACCTATGAAATCAACATACTCATCCCTCGATGCACTAAATCGAACGTCTAGATGAATGATGCACAATAGGAATTCAACCTCAATTATCGGAAGCTACTCTCTCGATGCCTAAATCCACTATCTAAGAAATCAACGTAGTCATCTCTCGATGCAGTGAATCAACAACCTAGATGCATGAAGAACGATATGGAACTCAACCTCAATTATCGAAAACTATGGGAACTCAACCTTAATTATCGAAAGTGACACTCTCAATGCCTAAATCAACTACCTAGGTTATCAATGTTCATCTCTCGATGCAGTATATCAACAACCTAGATGTATGAAGAACAATGGAAGCTCAACCTCAATTATCACGGTTCCTAAATAGATTAACCGATCGGTTAGATTTTTATTAATCTAGTTCATTCTAGGGTTAATATTGATATTCAAATCCAACTTCTCAGCAAAGAAAATTCTCTAAACTCATTCAAACATGTGATCAAAAAGTATGAAAGCATTAAGAACAACCATTCAAACCAATTGAGAGAAGAAATTCGAAATCAAGCATTAAGAACAAAACAATCCATTACAAAAGCACCCCTAACCCATGGCAAGGAGGTTTACTCAGAAATCATAGAAAAGTAAAGACATAAAGTTTTCATCTTTCCTATTTTCCAAGACTTCCCAAAATCCTCTCTTCAGCCTCCTTAGGCTTCAGCCACCTCTCCTTCCTTCAGAAAAATCTCCTCTCCATTTTGAAACAACGTGTTTGTTTCTTCGCCTTTCGAGCGGCGCACTTGTTCCCTTTTCTTTTGCATGGTAGTTTTCTTCTACGCCTGACCGGGCACAGCAACCAGCTCGGTCAGGAACCTATCTTCAAAAGGGTGATCGTTCGAGCAATGGAGTAGTCCAAGTTGTGTAGTACATTCAGGGGTGGCACTTGTTAGAAAGCCTGATCCGCCTTTATGGGCGTTCGGTCGAGCACAATATTTTAGGAGCGCTTGATCGTACTGCTGGATGTGCTCGACCGGGCTCTCTTCTTCCATTCACCCCCGGTCGTGTTGCTGGATGTGCTCGGTTGGGCGCAGTACACAGTTTGGTCGTGCAGTTCTGATTTTTGGTAGGTTTGCCGTATTTGCGTGTTTGTGTCTGATGTCTTTGTTCCCTGCAAAACACAAGAAGATGATAGAAGAAGCTTCAATTCTGCTTAATATGTCGGTAAAGTCCAGAATCATAACAAAACTAAACCTAGGAAGGGATGAAAATACTAAGACAAATTGCACGTTATCAATAACTATCTCCCACTTTGAAATTTTAATCATGCAAACACAAGCTTGTGCATAAAAATATAAGAACATTAGTCAAGTACAATCATCACAAGTAATTATCTCAAGTCTCAAACATGTAGTATAATGAGAAAAACAAATTTTTTTCAAGAAGATAAGCCATTCATTTTTTTCATGCTTTGATCACCATATATCCAATGCTAGAACCTCCTATTCTCCCCATATTTGTGTGATTAGATATTTCAAAACAATGAAGATTTGTCACGCAAATAAAACAAACTAATTTAAATAGTGATCATTGATTTTTCTTGCACAAAGCTCTATAACTTGGTGTTATTCCATGTCTTTCCTTCAAACGATGAAACATTTTCAGTTACATTTTCATCATGTCTTAATGTCATTTTACCATTGTTGCATAAACTTTGAGCTTGAGAAGAATGAAATCTTTATTCTTTTAGGATTTCAAAGGATAATGGAAATCAATCTAAAAATACTTATGATATCCAATTTCTCAAAATAAAAAGTAAATCATTTAAATGTTTAAATGTAGATATGTTTTCCTCATTTTCTTTTATTTCTCTCTTATGTCCTTTTAAAGACTTTCACCGGTCTTTTTTTACTGAATTTAATAAAATCAAGGGAATTAAAATAAAAGAAAAAAAGAATAAGTTCCACAGTGACCTTTCCGTTTAAATGTACTTATCATATCAACAGATTCACTCAGCAGCCTTTAGTAAACTTATGAGCCAAATTTTTTTTTTCTCTTCTTATAGTACTTTTTTCTTTTTGTTCTCTACTTTTAAGACGTTATTTAGACAATATCTTTTTCAGGTAAGATATTCCTAGGCTATCATTTTATAGGTGTACTCTTATGTTCCACTTGAATCATAGTGGAGTATTTAAGAATAATTTTGCTTTGTACCATAGGACGTTACAAAATTGAATTTGAGTTTATCTCAACTTAGAACTGAGTCATATACTCATAACAACCTCTTTTAAAAATATAATCCTTTTATAAACCATCGAGTTGTTAGAAGACTAAGAGAACTAAAATTGTTTTCCTTTTTATGTCAAACATTGAATCTCATAAAAAATATTTTTGTTCCCATATGTGTACTTCAGTAGAACTTAAGCGATCTTGCTAAACCATGTACAAATAAATAGATCATTAGCTCCAAAAATTATGCTCACTTTCTTATCTATATTCCTCATTTTTATCTCAAGTCGGTTCAAATAGTAAGGGCTAATAAATATAATTGCTTAGGATTCACAAATGGTGGATGGCACGACACAAATATACTCCCTCATGATTTTCAGCCAGGTAACTTGGTTTCACTTTTTAATTCTCGTCTTAAGCTTTTTCCGGGCAAACTACGGTCCCGCTGATCTAGTCCTTTTAGGTACGAGAGGTATTCTCACATGGAGCAGTGGAACTTTGGAGCGAGACGAGTGGAACATTCAAAGCCAATGGGCAGCGGTTAAAACTCTACCAAGCCACTCAACCGAGCGAAAGCGGAAACTCCATTTCCTTATTCAATCCATCTGTCGCAAACAAATGAGGCATGGAGACGTCAAGCTTAACGACGTTAAACAAGCACAATCTGGGAGGCAACCCAGCATTTTGTTTTCTCTTTTTAGTAGTTGTTTAGTTTCGAACTTCATTTCTCTTACCCTCCATCGGAGATTCACGTCGAGGACGCGTTAAATTTAAGTCTAGGGGAGCAGCTCACGTTTGTTAGGTGATTTTGTTTTATTCTTTTTGTTTTTCTCTTTGATTTTGTAGTTCTTAGCTTAGTTTTAGTTTTATTTTTGTCTTCATGAGTCAGAGTCGTCCCAGGCACTTGTCCGGTGCCACGCTTTGAGATGAACCCTGAACCTAGGGTGCTTAAGAAGCTGGTCTTTTCTGTGTTATCTTACATGTTAGAGCTTATTAGTCGGTTTGAAAGCGAATAGGTCGTAATTCGTTGGGAATCCTAGTGTTGCTTGTATGAGGTTTATACGAGGCTGCTAGGATAGTTTCTTGATTATTCTCTCCATCTAGATGATTATACTTCATATAGATGATGTTTTACTTATTTTTCACGAGAACAATTCAATCATATGAAAATGAGCTTGTCTTTTAGAATAAGAGCGCACACTAACACTCCGTTGTCGATAAGAATAATTCCTAAAAGCATGATCTAAAATCGATATGAGTGCATTGACCTTGATACTTTTTCAATGGTTTGGGTCTAAATGGTGGGTTGGCGATCGTCTTTCTATGTCCTAAAGGCACGACGCATAGAAACGCCATCTACTCCGTTGCACTCTCGAACGAGATGCAAAAGTATACCGTCATTGGTAGCCTGGGTCTAAGTAGAGGTTGGATACCTTCAAATCCGACATCCTAGAAACCTAGTGTGTTCGCATAACATAAAAAAGAAAGAAAAAATGGAATAAAAGAATAAAGAAGCTCGTAAATGAAACAAGTATTTTGTTCTATGTTTAGCATATGTCTAAAGTCTTGTTTGGTGGAGAGAGCCGTGGTTTCTTGCTTAGTTCGTCTTTGATTTGCTTTCCCATGGATAGCCATGGTGAACCTAGGATGTAGACTGAAAAAATTACTAGATTGAATTTGCTCTTGACTTGATAGTTGATCGATTAGGCTCGTTTTAGCGGTGTTTCTAGGAAAAAAAGGGAATTCTCGATTTTTGTATCTCCCACGTGTTCCACATTTACGATTGTTGAAGGACAAGAAAACATTAAAGTCTGGGGGATTTTGATAATCTCGTTTTTGTACACGTTTCTCGCATGATTTTAGATATGTTTATGATGATAGTTGTGATGTTTACATGTGATTTTATATTCATTTTATTTGTTTTCGTGTTTTCATGTTGTTATAAATTTTAATGCGTATGTGGTTCATTTCGGAGCTAAAGAACATATACGCAACAAAGTATGAGCATCGAGGATTACAACGGAGAAAACGGGACGAGAAACGGACAAAAAATGGGCAAGATGTGAACTTGGCCGGGCATAGGCATGCACGGACGGGCATGATGAACCGCATGACCGGGTGATAACTGGATAATTTTTTCCCCGAGAGTAATGCATGGCCCACGCACACATAGAGCATGGTCGGGCACTCCTCTTGGAATAGTGCACGGTCGGGCTTAACATCACTAAATACCTCCGAGAGCTTTGCATGGCCTAAGCATTCACACAGCACGGCCGAGCACCCAAAGAAACCGATCTATAAATGAATAAGAGATGCATGCCCAACTGGACTGCATACAATGCACGGTCGGGCATGACTTGGTAAACTCTCCTACTTCCATTTCGAGCGAAATTTGGTATGGGAGGATTCAAATTTTGAGTTACAAAACGTCAAGTACAGAGCATAGAACAGAGAATCATCATTCATCATTCATTATTCATCATTCTATAGAGAACTCTTGAAGGGGGACACACATGGAGACCTGAAGATCGACACCTAGAATAATACACATGTGTCTTGCACTTGCGGATAGTTTACGTTAGTTTAGTTTAATTTGGAACGCAACAATAAACCAATAAAGAATTATGTAGTTATCTTGAAAAGAGAGATGATGAGAAACAGATTGATGAACACCTAAATTTAACAAAACAGAAGAGAATTTTAAATGTAGTGGCTAGAAGATTGTTTCAAACCGTAAATTTATTTTTTTATTTTGCAAACAGAATTATGATGGAGAATCTCCCACTTAGTTGGTTCATATCCAAATGGTAAACTCATGTATATTTCTCCTTGCAAATCACCCATTAAAAAAAGTGTTTGAAACATTCATTTGAATAATAATCCAACGATTAACAATGAAACTAAAGGTATCAACATAGTCAATACCTTTTTTTAGTAAAACCATTGGCTACTAATCTAGCCTTATACCTATATGTAGTACAATCTGCATTATACTTGATTGTATATACCCATTTACATCTAACAAGTTTTTTAAATCTTATTACGAAGAAAAGCATTTAATTCTGATTTCATTTTTTATAGTTTTTTGAAATTTAATTTCTACATAAACTAAGAAGGAAGGAAATATGGAATGAACAACAGATTTGTTTTGCATAAAATAAATCGAAGTGCACCTACTGTAATCATCAACTATTGTTAAAAAAACTTGTAACCAACATTGGATTCAATGGAAAGGTTTTGATTAATGATTCAGTTGACATAACTTTTATTTTGGAAAATGAGGGATGCCTCAGTTTGTTGTGTCAAAGGGAAGAGGAAGATTGAACAACAATGATAAGAATGGTAGTGGGATCCAAGAAAGAGAGATTGTTGGTTGTTTCAACCTTCCCAATCATTAAATTTCGAATAGGATCATATATGATGCAAGAAGAGTTATCAAAAGAAATATGGAGATTAGAATTTTTGGTAAGGTGGCTTACACTAAGTGGTTTAAAATGAAGAGTAGGTATATAGAGGACAAAATGGAGGATGTGGAGATGAGATAGAATAATATTTCCAATATGAGACACAATGATTTATCGCCATAAGGAAAGATGGCAGAGGTATTTAACATAGGTTTGATATCATGAAATATAGAAAAATTGTAACAAACATAGTTGTTTGCTCTAGAATCTATGATCCTAGCATGTTTAGAAATATAAGTTCATATTTAAAGATAAAGCAAATGAATACGAAAAAGAATAGTTATCTATATTCGGAGTTATAGAAGATGATGTTGCAGTATTAGTAAACTGTTGAGAAGACTATAAGGTGTCGATTTTATTGATAGTTTGAAGTTTGGAAACCATTAGTTGAAGTTGTTCTATGGAAAGTAAAGAGGAATAAGTAGAAGAGGAGAATATCAAGGATACCCTCGTAGGGCTTTAGTACCTCACATATACCTTTGTAAATCTAATGGAAAAAAATTGGAGAAAAGACATATGTTTCTTTATATTTTATTAGTGAAAACACATACGGTTTGACATTTTTGTTAGTGAAATAAAACCTATTTCAATATTGAGATGAAAAAGCGTGAAGCTATTTTGAAGTTAAGAGCAATTTCTAGCGATTTTCGAGCGATTTCGAATGATTTTCGAGCGATTTCGAATGATTTTCGAGCGATTTCCGAGGGTCTCATATGTCGCTTGGATCGCATGGGTAACAAGGGTCGTATGGATCGCATGGGTCGCAAGTGTCGCATAGGTCACAAGGGATCGCATTGGGTCGTATGGTCGCATTGGATCGCACTTGTCATAGGCGCAATTTCGGAATATCAATATTATAAGGATAGGATTGAAGTTAATGTTTTTTAAGGAAAGATAAGATTAAAGTCTTAATAGCATTTCAGAGGTATTTTTGAAGTTACCCAAATATAAATAGAAATTATATGTTTAAGGGTAGAACAAGATTGGAGTAAGGAATTTTTTTGTAAATTCTAAGGTTTGTGTATTCTAGAATGGAGAGGTTTATATCTATTTGGATATCTATAGAGCCTATAATATTTACTAAACAAGTGTCTTTAAATTTGGTCTATCTTACTTTGAGAGTTATAGTAAGCAACATTTTTGGAGCTAAGATTAGAATTTGAAATAATGGGATTGAAATTCAAATAAAATAGCGAAAGAAGGACAAAAAATCTCTTTATTATTAATACCGAATGATTTAATAGATTTTAGACAGAGTGACTACAGGTTCTGTTAAATGAATTTGTCTACGAACAAAAACAAATGATTTGTTTAATCCCAAAAAAAAAATTAACAAAAAACGTTATTCCTCGACGTACAACTTATCAATACATTAATCTTGCACATACATTGGTTAAAAGAATTTCTTTATTTCACTCAAAATTCAAAATTACATTATCCAATTACATATAATTATACTAAAATATTAACTAACTAATCTAACTTCCTAACAATCCTAATTACAATATAACCATTACCAAAATGTGTATTTCTTATTTTAATAATGGAGAGCTTCGATACAGGGAACAGATTTCTGGCGAGTTTCGACGACGATGATCGACCGGAGATAGAGTACCGGTCGGTGGACGACGACGCTTGGTATTCCGTTGAGCTCGTTCTCTTACACGATGTGTTGGTGGTCCGGTACAAGGATTTCCCAAGCGAGTATGACGAAGTTTTCCCGGCGTCGGAGTATTTCTCGAGCTCCGGAGAGATCGAATCGTTCGCGGCGAGATTTCGAACGGCTTT
Source organism: Gynandropsis gynandra (assembly GCA_036759665.1). Lineage (NCBI taxonomy): Eukaryota > Viridiplantae > Streptophyta > Magnoliopsida > Brassicales > Cleomaceae > Gynandropsis > Gynandropsis gynandra. The sequence goes on along the minus strand of CM071872.1, from coordinate 15,323,083 downwards.
TGTGCAAATGCAGGATCCGGCGTGCGCGACGGTCGCCAAGGGGACGGAGGTCTGCGCTTTGTTCCGGTTCGACACCGGCGACGTCAAGTTCTATGATGCAATCGTCGTTCAGGTATCTTGAAATTGGAGGACTTTGGCACTCAATCTCCTAACTGATTCGTTCACTAAATAGGTTTGTAGTATAGATTTCGTAGATTAGGGAAAAAATAACATTAATTTGGAGAATTGTTGCCACTATGAACACCTTGGAAATAAACCTTAATGTTTCCGTAGCATTGATGAGACAAAGCTAAGTATTATGCTCATTCGCAAATCTGTAAGTCAGAAAGCATTTCGTAAGCACCATTGATGATAAGGAAAAGGTCGATGTGACCAGGTGGATAGGGCGAAGCACGGTTACACCGATAAGGGAGAAGTTTGCTGCTGCTCGTTCTTGCTTTCATGGAAAATCGGCCCTTTGGTTGGAAAACTGACATGGGCCAAGATCGATGAGATCTGTTTGCACTCAAAGGACAACCGAGTTGATCCAATTCTCCTCTTGTTCTTGAAGAAAGCCATGGACCAGTTTCAAGTACATGCACACAATGTCTTGGAAAGCTCTGGGTCTGGTGGCTCAGCTAAGCATCGGCCATCTTCTCATGCCAAAGGTAATGGTTGAGTATGCAAATTACAAAACCACATGCACCGACTTTTCTTGATCTATTGTGATTTATTTGGTGAAGCTCAAGCGATGTGTTTACTTCTTGCAGCAGCTTTATTGAATCCCGGAACTTCCCCACCAAAATATGATCAAATGAAGAACAAGGATCCATTAATGTCTAAGCTTTCTGATGCTCCTCAACAACAGCTCCCGACTAACCATCTTAATTTCTACTTGGTATGACAGGTAATGAGTACTTGATCTTGATTTCTATTTAATATGTAATCAAATGAATAGATTTGTGTGTAGGTGCAAAGAGCACGCAGGAAAGGCAAGTTCGCTGTTAAGACAACCGAAGGTTTATCCATAAATATGAGCTATATATATCTCCTCTGTTGGTTCTGTTTTGATCATACCATATGTATTTTTGTTCACCAACTGCAGGAAGACTCCATGGTTTTTGTAAGAAAATTTAGCAGATTCTACGAAAGATGCCAAGAAGATGTTTCCTTTGAGGTACGCAAGGTCGATGCAGTGTGGAGGTCGTGGCGAGAGTAAGCAATAGCGTTCAAGCTGTATTTGTGTACATCTGGTCAGGTCTTTTGTAGAGGCAGATTAGCCAAGGATTCCGCTTTAGATTTAGGAACAGAACATAACTGGAAAGTGTCCTGTTTCACGGTGTTATAATATTTTCGACTTCCAGGGCATGTTAGATTATTCCATCTCGCCACTTCTAGTTCTTCTGTAGTTATCAAGAATTGCAGATTCTGTGATCAGGAAAGGAAATAAGTATTTGAAGAAAATGGTTTTCGGATCTGTACGTCATACATCAGCATCGGAATCCTAGCTATTATTTATATGTTCAGTGCAGATTTTATGGTTTGTAACTCCTGGAGAACATCTTGAAACCCTTGGCTGAAAGCCTCCAATTGTGACTTGGCTATCTGATACGTAACTTCACCTCCTTCCCCAACGTGCTCCTTCAATGTCACCATCTCATCTAGAAACTTGAGTGCATTAGCCTTGCTGCCGGGTTGAGTTTCTTTGGACGATGCTTCTGCAGATTTGCTTAGCTGAGTGTTTTTCTTTATAGCAGACTTGCTTCCAGATGATGAACTCCCGAGTGGGATGTCAGCAAGAGATCGTGTCAACTTCTTTCTTCTCAAGGGGAGGGAAGCAGAATAGGCTGACGAGTCGTTAGGTTTCTTCATTGCTCGTGGTCTCGTTGAACTAATGTCTCGGAGGGCACCGGTTGCGTTCTTCCCTCCCTTACGAGGAGCAGAGGATGTTTGTCTTGGATCTGGACAAGGAAAGCTGGATTGTTTCATCCTCTCTGCCACCCGAGGTAATGGTTTCATTGTTCTGACTGAAGGATCTGGCCAAACAAGAAGTTAATCCAGAAACAGGGAAATAAACAAACACAAGACATTCTCATGGGGGACTGTTACCTTTGGGGCTTGGCTTTGGGGGAAGCGACTGTGCCTTGGGTGAAGTCCCAGGCGAACCTGGAAGAACAAACGTGACATGGCCGTGAACCTTTGTTTCTCCCAAGCCCCTTAGAGCTCCTCTAAGATCCTGAACATTGCTCAATGATCTTCCTGGGCTCTTCGTCAATCCGGTTGGGGACTTCTTCACCCATTCAGGCTTCTTCGTAAAGTCGCCCTCATTCTTCTGCTTTGGTCGTTTGCCCCCTTGCATTGAACCCGTAAGACTTCCCACACGGCTACTGCCATCCCTACCAGCCTTCATTCTCTTCACAGGAATTTTTGAACTTGCGACCGACATCCCTCCTTTAGTCTCTATCACCGTTTTCTCTGCTTCTTGATCCTTGACATCAGCTTGTGCTCCCATTGTTTTTGATCTCCTCACAGGAGAACTCTTGGTTGTTGTTGTCGTGATCGTTGTAACTGCGTGTTGCTCTTTCACAGGCAAAAGCGGAGGCTTCTGGGAACTTCTCTTAGCGGCGGACTGCAGGGCCACAACAGATTGCTTCCACCATCTGATGTATCCAAAAGTAACATCAGCCTGATGAAGTCGAGAAGGAATGTACAACATTCCATCAGAAATTGGACGGATATAATCCTTCCATGCCACCTCAGGCGTCTCAACTCTGGCAGGAACTACGCCAGGAATATCCATATCATAACCAAACTGCATTGCCACACGGTGAGGATAATAGGGTTCGATGCATTCCAAACCCACCAGCTTAGAAAACCTCAAGCACCGACCGAAGGCTACTATGTCTTCGTCCGACTCCACAGACACTTTACAGTCGCTCTCCATGTAAAACTTTGGAAGTTTAAAGTTCTTCAAAGGCTTGGTGTAAGGACGGTACTCGAAGCTCTCCCCAGCGGCGTCTAGGACTGGCCTGAGATTCCCAGGTTTTGGAAATGAGTCCTGACCACCGAGGTGGTGCCACTGTGCCATCCTCGGTTCTCCATGCTTCAATTGGTTCGGTTGGCTTGGCTGCACCGCAATGATCCTCTCCCAAGCCCACACCTGCAAATACTGAAACGGAGATGTCACCGCAACCTCCATGTCTTCCTCAATATTCCTCAGTGGTAAAGAACCTGCAAGCTTTTCCTTCAAAATGCCTAGATCACGATAAATCCCAGCAAGGACCGTAGGGGCCACGATATCAGCTGAATCCGGGAAGACGAAGCGAGAGAGCCATGTGAGCATGAAGGCTTCATGCTCAATCTCGCTACCCGAATTCATCATTTCCTTCATCCACAAGCTAACGCCACATTTCTTCCCTGAATTCGAAGAGATCTCGCGTTTCACCATCTTGAGCTTCTCCTCCACCGATTTCATCTCTTCGCGTTTGATAGAACCCAAAACATTGTTCCCAATCGCTGAGAATCCGCCCAGGACGATCATATCCTCCAACGTCACAGTGGCTTCGCCCCATGGGAACACGAATGAGTTCGTCTCGATACACCATTTCTCCACCAATCCCATCATCAGATCATCCTGCCTCTTTATGTGGTACCGCGATGCCATTATCGCATCGTGAACGCCGGACTTTCGCCACGTCTGCGCGTGCGACTCCGCCATCGCGTTAACCCACTCAATCCAGTTCACCGACGGCGATCCCCAGCCGGTGAACGAGAACCTCACCGTCCATTTCTCCGGCTCAAACGTCTCCGGTGTGGAAGCGAACGCCTCAAGCGGGAGCTCAAACACGTCGTCGTCTATGGCGGTGATGGTATAGTTCAGGAACCTCGCCGTCCGGAGAGTTGGAACGCCGCCGCCTCCGACGGGAGACATCAGCGCTTTTCTGACGTGGACAATCCGTTCGTCCTCCCGATCAGAAGAGCCCCGCGACTCCATCTGATCGGTGAAAGCACAAAAAAAATTCTAGGGTTTGTTCTGAATACAGAATGAGAATCTACAAGGGAAGGACGAAATGGAGAATGAAAAGAAGGGAGCAAACAACAAAGCAAAAGGTAAATAATGCTAATTTGAGTCCTCCGCCGTGGAGAAGGCCGGCGAATCCGATTTATCCGCCGGAGCTTCCGGCTTTCCCACCTAAGATTTTCCCGTAATAATAATTTGAACTTTTTGTTTCTATCACGCATTCATCATTTATCCAACGGCCATAAATTTGCATCAGAAAATTTGTACACTTTTTTTTGTGCCACGTACAGGTCACTGCATGAAAATATTAGATCTATGTCACCTCTTCGGTTCTACCAACGATACTTGATCTGAGAAACATAACATGCATGAAAAATATTAGATCTATGTTAAAAGTAATATCTTTATATTCAAAATTTTTTGTGGTTTATCGAAAAGTTAAAAATTTATGCACGGTATCGAACCAAAATTTTCGATAATCTTGTCGAACTATCTCGTGGTATTGGAATTGATCAGAAATCCATAGGTAATGATCATGTATGGAATGTTTCATTTTTTTTAAAACAACTTGAACATATGAAAGGAATCGAATCTTAAATCTTTATTTACACTTTCATGCCAACAATGTAATCATGTTAAGATATTTGATCGGTTTTACAAGTTCAAATTGAAAATATATTATGTGGATAGCGATTTATATGTAAAACATTTAAAAGCATCTAATTCAAAGCCTAAAACAATATAGACATATGATATAATCATTAATTTGAAGAATTGTTATAAAGAGGATATATATATCTCTATTTGTTTTTGTGTAGTCATCAAAGAAACAGAAAAAGGTTTTGTGTAACTATAGTTTTTAATATATTTGATTTGAATAGAATTTCAAAGCGAATCGAAAATGCTCACAATTATGTAAAATAGAAATTTAAAATGAAAGATCGTAGACCAATCAAAACTTGTGTTGGTTTCCAAATACATTTGAAGAATGAAATATTATCATATTATGTGAATATATTCCTAAAGCATTTTAATATGGATTAAGTGAATCAATTGAATATCTTGATTATATATAGAACCTCCTAATGTTGAAAATTATTCATTTTGTCTTTGTTAAGATAATTAAAAGATCTTCGGACCAGAAATATTAATAGCTCTCTTGTATCTGTCACATCATACTCGTTCTGATATAGAATTTGATACTAATCTATTTGCACGATATAATTCATCTCTACACACAATCATGAAGCAAATATTAAACATATATTTCGTTAATCTAGTATTATTTTACACCAAAAATGCTAAATACGAGTTATTGATTTTGTAAACGTGAATTATTTATCATATTTTCATAAAGGTCGATCATAAATAGGATATATTTCACAATCGAAGGCGAAACAATTTAGTGGCATTATTAAAAAAACATTAGTTGCAACATCCTCGAATCATTGCATTTAATAAAGCAAACGGATTATGTGTCTAGCTTATAACTATAACTCTTGATATATTAGAAACATGCAGATTTGATGCTAATATCAATACAACAAAATTATTTAGAGATAATAACATATCTATTGCTCCACCGAAAAAAAGAATACAAAAAAAACAACAAGAAAAAACTATGAATATCCTTCTAAAGTTTTTTTTCATACATCCAAGAGCTCGAAAACACAAAAAAATTTATATCAATTATATTTGATCATTTAGAATATATTTAGAATATCTAGGTTTGGTCCTAGAATTTTTTACTTTTCCAGTTCTAGAGCCATTTTGTCCGCCATCAAGTGGATGATTTGTCATCTACGATTCTTGTGAAGGAATATATGATAGTTAATTCAATTAGGAGTTTGTACGATTTTACTCCTTTTATCATAATTTTCTCCTATATAGTTTTCCACTATAAAGTTTGTAACGAGACAATATGACTAACATATTATATATGATCAATAAACATTAAAAAAGTGTCATATATAAAATTCGAAAGTTTCATAGCCAAACTCAATTAGATTTCTTTATACTTAAAATATATATATATATATTTGCATATAAATAAACATCCTCATATTGAAGAAAACATATTTTTCACTTCAAAGTTACTCACGTACAAACACTCCACACATATCCTCTCAACCTTTCTCGTCTCTCCTCTTATTTTTCATTTCAACGCTTCATATAAAAAAGGTAACATATTAACATACCTATGATATATATATATATACTAGTTTATAATCCATGATATATTGCAGTGCAATATAATAATTGTGGTTATAGATTTATTATGTGGGAATTAACATTATTAGATGATACTAATGTTTTATGCGGTTTTGTGATAATTAAATTGTATTTTCTTAAATAGTATATATAATTCATTAATTCAAATATTTTCATGACATTAAATATATGTATCAACCAATACAAATACATAAATTATATTTTTCATTATAAACTTTAAACAATAGATTTATAAGATGTAATATAAATTAACAGTGCGATTTGTCCATAATATCTTTGAAATTTTAAAACGTAATTTTTCAAAGAAATAGATTTCATGATTTGGACAAGAGATTTTTGCATGATTGCATTTTCTATCCATACATGCATAAATTTTGAGGACAAAATTTGATTTATAACATGAGTTAAAAATAATTATTCAGATATGGACATAATTTGGGAATCTTTAAAACTTACTTATGCTTAAATTGCTTGATTGTATTTAGATTTTGATTTGTATGGATGTTTGTGGAGCAGGACGGTCGGAGTGTTAACAAATCTGATTGATACATTTACAAAGTATAACTACGCAAAAACATGAAAAAATATTAACTAATATAAGTCTTAATTTTCTTTTTTAATACCGTTGATCACCATGCGAATACTGCATGTTACGATCATGATCTTTTTTTTACAATCATTTGAGCAATATTTGAACGAAAATGCATAGCAAATCCATCCCACGTCGATATTTTTACGAAATCTTTTCGATATTTGAAATTGTCCAAGCAAAGTGAGTAAATTATTGCGGAAGAAATAAAGTAATAGGTTAATGGAGAAACAATATCAAATACTTACCTATTTAATAACAACCGAATTTCTATTTTTCATCAAAGGTAGATAGTTGAAAATTCGGTCCTTGCATAATAGGAGTCCACCAACATCTGCAACTTAGAAAAGTTAACTAGATAAGCTTAGAAGCAAAGAAATAATATTTTTATTCATTGGAAAGCTATTTATCCGATAAAAATTCTTTGTGGTCAACCAATCCCAACCAATTCTCGGTATGAACGCGTTCTGAATTTGTAATTAGAAATCGTATGAACATGATTCATGATTTTTTCAACAACAGTATTATCCGTAAAATATATGTGCGTAATGTTATCGGTTAACTTGTAATTACATGTATTTGAAAGTATGGATAAATTTTTAGGATGAATATCTCCTTTTCTTTTATATATTGGTTATATTTGTCAACATTGGCAAGAAACATACGTCTTTGAATAGTAGTTCCCTACAATATATCATATACATAATGATGAAACATATTAATAGAATGTGTAATAAGGAAATACATGAACGTAATTTACCGTTTCACTAAGGAATAAAAAACCAAGTCCAAGCAAACGATTGTCAATGAAAGTGTTTCGTCTGCACTAAATTCTGAAAAAATGGCCCAAAAGTCGTTCCTTAGCATGTGATGTAATAGCTCCACGACTTCCTACATGTTCAATGTGTCTCACGTAACTCGATCTTTGCTCTAAATTATGTCAAGTAACAAACCATTATAACATTAGCGTGCGAAAGATAAAACTGGATGTAAACAAAAGAGAAGCATTCTTGTAAAACAAATGTAGATTTAATATCTATATAAATTTGAAACAAATAACGCTTACATACGGAAGTAAATAAAAGGTCAATGTGTAATTTATTAAATATAATTTTGTATAATGGTGGTCATGAATAATGAGTTGATTGGTTTAGAGATATTCTCTTTAATTTGGAAATGAAATTGAAAGCAAGTAAATAAATCAATATAAATTATTTCAATGACATTACATTTTTTTAAATAAATTGTAAGGAATTAGATTGACACTTGCATTAAGATTTGTGTAGACCCTTAAAATTTTCTTTCTAAATAATGTTTGTTACAGTTAGTTCTCGATCGAACCAATTGATCTGATCAACGATTCTCAACCCATGAACATAAGTCACACACAACAGGGCGTATAATTGATTGTGACTAAAGAGTATTTTTGGTAGATACAATCCAATTTGTTTCAAACTATGTCCTTGATTTTTTTATGGTCATTGCATTACATATTCCAATAGGAAATTTCCTTCATCGCAACATAAATGGTAGGTGATCATCTCGTTTTTGTACACGTTTTTCGCATGATTTTAGAGATGTTCGTGATGATAATTGTGATGTTTATGTGTGATTTTGTATTCGTTTTACTTGTTTTCGTGTTCACATGTTCCTATAGGTTTTGAGGCATATTTAGTTCGTTTCGGAGCTAAAGAACATACATGGGACGAAGTACGAGTGTCGATGATAACAACAGAGCAAACATAATGAGAAACGGACAAGAAATGAGCAAGATATGGTTTAACTTGATGGCTGAAGGAGCAAACTACGGTCGTGCCCCATGAAAAGCCATGAACCTACGTGGGATGGTCCCCTTAGCCCGCGCGAGCTGCACCTTCAAAAGATATAGCACGACTCGGGTAGTCACCAAGCCCGAGCGGGGTGCTTTGTTTGGATGGGCATCAAGAGAAGCCCGTGTAGGGTGGCTACCAAGCCCGCGCGGGTCGCGTACCGGAAAAATAACCCTAAAAAGGGGTTAACACGAGAGAAAAGAAGTTAGCGCCAACAATAAATAGGAGGGGACGGTTCAGAACAACAGGAGTTCATATTCTCTCAGATTTTTCGTCATCTTAAGAGAATCTTAGCAAGGAGACATTTAGATAGCACTGGAAAATTCATCTGGACGTCATTTTGTTTGATTTCTATGCTTTCTAGACTATCTATTTCGTTTATGATGCTTTGTTTCGAATTCATGTCTGAGTAGTAGCCTTGTTCTAGGAGAAGAGATTAGCCCTAGGCAATACCGGAACCTCTTTTGATTGATTTATGAATGTAATTTCCTATTTTGGTTTTTCTATTCTTTTTCTAAGTATTTGAATGTCATGTATTTGCAAAGGCGAAGCAGATCCATGTCTTAGGCTTTTAGGAGAAGGACAAAAAGGAGAATTCTGATCCCGGACATTCAAGCTTAGAGTAACCGAGACTAGGTCGCGAAAGTAGAGTAGTAATTGTTTGCTATATCTATGTATATGTGGTTGACAATCACATCAACGAGATTCTTACACGCCTTTATTAATAACTCAAGTGGAATTTCTATAGAGCATTCACCAACATTAGATTCACCAAACGTACCATCAAAGATTTGCAAAATCCATTGGAAAATTTGTTTTGTAGTGTTGTCCTCAAGCATATTGTTTTCAGATAACCGCATATTCTCTTGACAATGTCATGTCTGTTTCCTTTTGCAACGGGAAGTATTTATCAGAAATCGCCTCCAAAGCTATTGTTTTGCCTCTAAATGGTTCATTTCGTAATTTGATGTCTATTGAACCATATTGCTTTGAGTGTTCAGGGATGTAAATCGAAATGGCAAATCTTGAATGTGCAGTACGACCATCCTCATGGACAAGTGATGCAATGTCGCCCAATGCGATGTTGAGCATAGTATGATCATTCCCTCTTATTGCATTAGATAATGCATGCTATAGAAATGTTTCCCTACTTCTTTATGGCCATAAACAAAATTGTTTTTTCCATTTGGATTGTAAATTGAGGGCATAGTTAAATCAAATATGTTGGTGCTCATGTGTGAGTATAGAGATTAGCATTTTTGTGGTAGTTTCTTTAGTTGTCTAAAATTTGTAGGCAAGTTCCAAGTGTATTAAATGATTGGTAATTGTACTAGAACCTCTATTTTGTGGCATGGGAATTGGAGGGAATTCTTTAAAAGATTGTCCATTCTCTAAAGAAACTGGTCGACGTGTACTCATTTATTTGATCCTCTAACATCGAAAGCTTTATATAATAATGTTGTTATTAGAAAATTCATAAGATAACACGTTGTTGTTGCAGAGGAATGAGGCTATATAATACCTGGTAAATGAGAAATTTTCGTTGCTTGTAAAGGATTTCATATCCAAAAATGTTCCAAACAATTAGTGGAGAAGACATACATTCAGACATTAAGAGCATAGTGAACAATCTTCTGAGATATACTGTAGAGGCCCAGCTGCTTGCTTCTTCAATTGTATCAATATACCAAAAGGCCCAAGCTCGACATGCATCTTTTTACAGTGTGAACGTAACACCATTGATTGTGCGAAAATCTTCAATTGATTTAGTGTCGGGCATTTTATTTAGAAATATTTTTAAATAGTATACTTCACCAATTGTTGGTGTAATGTGATGTAACCTTCCAATTAAAAATTTGTGTTTTCTAAGGTACCATATTTTTTTAAGCTTGTTCCTAATGAGTTGTGTTGGGAAATTTGAATATGTTAATTGATTTCCATTGGGAAAAGTATATTACACTTGAATCATTCTGTTAACATTGTTCAAGTGACCTTTTCCAATGCAATGTCATTATTGAACAAAATGAAATTGATTCAATAGGAACACTTCCGAAATGTATTTCGAATCTGAATATTCACCAGCAAGCCTCACACCTAGAGACATATATGCGGTTGTAGTAATTTTGTATTTCATCTTTAGAGTTATTATTAGATTTAGAATGTGCAATTGTGATATTTATGACAAGTTTATCAGTGCCTTTGTTGTTATACTTGAAAAGATACTTGATTGCTTTGGTTTGATTGCACCTTTCAATAAAATATGCGCTCTATATTTTAAGAGCAATTTTGAATTGTAAGGTATAATGGTTGTCTAGCTTAACGTTGTCTTTGATAACATAACAGTTATCATCACGTCGTCGATATATTGTGTAATCGTCATTATCAATGTATGTTGAAGCATTGAATTTTGTGGATACTTCTTTAAAATTTTTTCAAGGCCGCATGGCCTTGCACTATAACAATTTGTATGACTATAGAGAGTTCCACATTTGTGTTAGAATTAGGTATCTCAATGGAGATTAGCTTGTGGATATGGTTGGTTATTGGCAGTTTACTATCTTTTGTAAGGAATACAAGGATATGTGCATGTGGTAGGCCTCTTTTTGGATTCTATGGTGTATATGACTACAATAGAAGACATTTTCATTGTATTGAGTTAGTGAATGGCTCGTTTAGAAGTTGTTCTATCTAATAATGTAGAATTTCCAAACATAGAGATTTTAATCGTATTGACGTAAAATCCATGCAGCGATTTTTCCAAGTATAGTTGTTGTTTTTAGATCGAGCAATAAGTTCTCCATTTTCATTTTAAAAACCTAATAAGGATATTGGGACGATCTTTTGATAGCAAGCTCCGACTTTTCAGGAACTTTCATGTTTCAGACCATTCAAGATTGCAAGTGAAAGATGTATATAAATTCAGATACTCGAACTGCTGATAAATTGCCATTGCATCCAAGTAATTTTGTTCATGTATCTAGAGCTGCATGTGAACAAAGAAGGCAATATAATGTGTGTTCCAATATTCGTTGTGGATATTTCGCCTCTATGAGTGGTTGCATGTATTACATCGTGATTTTTTATCGTAATTGTGTCGGTTGTTTCAATGTATGACATTCGATCATATCCAATCGTACAAAAATCGTCGACAACAAATTGTTGAAATAAGCGGCCTAAATGAAGTGGAAAACATTGTTCAAAGTACATGAATTATTTGAGGCTGGTAACAGATTAAGATGTTGGGGGTCTTAGCTCTAGATCAAAATGGTAACCATCTTCACCGTTCATTGTACCACATTGATGTGTTGCAATGTTTGCATTGGTAATAAGGATCCCCAATGTCACCATGTCCTTCACAAGGGAATCAATACGTGATAATAATTAGTAAACTCTTGCAACTTTTAGAATATATAGAGAAAATGCATGGTAGGTATTTGCATGTAGCTGTAGTATAAATAAGTATAAGTGAGCTCTGAAAGTGTTGACGTTGAGGGAGCAGTTTCTGAATGAAATATAGCAAAAATATGTGGACTTGACGCTTGGAGATTAACTACTTGAGGTGGCGGACGAGATAGTCGACGACCCTATGAAAATGTAATTAACAAACGTGAAACAACCTCAAGAATGAAATTATATATATAATAATCTTTGCGAGGTTACTTCTCGTGAAGCCACCTCAGCAAGGATTATTAAATCTATATATAAAAAGTAGTATAAAATAGAGCTTTCTCCTTGCACCACCTCATCAACACATGATTTTTTTATTTTTTTAATAATTTATAAACAAGTTTTACTCTCCATTAAAAATTCTTTATAGCCACTAACCTAAATTTAATATCCATTTACTTCTATTCAAATTTATTAACCTTTTACTCTCTTTTTTTTGTGGTGTTTAGGAAGAAAAAATTTTGAAAGAGGAGAATTGATTCTCTTTGATGGTGTGTCGGAGGAAAAAGTTTTGAAAGAGGAGAAAATGAAGCTAGAAGAGAAATATACGTGGGCTACTGTTGATGGTGTTAAAGAGAAGGTAAGTTTCCTCAGACCATTTAAACGTCTTATATATGCTCTCTATGTTCTCGACCTGGATAATATGATTCAGTTGATGGTGTGTAGGAGGAAAAAGTTGCGAAAAGATGAGAAAATGGAGCTGGAGGAGAAGTATATCTGGGATATTGCTGATGGTGTTAAAAAGATAAGTTTTTTGAGACTCGTGAAATGGTTTATTCCTTTATCCTTAAAATATAAAAGTAATGAAAAATGGTTTCTTTGAATTAATCATGATAAATATGATTTTGGAGATGGAAAGAAGTGAAGCATGACAACACAATCACTTGGCTAGGTTTGTGGAACGATTCAATTAATCCTAAAGTGTTCAAATATGTATTTTTTTTATAAAATTTTCCTATAAATTGTCATGTTTAACCATTTAACAAATAAACTATGTATTCACTCTTCAATCTATGATCACATAAAAAACATAAGGGTTACATACAACAAAAATATTACTCCAATTAAATGGTTCAATGTTTACAAAAAAAATTTGAATACGAATAAAAATACAAATTAAATTACAATTAAATATTTCAAAATTTAAATTACAATTAAATAAAATATTTACATATTTATATAAATAATAATATATAGTATATTTACATAAATGTTCAGCAAACATCATCCTCTCAATTTTTTCTAATATTTAATAATTGTTTTTAAAATATTTGATATAATTACTATAAATATTAATACATTTTCTAATAATTAATAATTTATTTAAAATATTTGATATAATTACTATAAATATGAATGCAATAATAAATATATAATACCAAAAGTAATACAATTAAGATAAAATAATTAATATAGAATTTATCCAATTATAAATAATCTTAATTATTTATATATTTCAAAAAAATAAAAAAATGGTAAAATAAATACAATATATATTTTTATGAAATTAATTTTTTGATGTTAATTAAAACGTTAGTAATAGAATTAAAACAAATAATTAATATAATTAAAATACAATTAAGACAAAATAGTTAATATAATTAAAACGTTTGTAACACAATTAAAACAAAATAATTAATATAGAATTTATCCAATTATTTAATAATTGTAATTATTTAATAATATTAATTATTTATATACATTAATAAAATAAAAAATCAAAAACAGTAAGATAGATAATTAATATAATTAACAACAATTAATTAATACAATAATATATTTCTTCAAAACAGTAAGATAAATAATACAATTAATTAAAATTTTAATTAATACAATTATTAAATAAAATTATTAATACAAACGATTAAAACATTAATACAATTATTAAATAATACAAGCGTTATTAAAAAATTAATATCATTAATACAATTATTAAATAAATACAATAATTTAATATAATTGTTAACTAATACAATTAATACAATTATTAATAATACAATTATTAAATAATACAAACGTTAAAACATTAAAATAATTAAAACGTTAGTAATACAATTAAGACAAAATAATTAATATAGAATTTATCCAATTATTTAATAATTGTAATTATTTTATAATATTAATTATTTATATACACTAAAACAATAAAAAAAACAAAAATAATAAAATAAATACAACACATATTTCTAAGCAATTAATTTTTTTAGAGTTAATTGAAATGTTTCCATACAATGGATTGAAAATAATAAAATAATGAAATGAATACCATTACATATTTCTCAATAATTAATTATTGTATTAAAATGTGGCATCCAAAGAGTTAAACTAAAAATTTCCAAATAAATACACTAATATTGAACCATTTATATTCCATTTACAATCTCCAAATATATAATGAAATTAATCTATTAAAATTAAATCGATATATTAGAAATACTAAAACTATTGGTTCATGGCATTGCGTATCTATCATTTTATCGAATAATAGGTAATAGATCTTAATAAAAATTATCAGAATGTCATAACATAAAAGTGATCTATTTTAATAATAAGATTAAGTGGAAAATATATTTTTAAATAAATAAATATGAAACTAATAGAATATCAATGAGGTGAAAATATATTTCATTGAACCTGCCTAATCAACCAATCAATAAAAGAGATTGTGTATTATACTTCTCCAAAACAATAAAAAAACCAAAAGTTGCCCATCAGATAATGGATCCATTTCAAATTTCAAATGCAAACATTATGAGACAACACATTGTGTTCTTACTATTGGTCATTGTCACCAGTCAGTTTCCGCTAGGTCTTCCGCGTTTTGGAAGCCCATAATGTGAAGAAAAATGACTAGCTTTTTTGGATGGATTCCTCCTAATAGATGAGATGATATGATATTTTTCCTCAACAACATTCATTTTTTTTCCAATCATTCATGGTTTCCGGAATGATTGTAGACAAACCAACAACTATAAAAGATGTAGACAATTATGATATTGTGCTTAAACTCACATCAAATCTTGGTATTAATGATTTTCTAATGGTAAATTATATTTAATAAGTTTCTATGTAGGTTTGTTATTCAATGGACAACACATTACATGGGAAGGTTGATGGATCAGAAACTATTGCAATAGTTGGAAAACAAGACCGTGGTAAGATAATCCGGATAAAATAGTTTGAATGATTTGATGTTAACATTTTGATTCACATTTCTTAAACGACAAATTTAGGATTTGAAATATTTGCTTTCGATTATCATGACTTTACGAGGATTGTTTAAGTTAGTGTTTCTAAAATTTCACATTGTTAGTATTGTTGTTCTCTTCAATTTTATCACGGTTCATCTTAGTATAAGACTGATTAATGGTTATAAAAAACACACGAAATGGAGAAAACTTTAAAATAAGGATGGTCACTCACCTGTTTTGCTCCCCACATATGCAATGCTTGGCTTCTACATATGTGTTGTTCGAGTTCTTTGTGAGTAGACCTCCCATAGAATTGTTAAGCTTATGTTAGTGTCAATCACATGCCTTATCTTGAGGGATTCTAATTTTGGAAAAAGTAAACTATTATGATCATGATTTCTGCAGTTAAGAAAAAGTTTATCATATATATACTCTCCCCAAAATTAAACGATAAAGTACCAAAGTAGAACTATATCAAACCATTTTAGTCTATACAAACACAAAGGCCATTAAAAGTTTTGCAGAATTCATAACAAACAAACTCAAATATTCTAACCATCGAGAAAAACTACTACCAACACTAAGTACATCTCAAACAACCGAAAGTACACGCCCTTCATATTCAAGCCAAAACAAAATCATATGCAACAAAGACTAAAAACATAACAATATGTTTAACATTACTTCTTCAATAACATTAGTTGTTCTAAATTCATATAATAAAAAATTTTAAATATTTACGCAAATTAAACAAATCATTATGTTGACTACTAACTGTTGATTTTTTCCTATTTCTTCGATTACAATACAAAAATATTATATCCCGCGTAACGCGCGGGTCTATTCCTAGTTATATATAATAATCCTTGCGAGGTTGCTTCTCGTGAAGCCACCTTAGCAAGGATTATTAAATA
>CM071872.1:15227619-15306781 GCA_036759665.1 Gynandropsis gynandra | reverse complement strand
CTCCCATTTGTTTTAAGTCAAATTAACTTATTTGGAGTTGCAGGTGACGGTCGCGACCCGCGCAGGCAGGGTGAGTGACCCGCTCGGGTACGGCGCGGAAGATCGTGCAAGAAAGCGATGGAAAAGAGGCTACACGTTCGGGCTCAAGGGCTGCCCGCTCGAGCTCATGGTCTGCCGGCTCGGGCTCATGTGCTGCCCGCTCAGGCTCAAGTCCCGGGCGTGGTATTTCTCGACCGACTCGTGCTCAATTCGCTGGACAAAATCGCCGTAACAAATGTCCGCCCGGGCTAGGGAGTTACCCGCGCGGGTAGTGGCTATTCCATGCCGATTCTCGTCCCGTTTGTCACGTGATGATCCTCGATATTGGTACTTTGTCTCGTGCACGTCCTTTAGCTCCGAAATGAACCGAATACGCATAAAAACCTGTAAAAACATGAAAACACGAAAACAAGTAAAACGGATACGGAATCATACGTAAAGCATCGCATATATATCATAAACATCTCTAAAATCGTGCAAGAAATACGTATGAAAACAAGATGATCAAAATCCCCTAGACTTGAATGTTTGCTTGTCCCTAAGCAAACGTAAACGTGGAACACGTGGGGTATACAAAATACGAGAATTCCCCTTTCTCCTAAGCAAATTCGACATAATTAAGTTTTCATTCTTCATCCTAGGTTCACCAAAGCTACCCATGAGAAAGTAAATCAAAGGAGAACTAAACAAGCCACCGTAACTCTCTCCACCAAACAAGACTTCAGACAATGCTAAACCTAGAACAACCGAGGATACTTGTTTCTTTTCCGAGCATCTTTCTTTCTTTATTCTTTTTTTTTCTTTTCTTTCTCTTTTTTTTCTTTTTATTTTCATTTTATGACTTCTTTTTCTTTTCCTTTTTTTCTTTTTCTTTTTATTTGCATATACACTAGGCTTCTAGCACGTCGGATTTGAAGGGATCCAGCCTCTACTTAGACCCACACTACCGATGACGGTATACTCATGCATCTCGTTCAAGAGTGCAGCGGAGTAGGCGACGTTTTATTTGTACCATGCCCTTAGGACGTAGAAAGATGATCGCCAACCCACCACTTAGACCCGAACCATCGAAAGAGTTATCAAGGTCGATGCACTCATATCGATTTTGGATCATACTTTTTAGGCATTATTTCTATCGACATCGGAGTGTTAGTGTGCGCTCTTAATCTGCAAATAAGCTCAATCTCATACGATATAGTAATCCTCATAGAAAATTGGAGTATAGCATCGTCTACACGAAGTATGGCCATCTGGATAGAGAGAATAAATGATAAACTAGCCCAGTAACCTCGTCTAAACCCCCCACAAGCAACACTAGGATTTCCAAAGAACTACGACCTATTGTTTTTCAGCCGACTAATAAGTTCTAACGCTTAGGGAAAATCTAGCTCAAACATGCAAAATCTCACAAAAAAGACCAACTTCTTAAGCATCCTAGGTTCAGGGTTCATCTCAAAACGTGGCACCGAACAAGTGCCTGGGATGACTCTGACTTACGAAAACAAAACAAACTAAAAACCACAAAATAACCTAAAAACTACAAAATCAAAGGGAAAATGAAGGAAAATGAAACAAAATCACCTGACAAACGTGAGCTACTGATGCGTATCAGAGTTAAATAAAATAACCTAAACTACCCGCAAGTGCACGGCACATGTGTAGTATTTTAGGTGTCGATCCCACAGAGACTACGCAACACTACCTAAACTCGAACTAGGAATCAAATCTTCTAACGAAAGAATATGGATGAAGAATGAAATACTGAAAGTAAATAAACTACTTGGGTTCTAACGATAAGACAAACGTCCTAGGAAACCGGTTTCACCACAAGACTACCGAAACCGACGATCAATCTATCTATCATGCAATCCGAGTTAAAGCTATCTAAGGCAGACGATCCTAACATGATATATCTTCTACTAATTAATCTCCAATGTAAGCCTGCTCTAATGACGTCTTCTGCCTCCTTTTAAGCCTCCTAAGTCGGTCCAATTGTTGCCTTAATTGCCCCCACGAGTTCCCTTTGATTTAAGTTAATTTTACTTAACTTAATGAGCAGTTACGGTCCGCGACCCGCTCGGGCGGTCATTGTGCCCGCTCGGGTGCGGCTAGGGTGGAACGCGCGGATTGTGTGGCTGGAATGCATGCCCGATCAGGCATGGTATGTGAGCCCGCTCGGGCACAAGGAAATTGGTCGGATTTAAGTTAATTTTACTTAACTTAATGAGCAGTTACGGTCCGCGACCCGCTCGGGCGGTCATTGTGCCCGCTCGGGTGCGGCTAGGGTGGAACGCGCGGATTGTGTGGCTGGAATGCATGCCCGATCAGGCATGGTATGTGAGCCCGCTCGGGCACAAGGAAATTGGTCGGGGATTCTTGCCCGATCGTGCAAGAGATGCGCACAAACTTGGCCGTAGGTTTTGCCCGGTCGTGCAAGAGTTGTGCCCGACCGGGTGGAGGCTTTTCTTGCTCAATCTCGTCCCGTTTGTCCCGTGATGATCATCGAAGTTTCTTCTTAGCTCCGTGCATTTCCTTTTACCTCCAAAATGATCCAAATACACGTAAAGACTTGTAAGAACATGAAAACACGAAAACAAGTAAAACGGAAACGGAATCATAAGTAAAACATCACATATGTATAAAAAACGTCTCCTAAATCGTGCAAGAAATACGTATGAAAACGAGATGATCAGCTACTCCCCTAGACTTGAATTGAACGGCGTCCTCGACGTGAAGCTCCGATGGAGGGTAAGGGAAGTGAAGCACGTTTGTGGTGGTATTTTTTTGTGTTTTCTGTTCTTTTAACGAAAACGGTAAATAGAATCTGAAACTAAAAACTAGGAAAAAAAAAGAAAAACAAACAGCTGGGTTGCTTCCTAGAAAGCGCTTATTTAATGTCTCTAAGCTTTGACGTCGCCATTCCTCATGCCTGCGTGACGGGTGGATCTGAAAGGGAAATGGAGTTTCCACTTTCGATGGGTTTAGCGGCTTGGTAGAGCTTTAGCCGCTGTCCATTAGCTTTGAATGTGTCACTCGTCTCGCTCCATAGTTCCACGTCTCCATGTGTGAAAGTACCTGAAAAGGACCAGACCAACGAGACATTAGGTTGCCCGAGAAAAACTTAGGACGAGAATTGAAGAGTAGAACTAAGTCACCTAATTGGAAGTCATGAGGTAGGATCTTCTTATCGTGCCATCCCTTAGTCATTGCTTCTTTCTTTGGCACATCATGCACAAGATTCACTTGTATGCTGCCCGAGGTTGGATAAATGGTATCTGCATTGAAAAGTTTTATGATGTCTTTTTCCATTACCTCGTGCAAGTGCGGGTGCAGCCTCTTTTGAGTTTCGGTGGAAGGTTCGTGGTTGTCTTCAGTATAATTTCCGTGCATATTGTTAAGAATTAATTCTACATAAATGAGATTAATCATATATGGATAGATTAGTTCTTAATAATCTCTTAAGGATTAAATAAAACACACACAACTATATTTGGTAGTCAAAGGTGGCCGTTGGAAGGAAGGAAAGGGATGTTGCTATTTTTGAGTAATTAGAATCACATGTGCAACTCAAGAAACCAAGCAACAAGGAGTTGTCCCTTTCTCCTCTTTAGCCGTGAAAGATGAGGACAAATTCATTAATTATGTTGTACTTGTTTACTTCTAATTGTAGTTTAAATTCAGCTCATGGTCTCTATATATAGAACCACTTATGTAATGCTTAAACTCATGGAATGAATTAAAAGTTTATTCCCAATTCTTCTTTCTATTCTCTTAGTTCTACAAACATCTTATTCTCTTCTTAAACACTCAAATTCTAACATGGTATCAGAGCGGTTTTAATTTATTATCTCATCATTCTCTTGTGTTTCTAAGCTCAAACTCTCGATCTCTCTTCTCATATTCTGTCCAATTTTTTTTTTAAAATCAAAACAGTCCCAAAAACACTAAAATCTTCTTCTACAGTCCCAAATCACTAAAATCTCTTTACAAGCAAAATGGATATGGAAGGCACAAAAATGGCTGTTCCCATAATCTTCAAAGGTCCAAACTACCTATTATGGTCAAGATTAATCAAATCAGCCCTAGGAGGCAAAGGACTTTGGAAGCATATTGAAGAAGATGAAGCTCCAAAGGTAACATCTCACAGTGAAGATGGAAAAGAAAGTATCACCATGGACTCGGAAAAGTGGATACAAGAAGATCAAGCCGTCCTATCTTTCCTTCAAAACTCCCTTGAGCCATCAATTCTTGAAGCCTATTCCTATTGTGAAAGTGCAAAGGAACTATGGGACATCCTCAAGAAGGTTTTCGGCAACATCTCCAATATAAGCCGGATTTATGAAGTGAAAAGAGAACTCAACAATCTCACACAAGAAGGGATGACCTTCAACAAACATTTTGGGAGGTTTAGGTCCTTATGGGCTTATTCCTATTCTGAAAGTGCAAAGGAATTATGGGACATCCTCAAGAAGGTTTTTGGCAACATCTCCAATATAAGCCGGATTTATGAAGTGAAAAGAGAAATCAACAATCTCACACAAGAAGGGATGACCTTCAACAAACATTTTGGGAGGTTTAGGTCCTTATGGGCGGAGCTAGACATCTTAAGGCCGAGCTCCATTGATCCAAAAGTTCTCAATGAGAGGAAAGAACAAGATAAAGTCTTTAGTCTCCTCTTCACCCTAAGTCCCGCCTATAATGATGTTATCAAGCACATCCTTAGGTCCGACACTCTACCAAGCCTAGAGGATGTGTGTGCTCAAATTCAAAAAGAAGAAGGGTCACTTGGCTTATTTGGAGGCAAAGGCGAGATGATTCAACTAGCAAACAAGGGACATTTTCAACAAGGAGGCTTTAGAGGCTTTGGCGTGAAACAAGGATTCAAAAAATGTGTGTATTGCAAAAAGGAAGGACACACTAAAGAGGAATGTTGGATCCTTCATCCCCACCTCAAGCCACCAAGGAACAATAATTTCAAGAACCAAAGAGCTCACTTTTCCAACAAAACACAAGGAGAGCCGACTGGTGTATCTTCTTCTCAAAATCATGGGGATGAATTCAAGACTATGGCCGCCTACATGATGAATGCTCAAGCTGAGATGGTCAAGAAGTCCGACATTGAAGCACTCATCAAAGCCTTGAAGGAGAATTCCGGTAATAAAGAGGGTAAAGGTTTTCTTGCATCTAAAAATACTAAACCGTTATTAATTGATTCCGGAGCTTCTCATCATATGATTAGTGATGCTAATCTCTTAAAAAATATTAAACCGGCCTTAGGTAGTGTCATAGTAGAAAATGGTTACAAGGTTCCAATAGAAGGTGAAGGAATTCTTAATTTATTTGAAAAAGATACAAAAGCATTATACTTGCCTAAGTTTACATCAAATTTGTTATCGGTTAAAAGAACCACAAATGATTTAAATTGTAATGTGATTTTTAGTCCTAATGAGGTTTCTTTTCAGGATATTAAGACAAGGAAAATATTTGGCAAAGGAGTCACCAAAGATGATTTATACATGCTTGAAGACACAAAGTCTTTTTCGGATGTTTTTAAAATTTCGGATGTTTCTAATGCTTCTAATATTTTCAAAACTTTTTCAGTCTCTTATGATGATGTTATTTGGCATGCTAGATTAGGACATCCACATGTTCGTGCCTTAAGCTTAATGTTGCCTAATGTTTCTTTTAAATCGGATGAATGTGAGGCTTGCATTCTAGGAAAACATTGTCGAACTGTTTTTTCTAAATCTCTCACAAAATATGAAAATTGTTTTGATCTTGTGCATTCGGATGTGTGGACAGCCCCATGCCTATCTAGAGAAAACCATAAATATTTTGTCACTTTTATAGATGAAAAATCAAAGTATACATGGATTACTTTGTTACAATCTAAGGATAGGGTGCTAGAAGCATTTATAAATTTTCAAAACTATGTTACTAACCATTTTAATGCCAAGATTAAAATTTTTAGATCCGATAATGGTGGAGAATATATGAGCACAACCTTCAAATTACATCTATCTAAGCATGGCATAATCCACCAAACAAGCTGTCCATATACTCCCCAACAAAATGGTGTAGCCGAGAGGAAAAATAGACATCTAATGGAGGTGGCAAGGTCTATGATGTTCCATACAAGTGTACCAAAAAGGTTTAGGGGAGATGTGGTTTTAACCGCATGCTATCTTATAAACCGAACCCCTACAAAAGTCCTACAAGATCTCTCCCCATTTGAGGTATTAAACAAAACTAAACCTCTTATTAACCACTTACGAGTTTTTGGTTGTGTATGTTTTGTATTAGTACCCGGGGAACAAAGAAACAAACTAGAGGCGAGAAGCACAAAGGCTATGTTCATTGGATATTCTACTACCCAAAAGGGGTATAAGTGTTATGATCCCTCTACACGGCGAGTTCTAGTATCCAAAGATGTCAAGTTCATGGAAGACAAAGGGTTCTATGATGAGAAAAATTGGGAAAGTATAAAGGACTTGGCTAGTTCACCTTCGGACCGAGCTAACAACCTCAAGAAAATTTTGGAGACACTTGGGTTAGGAACCGTTGAACTACCAAGAAGGAACGCAACCATCCATCTAACATCAAGAAGCGTCGGACTTGAGGAAGAAAGAGCCGGACTTGAGGAAGAAAGATCACAAGAAGGCAATACCGTTGATCATGAAGGGGGGAATGAAAATGGACAGTCCGAGGCTGATATAGATGCCATGGATGAGATGAACTTTCAATAGGAAGAACATCAAGCTCATGATCAAGGAATTGTCGAGGTACAAGAAGTACAAGATGTAAATGAGGCCGAGGTACAAGAGGAGCCGAGGGTTGAAACACAAGAAGTGGTACAAGGATTGAGAAGAAGCGCAAGGCTAAGGAAGGTAAAAAGAGTGTATTACAATTGTGAAGCGGTAGCTCATCCAATTCAAGCGACATGCTCTCTAGCCGTGTACCCTCATGAACATCAAGTCTTCATGGCCAACTTGGATGAGGAGTACATTCCGAAGACATATGAAGAAGCCAAAGAGCATAAAGTGTGGAGAGATGTCGTGGGGAATGAGCACAAAGCAATGGAGATAAATGGCACTTGGTTTGAGTCGGAATTACCTAAGGGAAAGAAAGCCGTCTCAAGCAAATGGGTGTTCATGATCAAATACAATAGTGATGGGTCCATGGAAAGGCACAAAGCAAGACTCGTGGCAAGAGGATTCAACCAAGTGTATGGAGAAGACTATGTAGATACATTTGCTCCCGTTGCAAAGCTCCATACTATTCGGATCATACTCTCCCTTGCCGTGAACCTTGAGTGGAATCTTTGGCAAATGGATGTCAAAAA
Organism: Gynandropsis gynandra; assembly: GCA_036759665.1. Classification (NCBI taxonomy): domain Eukaryota; kingdom Viridiplantae; phylum Streptophyta; class Magnoliopsida; order Brassicales; family Cleomaceae; genus Gynandropsis; species Gynandropsis gynandra. The sequence goes on along the minus strand of CM071872.1, from coordinate 15,299,400 downwards.
TGCATTTCTACAAGGGGAATTAGAAGATGAGGTCTACATGAATCCACCTCTGGGGCTAGAACACATAGTGAAACCGGGAAATGTTTTAAGACTTAGAAAGGCGACCTATGGTCTTAAACAATCCCCAAGGGCATGGTACCACAAGCTTAGCACAACACTAAATGGACGTGGCTTTAGAAGATCCGAGGCCGATCATACTCTATTCACATTGCCAAGCTCAAAGGGAATCGTGGTGGTGCTTGTCTATGTTGATGATATAATCATCACGGGAAGTGACATAGAAGGCGTGGAAGCCACTAAGGTATATCTTAAAACTATGTTTGATATTAAGGATTTAGGAGAACTAAAGTACTTTCTAGGAATAGAAATATGTCGTTCTAAGGAAGGACTATTTCTATCCCAAAGAAAGTACACCCTTGATATGTTGAATGAGCTAGGTACAATGGAAGGAAGAATAGCAAGAACTCCACTAGAAGATGGATACAAAGTGATGCGTAAGTGGGAGATAGATGATGAGCCGTTTGAAGACCCTAAACTCTATAGGAGAATAGTTGGTAAATTGATCTATCTCACCATAACAAGGCCGGACATTTGTTTTGCGGTGAACCAAGTGAGCCAATATATGCAAGCTCCAACAACTTATCATTGGAAGATGGTTGAACGGATCCTAAGCTATTTAAGTGGAACAAAGGATCAAGGAGTATGGATGGGATGCAACAAGAACTCAGAGATTGTAGGATATTGTGATGCGGATTGCGCCGGGGACCGAGTGGATAGGAAGTCAACCACGGGCTATTGCACATTTATAGGAGGCAATCTAGTTACTTGGAAGAGCAAGAAGCAAAAGTTGGTTTCATGTTCAAGTGCGAAAGCCGAGTACCGAGCAATGAGGAAGCTAACCAATGCGTTAGTATGGATTAGAAATGTTCTCACAGACTTGGGCATTGAGACATCATCTCCCATTACAATGCATTGTGATAACCAAGCCGCCATCCACATTGCGTCCAATTCGGTGTTTCATGAGAGGACAAAGCACATTGAAGTGGATTGTCACAAGGTTAGACAAATGATTGAACAAGGAGTAATTCTACCGTGCTATACAAGAAGTGAAGATCAATTGGCCGACATTTTCACCAAGGCTACAAGCAAGAAGATTTTTGAGTCCATATTCCCTTGGCTTGGACTCACAAACATTCGGACATGATATGTCTAACATGGCAATGAATTGTACTCTTTCTTCTAAGTGTGGTTTTGTCCCATTGGATTTTCCCATTTAGGTTTTAATGAGGCAAGGAGCCATGGGTTAAGCTTATCAATAGTAGTACACTATAGTTAAGCTTGACGGGGAGTGTTAAGAATTAATTCTACATATATGAGATTAATCATATATGAATAGATTAGATCTTAATAATCTCCTAAGAATTAAATAAAACACACACAACTATATTTCGTAGTCAAAGGTGGTCGTTGGAAGGAAGGAAAGGGATGTTGCTATTTTTGAGTAATTAGAATCACATGTGCAACTCAAGAAACCAAACAACAAGGAGCTGTCCCTTTCTCCTATTTAGTCGTGAAAGATAAGGACAAATTCATTAATTATGTTGTACTTGTTTACTTCTAATTGTAGTTTAAATTCAGCTCATGGTCTCTATATATAGAACCACTTATGTAATGCTTAAACTCATGGAAATGAATTAAAAGTTTATTCCTAATTCTTCTTTCTATTCTCTTAGTTCTACAAACATCTTATTCTCTTCTTAAACACTCAAATTCTAACACATACACATTGAAGGGCTGACTCTCCTACGCTTCTTCACGTGTGTGGGTTGTTTTTTCATCTCATCTGCACTCAAGTTAGCATTCATAACAGCAGGATATATTCAATCGCGTTCAACGTACTCATACCAAAAAGAAGCTGGAGGTGGCTCGGGCTCAAGTTTGGACGGCTTCTCCATTGCGAAACCATCACGCATTTCATGTGGTATCTCCTCACGTGGGACGTCTCCTAGTGCTTCAATAGCACTCATGAATTTCGTGTACATCTCAGCTCCTTCGTCCGTAAATCCTGCATTATCGCAAACTCGTGTTAGGCATTGCATAAGCGAATCGGAAACACTTACTTGATCATGCGTGTCTTTTGATAACTCGTCCAGAGAATCAATTGTAAAGCAAGAATCTTTGAATGAGGAGTCGTTCATGGTGCTGGACAAGTTAAACTCTATCGTCTCGTCTCCGACATGAAAGGAAAGCTTTCCTTGTTGTACGTTTATCAGGGCACCTGCAGTAGCTAAGAACGGTCCACCAAGAATAATAGGTACCCTAGCATCTTCCATTATTTCAAGTACAACAAAATCAGTGGGAATGCAAAGCTTACCTACCATGGTGGGAACGTATTCAACAATTCCCACCGGATATCTCACCGTACGATCCGCGAGGCGTAGACACATCTTTATAGGTTTGAGATTCTCGAAGTCCATCCGCTTGAAGACCGAATGTGACATGATGCTCACGCTTGCCCCTAAATCGCACAAAGCAATAGAAATATCAATATTAACTATTGTGCATGGAATGGAGAAGTTTCCGGGGTCTTTCAACTTTGGTGGCAGCTTGTTTTGAATGACAGTGCTGCATTCCTCGGTGAGTGCTACCATCTCGTTCTCTTCGATATGCTTCTCTCTGGAAAGGAACTTTTTTATGAGTTTGGCATGATTAGGCATCTTTTGGAGGGCTTCCACAAATGTGATGTTGATATCAAGCTTCTTGACACCCTCTACGAATCTGCCCACTCGTTCTTCATTCTTACTGCTCACCAACCGTTGAGAAAACGGTATAGGAGGTTGGTATGCCGGTGGAGCAACATATGGTTTGTCTAAATCTGGTTCAACTCCTTCCATAATTTCAATCTTACCTTTGCCTCTTTTCATGGACGTACCAGCAGTATGCTCTTGCTCTTTCGAGGGTGAATCCTCGACCCGCTGCACATAGAAATAGCATTCACGTACTCTCTCGGGTTCAATTCAGGTTTACCTGTAAGCAGTCCGGGATTCCTAGAGGATGAGGCAGCTTGTTGTGCTACGGAGTTCTCTAAGCTCTTAACATGGTTGCTCAAGGATTCCATTTGAGTTTTGAGCTCGTTGATCGCTGTCCCCACATCCGCATTAAATTTGGTTTGAGTTGAATGTTACTGCCTTTGCTCCTTAAGAAATTCGAGCAACACTCCTTTAAGGTATGATGAAGAGGCTTGAGGAGGTTGAGGAGCTTGCGGAACTTGCTGAGCTTGCTGGAATTGCTGGTTTTTTTGCTGAAGAGCTTGCTGCCTTTGCTGAAACCCCGAATACTTTACCGGTTGAGTCGTTCGGTATGAAAGATTCGGGTGATTCCTCCAGTTCGGGTTGTAGGTATTCCCGAATTGAGTGTTTCCTTGCTGCTGGGCATAATTCATCTGTTCGAAATCCTCATGTACCGTGCATTGATACGCTACATGCTCCGTATCTCCACAGTTCACACAGTACATGGCGTTCACTGCATTACCCGTTGCCCTGCTCTGATTCGGCTCATATAAACGACGAGTGCTGTTAGGCATACCTCTTGGTGTTAACCACATGGTGTGGTTCATGGAAAGGTTATCGATCAGCTCGTATGCCTCCTTGACACTCAGATCCATTAATGATCCTCTGGCAGCGTTATCCAACGTCGTTCGATGTTCATCTGAAATTCCGTTGTAAAAGGTTTGGATAACGTACCACTGCACAAGACCTTGGTGTGGACACATCTGCAGAAGATCCTTAAATCTGTCTTATGCTTCAAACAAGGTTTCTCCATCTCTGCATCTAAACGTTGTGATTTCCCCCCTCATTTGAATTGTCTTGCTCGGAGGAAAGAAGCGTGATAAGAACAATGTGCAGAGCTGGTCCCAAGTCGTGATTGAACCAGCGGGAAGCGATTGCAGCCAAGTTTTCGCTCTTCCCCCAATTAAGAAGGGAAAAAGACGCAGCAAGATTGCATCCTCTGAGACGCCGTGAATTTTGAACGTACCTGAAAGCTCAAGGAAGTCTCTGAATCAAGGAAGAGATGCTGATGGAGATCCTCGTGATTTCCACCCATCAATTGCTTCTGATAAAGCATGTTGATTATCGCCGGCTTAATCTCAAACTGTTCCCTAGGAACAGCAGGCATCCTTATGGCTGTTTGCAAGTTGTTCATGTTCGGCACCACGTAATCTCTGAGGCAACGTGGTGGAGGAGCTTGTGGTTCTCGCGGTAGAGGTGCGAGTTGTTGTTGCTGCATATGTCCATGTCTGTTCTGACTATCCATATTCTCGTTGATCCGACGGCTCTACAAAGGACAAACAAAAACGATTTACGTAGAAAGAACGAAAGAAAAGAAAAGAAAAACAAAAAGAAACAAGTAAGACTCTAGGCTCGAATCTAAGACGTGTTGACAATAGTCCCCGGCAACGGCGCAAAAAATTTGATGTGTTATCAAAGTTAAATAAATAACCTAAACTACCAGCAAGTGCATGGCACGTGTGTAGTACTTTAGGTGTCGATCCCACAAAGACTATGCAACGCAACTTAAACTCGAACTACAAATCAAACTTGCTAATAAACGAAATATGGTTTTAAGAATGAAATACTAAAAGGAAATAAACAAACTAGTTCTTAAGAATGAGACAAACGTTCCAGGAAACCAGTTTCACCACAAGACTACCGAAACCAACAATCAACCTATCTATCCTGCAGTCCCAGTAAAGTTATCTAAGACAGACGATCCTAATATGATATCTACCCTCTCTCGAGGCATAGATAGGTGATCTAGTCAAGTTATCCCCTACTTTTGTGGCTGAAACCTTGAACTAAACCCATAAGACCTGTGATTCATTCGTTTTACCCTCAACTGCTGCTATCCTACTTTTGTGGCCTAACCTCGGTTGTTCTAAATCTGATCTTCTAGGACTAGAATTCTCCTTTGGGTCCTTCTCCTAACCCCTAACACATGCATCTATGCGGTCGTCGCAAACACAAGTCATTTAAGCACTCAGATAAAGAATAGATAAACGAAAACGGGAAGATGCATTCAATGATAAATCAAAAATGGTTCCGGGATGGCCATGGGCTAGTCCCTTCTCCTAGAATAAACAAACTACTCGCTCATGCGTCTGTAAACAAACATAAATGAAATAGAAGGTGCAAGGAACATGAAAACCAAACGAAACCAAAGTGCCGGGTTGATCTCCAATGCTCATTGTAAGTCTCCTTTGCAACACCCTTTTTCTCCTCTCTCTCGATCAAGAACTCGAAACTTGGTGAATGAGCTCGACCTCTCACTCCTATCCTCTTCTGTCCTTCCTCTTTTCTTTCCTTTTCTCCATCTCTTTCTTTCTGGACGTTCAGTTCTTCCTTATGTTGCAGCAACCACCGATTGTTGTCTTTTCATGAGTTTCCATTATTGACGTTTCCATTAGTTCCTCCAGCGAAATATCACTTATTCCTCTTCTCTAAAGTCGTTTTCCTTATTGTATAAGTTCCCAACAAACTCCCATTTGTTTTAAGTCAAATTAACTTATTTGGAGTTGTAGGTGACGGTCGCGACCCGTGCGGGCATGGTAAGTAACCCGCTCGGGTATGGTGCGGAAGATCGCGATGGAAAAGAGGCTGCCCGCTCGGACTCAGGTGCTACCCGCTCGGGCTCAAGCCCCGGGCGTGGTATTTCTCGCCCGACTCGTGCTCAATTCGCTGGACAAAATCGCCGTAACAAATGCCCGCTCAGGCTAGGGAGTTACCCGCGCGGGTAGTGGCTATTCCATGCCGATTCTCGTCTCGTTTGTCCCGTGATGATCCTCGATGTTGGTACTTTGTCTCGTGCACGTCCTTTAGCTCCAAAATGAACCGAATACGCATAAAAACCTGTAAGAACATGAAAACACGAAAACAAGTAAAACGGATACAGAATTATACGTAAAGCATCTCATATATATCATAAACATCTCTAAAATCGTGCAAAAAATACGTATGAAAACGATATGATCAATACGTTTGATCATTGTTGCAGATTAGAGTATTGTGTATGCAAATATTATGAACTTAATAAACAAAATAACTGTTTTAACTCAATGGTTTAAAGCATGTTTTAATCTTTCAGTTTATGATAGATCCTATAAACTTATTGTCAATTTGTTTAGTTTAGATGGTGACATCAGTTTAGGTTACATCTCGTTCATTAGATAGATATGAGTAATCATCTCGAGAGGTAGGTTCATCAATCTAGGAGTTCGGATATCGAGCGATAATGGACTCAATATGTAAGCCATTGCGCAGTGGTCTAGAAATCAGATAAGAGCATGCACTGCAAGAGCAGGTAGATTTATTAATTTTATTCGATGTATAGGTTATTAGGCGGAGACATCCTGAATTTTTACATTATAACAAGATTTGCACTATGAGCGTAGATAGGTCCACGAGATATTATTGAATTCCCCGAAAAAATAGAAATGGTATTTCTAAAACCTCTCGCTATTTCTCATACATGAGTCTCGAGTCTATTAGCACCATTCCATCTTGTACATAAGACCCAAAATAGATCGTGTTTAGAAGATTTCTTAACAAAGATCCGAACCTCCACCTCACGAGGTTCAAGATGATATGCGGCTCTCAAGCAAGTCCAGGGGGTGATGGACGAGGTGGTCATACTTTCGGCCTACTCATTCTCCCTCCTGGACAAGGCACAAAAATGGCTCTACCATTGGCGTCGAACTCCATTACCACGTAGAGCCAACTAGACAAGCGGTTCATGGTAAGCTTCTTCCTGCCTCACAAAATAAAAATGCGGAAGAACAAGATCCATTTCATTGCTTAGGAGGACGGTGAGAGACACCCAACTAGTGGATCCATTGCAACAGTGCAATTCAGCTAAGAAACACGTGCCCACACAATGGGATGGATCGGAAGTACCCCCAACTCCATTTTCTTTAAAGGACTCTCAGAGAACATCTACATCACGATCAGCACGACATGTAAATGATCATTGCACGACCTTACCTAGCTGGATGAGCAAATAAAGACAATTTGCGAACAAGCAGATGCTCAGAGCGAGTACACACGGAGAATCCCACAGAAGGAATCAGCAAACGAGATCTCAACCCTCTGAGCTGAGCTGGCCAAAATGAATCTGCAAGTGGCCAACATGAAACGTTAAGTAGTAGCATCAATATATATGTATTGGTACCAGGGTAATCGATCGAAGGTTTTATTGGCGGAACAAGCGGGAGTAGACGTGAATTACGTGGTGACTAATTCCTATAGCGAATTATGTGGTGAATAACACCAATTTGAACACGTATAATCCAGGTTGGAGAAATTGCCCTAATTTATCCTACAAGAACACTGCCAACGTGGAGAACCCACCACAGGGGAGCTATCAACGGCAACCATTCTCGAGACCACCTCAAAATGAGAACTTCCAAAATAGGCCGACACAACATGACTTGGTCTACCCGTAGAGGGGAGCACCTATGTCACTGCAATAGGCGCACGATGAGATCAAGTACATGTTCTCGAAGCTGATTCATAAACATAAGACTCACAATACAGAGGTACGCAAAATGAAAACTGATCATAAAGATTTCAAGCGGACATCAGATAAACAGAATCCAAACACACCTCAAATTATTTGATAATGATGTCTCTCAGCTTACCACAACCTTAACAAAACTAGAGGTAAAACTCCCAAAGAAGCCTAATCAAAATCTCCAAGAGTAGAAGCTAATATGTTCGAGCTCAGGACTATAAACGAGCGTATTTTTAAAGGTTACCTAAATTGATTTTGTTTTTTCGGACTATGTTTCTTTTTTGTTTTCATTGGGATTGATTTATTTGAACCTTTGATTTCATATTTTTACTTGTGGAACGTGTGACTTTCTGGAGCAATATTTACGTATATTGACCGTAAGAACCGTATAAAACATGGACAACAATTTTTTTTACGGGCGAAAAAAGAAATGGAGAAAACGCTCAACCAGGGCAACCAAGGGTCTAAAAACGCTCGGTCAAGTGATGGTAAAGTTAAATGGTTCTCTCGCTCCAACGAATTCTTCCGAGCAATAACATACCCATTATTTTGCCCTTTTTATCATGCTCGAGTTACTGTACAAATTTTCCCTCGAGAAAAAGTCAGACATCTCGCCCGAGGGTGGCGGTAATCATCCCGTGTTAGTGTTATCCCTTGTTACCGTTCTCTTTACCTTTTTCAAATGATCAAAATTTCATACATGCAGAAAGGAAAGTGAAATATACAAAAAGGCTGAAAAGTCCAATTCCCACATAAAAAAATGGAATGAAAAGGTCAAGTCTCGAAAAAATGAAAACTCTTCGAAAACGTGTTATCAATTCCACTGAGCCTTACCTAAACCATTTGGTCTGAAATACTCTTGAGGAGAGTGAAAAATAGATTCAAGAAATGTGCTTGGCAGGATCTCCTATTCATTCTTTAAAGATGTCTAGTGTTGTTGTAAATCCAACAACTTAGGATCTTTCTATAAGTTGCAGAATTCTATTGGAAACTGGCTCGATTTCGTTCACGATTAACATAGTCTAAGTGAGCGCTTGAAGTCCTCAGTCAAGCGTACTAAAGCTGATTTAATAAAACTTCATAAAAGTTCGCTCGACTCTAGCGGTTGGCAAGTCCATCGTCGCGATACAACAAAATTCACCCCGTGAATTCACTTGACTCAAGCAGGTCGTGAAGGATCTGTTCCCTCTGACGTGAGATCGAGGGTTCTAAAAATAAAGAAAAAGAAGAAAGAGAGTGATGAGGAGCTTGAGTTCAAAGTCCTACCGGGTCAACGACTTAATGTCTTGAATGGACCGGGCCAGAGCGAAGAAGCATATTGAAGACCAAAAGAAGCTGGGCCAGAAACTCAAGCTCGGAGGCCTATCAGAGGTAGAAGAGCCCAAGCCTCGGTTCAACAGCATCTCTAATAGCATTTTCTAACACCATTTTGTGTGTCCGTTTTCATGCCAAAAAGAATAAAAATTGGTTATACAAAAAGCCAAAAACATGGGTAGAAATGGAAGAATTACATGATATGCAACCTTGATGTTTAAGGTTGTGTTTTAATATAAATACGTATGCAAAACCCTAATGCAATATATGAGAGTATTTTCACAAGAATTGTAGCAATACTTTTATCCATTTTTCTTATTAACTAAAAACACAAAACCTTGGATCAAATACATAGTTTGATTTTCCATTTTTATTTGCTGGCACAAATACTAGAGAGATTAAAATGGTGAGGACCATGGTCAGCAATCTAAGTCTTTCTCAAGGCCATTAAAAACAACATATGGTATCAGAGCATAAAGGTTTGGAGACAAGTCGAGAAGCAACACAAAAGGCACAAGATTGAGCATTAAGGAACCAACACAAGCAGCACAAACATATAGCACAAAACAGAGCAAGGATAACTTACAGTAGGTAACAAAACATTCGACCACAATTTTGTGATACCGCTTAACATTGACAGGTCGCACAACTCTCCACCTATTCATGTGTTTGAAGGAAAAAATTTACAACTTGTGGGTGGTTAAGATCAAACCCACAATAAGAGGCAAGGGGCTTTGGAAAGTAATGACTAGGAAATTTCAAAGTGCCCTCATGTTAGAGAGTTGCTTGCTGAAGAGGGGAAAAGGATTCTGGTTGAGTATGAAGAGTTAGAAGCCAAGGATGAGAGAGCTTTAGAACCGATATATCATGCAGTCACAAAATAAATTTTGAGTGCTCATATTTTCACCAGTGAAACCTCCAAGGAAGCATGGTATCTGCTGAAGGAGAGATTTCACGGTGATCTTAAAGCAGCCGAATCAAGCTGTAGAGGCTGAGAGCCTCCTTTTATAACATGAGACAGATAGAGAAGGAAAGGATTAAAGACTATGCAAACAAAATCATTGAGCCGGGAAATGAAATTAGGGCTTATGGAGCTAGAATAAAAGAAGATGAACTAGTCTTTAAGATATTGTGCTCCCTACATGTGAGATTTGATCCATATGTGGGGGTTCTAGAACAAACAAAGGACCTGGAAACCCTAACTGTGGGTGAACTTGTGATAGCACTGGAATCACAAGAGTCTAGACTTGATGACTGAGATGGCATAGGTCTAGATGGAGTCTTTAATGCAAAATATAAAGGCATAAGAACATGACAGAGGATAGACTCTATGAAGAAATACCTTGGCACTACAGATCACAAGATGAAAGGCAAGAAATTGTGCAATATTTGCAAAAAGGATAACCATGTGGAAACTCATTGCTATTTCGGAAAAAAAAAACAGAAAAACCTGAAGGATCTAAGGGATTCAAAACAAAAAGGGAGTGTTTAAATTGTGGAAAACCTGGGCATTTGTCTAAAGATTTAAAAAATATTCACAAAACCAAGCTCAAGTGACAAGTGAAAAAGATGAAGACAATACACTTTTTGGAGCAACACATGTAATGAGTCAATCAGTGGAGGATGATGTTTGGTTAATTGATATTGGTGCAACAAACCATATGACTCGAGAGGAAGGTTTTTTTACCACTCTAGATAGAGATTTTAAAATACCTATCAGAGTTGGTAATGGGGCTACGTTGGATACAGCAGGAAAAGAAAATATAGAAATTATGACCAAGACAGGCAGGAGAACCATTTGAGATGTGTTCTTAGTTCCTGGCCTTAGCAAAAATTTATGAAGTGTACCACAAATGGTCAGAATTGGGTACCATGTGATGTTTACAGAGGATGTGTGTGAAATCAGAGATAAAAATGGAAGTAAAGTGGTTGAGGTTCCAATGATTAACAAGGTATATTCTCTAAAGTGGAAACTAGCTAAAGAAAAGGCAATGGCAGCCAAGGAGGATGACTTATCCGATCTGTGCCATAGGAGATTTGGACACTCTGGACTGCATAATCTACAAATAATGCAGAACCAGGAAATGATCAAAGGTCTACCTAAGTTTAAGGTAGCAAAGTAGGTCTGTGAAGCCTGCATAAAAAACAGGGATGGATTTCCTAAAGTTTCATAAGCAAAATCGAAGGGAATTCTGGAATTGTTCACAAAGATCTCTGTGAACCAATGCAGACTCCTTTCTTTGGATGGCAGAGTGTATTTGCTTACCTTTACTAATGATTATTCTCATATGCTTTGGGTATATTTCCTAAGGTTGAAATCAGATGCATTTATCACTTTAAAGAAGTTTAAACCATTGGTTGAGACAGAGACAAAGAAGAAGATAAAATAAGTGAGGTGTGACAGAGGATTGGAGTTCAACTCAAAGGCATTTACAAAATTCCTAGAAAAAAATGGAAGTCAAAGACAACTAACAGTGGCCTATTCTCCTCAACAAAATGGATTTGTTGAGAGGAAAAATAAGACATTATTAGAAATGGGAAGAAGCATGTTAAAAGATAAGGAAATGCCAAATAAATTCTAGGCAGAGGCAGTGTTTACAGCTTGTTACCTTCAAAACAGACTGCCTGCACGAGCTTTGGAAAAAAAAGACACCACCTGAGGTTTGGAGTGGTCACAAACCATCAGCGGGACACCTTAAAATATTTGGGTCCCTATGCCATGTGCCAATACCAGCACAACATAGGAGGAAATTGGGTGACAAGTCTGAAAAAGGAATTTTTGTGGGATATAGATGTATGAGCAAGGGATTCAGAATATATAAACTGAGTACAAGCAAGCTAGAGGTGGCTAGAGATGTTGTGTTTGAAGAAAATAAAGGTTGGGATTGGGAGATTCAGACAGAAACTAAAGAACTGTTTGTGACCTCTAATTGCATCCCTATAAGCATATCATAGAAGGAAGAAATACAACAGACTCTAAACACACCACGACGAAATAATCCAAGAGGGAGTAGAAGACAACATTCCCCTCCATTCTCTCTTGTACCTTTCAATTTGAGTGGTACTCTAGGAAATTCTAGTGAAAGCAGTAGAATAATGAGAGGAAGTAGCAGTGATTCCTCAAGAGATGTACACAGATACTGAAGACTCAGTGACCTATATGAAAGTACAGAAATACAAAATGACAAATCCTATGACACTAGTGAGAGCTGCTATCTATCAGTGGAGGAACCAACCACATTTAAGGAAGTAGTAATTGAAAAAGAATTGAGAGATGATATGGATACAGAAATGGAGATGATCAGCTAGAATGAGATCTGGGAACTTGCTGACCCTCCAAAGAATCAGAAGATCATAAGTGTGAAGTGGATCTACAAAGTGAAAACATATGATAATGGGCGGATATTGAAATTGAAAGCTAGTCTGGTTGCAAGAGGGTTTACATAGACTCATGGACTAGATTATGGGGATACTTTTGCTCGTTTATCTAGACAAGACATTATCAGATTCCTAATTTCAATTACATCACATAAAAGATGGAACCTATACCAAATGGATGTGAAATCTGTATTTCTAAATGGGGAGATCATTGAGGAAGTTTACATTGAGCAGCCCCCGGCTATGTGATTGAGGGAACTGAGGATAAGGTTCTAAAGTTAAAAAAAAAGGCACTGTATGGGCTCAAGCAGGCACCAAGGGTCTGGTACAGTAGGATTAATTCATTTTTTATAAAGGAATGATGATGCAAGAGAAGTGACTGTGATGCAGCAATATATTTGCAGATCACAAAAGGAGGAATTGTGGTGATTTGTCTCTATGTTGATGACATTATCATCACGGGAAGAGATGAGAAATTAATTCAAGTTTTTAATGAAAGATTGAGCAGAACATTTGAAGTGAGTGATTTTGGGAGATTAAAATAATTTCTGGATTTGAAGTTCATTATACTCAGAAAGAATTTTTTTCTTGTACAAGCCAAGTATGCTCAACAATTGTTGAATAAGTACGTGATGAAGGACTCCAAGAAGGTGAGAACACCTCTCACACATCATGGAAACAATCTGGAGCATGAAAACTTACTGTCTAAGTCTACTAAGTACAGGAGTATGGTTGGAAGGCTTCTGTACTTAGTTGCTACTAGACCAGACTTGGCATTTACAGCTTTCTATATATCTAGGAGCAATGCAAAGCCAACTGAAAGGAGTCTATAAGAGGTCAAAAGAGTTTTGAGATATGTAAGTGGTACAATTGATTATGGTTAATTGTTTGAAAGGGTTAAGAACCCTGAATGAGTTGGATATTCGGACTCTGGTCTAGCTGGAAGCAAGATAGATGCAAGAAGCACTACATGTTATTATTTCACTATGGGTACTGCAATTTTTAGTTGGAGAACACATAAAAAGGGAACCATTGCTCAGTCTACACCTGAGGCTGAGTATACTGCCCTAAGTGCAGCCGCTAACCATGCAATATGGTTAAAACGGTTGTTCGGTGAATTAGGTTTCGACATGCAACAGAGTGTACCTATCTATTGTGATAGTACAATAGCTATTGCTACCGGTCGAAATCCAGTTGACCACAAAAGAACTAAATACATCATAATCAAATACCACGTTGTTCGGGAAGCAGAGAGAGATGGAATCATAAAACTGAAGTACATACCTGGAGAGTCATAGTTGGTCGATATTCTGACCAAGCCGCTCAGCACCGGGAGGTTTGAAGTGCTGAGGGGTCTTATTGGAGTCACGATGGAGAGAACCAAGAGGGAGACCGAAGGATTTGGTTCCCTCCGGCATGACATTGAGGGTTCTAGAAAGAAAGAAGCAGAAGAAAGAGAAATAGGGTTTGAATAAGAATAGAGTGATGAAGAGCTTGAGTTCGAAGTCCTACCGGGTCAATGACTTAATGTCTTGAATGGACCGGACCAGAGAGAAGAAGCAGTTGAAGACCAAAAGAAGCTGGGCCAAAAACTCAAGCTCGGAGGCCCATCATAGGTAGCAGAGCCCAAGCCTCGGTTCAACAACATCTCCAACAGCATTTTCCAACACCATTTGTGTGTCCGTTTTCATGCCAAAAAGAATAAAAATTGGTTATACAAAAAGCTAAAAACATGCGTAGAAATGGAAGAATTACATGTTATGCAACCTTGATGTTTAAGGTTGTATTTTAATATAAAAATGTATGCAAAACCCTAATGCAATATATGAGAGTATTTTCACAAGAACTCTAACAATACTTTATCCATTTTTCTTGTTAACTAAAAATATCAAACCTTGGATCAAATACACAGTTTGGTTTTTCATTTTTATTTGCTTTCACAAATGCTAGAGAGATAAAAATGGTGAGGGTCATGATGAGCAATCTAAGTCTTGCTCAAGGTCATTAAAAATAACAGGTTGGTTACTGAGTCGTGTGTTTATCCATCTAAAAAAGTAAATTTTGTTCCCAAGATTTCGCTCATTTCAAACGATCATATGCTCGGTCCAATGATCCACCCCAAAACAGTCAAAGATGGTTCCTATTTTCATGGGAAAAGCATGGAACAACCTACCGCTTGGCCCTAGCGCATGTCTGCTCGACCGAACGTTTCACCAAATCCACTTAAAACTCAAAATTTGAAGTATTTAAGGAAGGAAGCTTCTCTATTAACGAATGACAGTTTTTTACGAAAGAAGGAAGGGAAGGACATAGAAGAGTGAGAGAAAAAGCTTTAGAGCAAATCAAAATTTGAGAAACACTTAGGATCGTGCAAAAAGATAAACGAAGCTATTTGGATCACATCAAAGAGCTAAACGACCAATAAAAATGAATTGAAGGCGAGGTCATGGCGTAATAGATCAATAGATCGACTGAGTATCCCTAAACCCTTTCTCTCTACTTGTATCTTATTGTATTGAGCGATAATGCGTTCAATATGTAGATCATTATGCAGCGGTCTAGATATTGGAGAGGGCTTGCACTCCAAGAGTGTGTAGGTTTATTAATTACGTTCGGTATATAGGTCATGATGTGGAGACGTCAATAATCTATACGCTTGAACATGATTTGCGCTACGAGAGTAGGTAGGTCCATAGAAGATGATTGAATTTCCAAAACGAAATAGAAATGTATTTTCAAAACCTTCAGTTAGTTCACATACCTGAGAACGATCTCGAGTCTATTAGCATCATCCCAACTTGTATGTAAACGGTAGTTTAGTTTACTTGTTCATAGTATACATTAACACAACCTATACATGATTATGATCTTAGTTTTCATAAGATGATGAGTTTAAATCTCATTTAATCCTTGTGTTCGATCCTAGTACTACACGGTCTATATCTTCCTAAATATCTAGTCTAGGTATAAATTATTCATACATTATTCATTAGGACTAGATCACACCGAAATTAGCGCATCAGCTAGCAGGATGAACTTGTTGCCTACGACACAGTGAGTTGCCTAGGAAGAGGCAACCGATAAGTTACAGGTAAAAATAGCAGGACTAGAGTTGTGTTGAACATCGACATAGCATTGAAATATTTATATCAGAAGGACATAAGATCACCAAAACAAAGGACTTATCTCAAAGCAATGACTGTTGATGGGTGATGAATGGCCACGTCGACCGACACTACAAGGTGGCATTTGTAGAGGTAGACATCAGTCACAGCTATAGGGCCGGTTCATTAGGATTGTCGGCATCTGCAAAAATCTTGCCCAAATCAATAGAAATAATATAAAAGATGGCCACTCAGTGAGATAAGAACGCGAAGTGAAGCCACGTCGAGACGAAAATCGAAGCACATTTCAGGAGAAGACACGCAGAGGATCGCTCTGCATTAGAAAACTCAATCTTCCAAGTGTGCAGAGCTCATACATTGGAGGGGTTAACTCATGACTACGGTAACACAACTTTGAGAGAAAACAGTACATGACAGATGAAACACTTCAAAAACGGCGTAGTTCCCCTTGTGAACACTATCACGCCACCCCATACGTTAAATGCTGACAAACTTTCAATTTATCGTAAGAGCACACAACAAGAGAAATCAAACAATTAGAGATGCGATATATGGGAACTGAAAAGAATCTAGAAGGTTTTTGCGTCATCGACCATTGGGGAAGGAGAAAAAACACCCTAACCTAACATCAAAACACAAAATAAACAATGGACCTACTAGACATATCCAAATAGCAAAACCCAAGGAAAATCTTCCTCCGTAAACCACAACCCAAATTCGACCAAATAAAAATGAAAGAAATGGTTTCTATTAGAAGAATAGAATAACAAATTTTGTAGATTATATTTTCATTTTACACGAAAAAATTTACAACATTATTATGGAATTACAACTTTTTGTGTCCTGTTACTTAAGATTTCATTGAATATAACATTTGTTGTTTCGAAAATTATTTTCTTTTAAAATGAAAGGCAATGACCTTTTTGGATTTCCAAACATTCAACAATTTTTCTTTCAAATGTCAATAGGAATTTCTAAGCATTTAATTAGTTAAAAGATTTATGATTATATAACTGATTTTCTCAATAGGTATTGAAAGAAAAGTCGCATAACGTATTTGAATTTAAATATTTTTTGAACTTTTCTATGTGCCATTTCTATCAAACATCATTGATTTCATTGGCTATTTATGTTGTAGGACAAAGAATAGTTTTCTTTAAAATAACATCAAATCATTATTTATAGATCAATCTGTGTATACATTATTAACAATACATAATTGATGCGTGTCAAATTAACAAGTTAACCTAAGACTACCCGCAAGTGCACGTGTGTAGTAGTTAAGCTGTCAATCCCACGAGGATTAATGTAACATGATCTATGAATCAAAATTAAAACAAAAGCTTGCTGCGAAAGAATGAGGATAATGAAATGCAAATATGATGATGATGATGCAATGGATAAGTGAGTTCTAAACAAAGAGACAAACGCTCTAGGATCCGGTTTCACCGCATAGCCTCCAAAACCTATCTCCGATCTATCTAATCGTGCATTCCCTATCAAGATATCTAAGACGGATGATCCTAATGTAGAACGTACCCTCTCTCAAGGCATAGGAACGTGTCTAGATTGAGTCATCCCCTACTTTCGTGGCTGACACCCCAACTAAACCCCATTAAGATCCATGATTCGCCCGATACAACCCTCAACCGTTACTATCCTACTTTCGTGACCTAGTCTCGGTTTTTTTAAGCCTTATTTTCTAAGATTAGAATTCACCTTTAAGTCCTTCTCCTAATCCCTAACACATGCATATACGTGGCCATTCGTAAACACAAGTTAGTAAGTTTTCAGACAAAGAATAGATAATACGAAACGGGGAAATGCATTCATAAACGAATCAAAGACGGTTCGGGGATAACCATGAGCTAATCCCTTCTCCTAGAACAAATCTACTACTCGCTCATGAGTCTAAACATCACAAACAAAATAGTAGAGTAAAGAGCATAGAGATATCAACGAGCGATGATGTCGAATCAATCTCCAACTCCTTGTGTGCCTCCCGTCAAGGGGACTCTATCGATGGATGGTGGCTGTGAATTGTGTTCTAGATGGTGGATTATGGATGGTGTATGGTGGATCTTTTCCCTTTTCTGTCCTTTTTACTTGTAATTTGAATTCGAAACCCTTGGTCGATTGATTTCCACCTAATTCGTTGCTTGGTTGTTTTACATAGTCATGCCCGACCGCGCTTCATAGCATGCCCGGTTGGGCATGCTTCTTCCGTAGATATAGACAAGTTGTTTTGCCATGAAGCCCGACCGTGCTACCCTTGATGCCCGACCGTGCTGTGTTTGATTGTTGGTGTCCGACCGTGCACTTGGAACGCCCGACCCATGCACAAGCTACGAGGATGAATTTGTATGAGTTGCCCGACCGTGCACCATAAGATGCCTGACCGTGCTCCCTCACCAAGAGAGTGCCCGATCGTGCATGATTTGTGCCCGGGTCGTGCACATCTCTCGGGGATAAATTGCAACAAAGGAGCCCGACGTGCTCTTCACTTAGCCCGACCATGCTGCTCCAAGGAGAAGGATGCTCGACCGTGCTGGATTGGATGTCCGGCCATGCTGCTTCACCAAAGAGGAGCCCGTCCGTGCTGCAATGAAAGCTCGACCATGCACTAGGTGAGAGCGGCTATTCGGTCGTGCACTTTATCATTCTTGGCCATGACTGGTCCACTTCTCGTTCCGTTGGATCCGTTGTGACCTTAATTGTCCAATGATGTCCCGTGTACGCTTCTTAATTCCGAAATGAATCAAATACGCATTAAAACCTACAAAAATACGAAAACACGAAAACAAGTAAAACAGATACAAAATCACACGTAAACCTCGCAACTATGGTCATAAACATCTCTAAAATCATACGAGAATCGTATACGAAAACGAGATGATCAATAATGCATTGTTTTGGATTTGAGTTATTAGCAAGTTTGAAAGAATATCTATTAAACGTTATATGTCATTTGTCTCTAAAAGCCTTTTAGTTAAAGGGTATCACCACCAAGTTTTATACCCATTTCAAAAAAATATAATCATCATTTTTTATGTTACCTTTGTTAGATCGTAATATGTTTTTTTAAAATTAATTGATATCTTAGAAAATTTTCAGTGTTTTATTTATTTCTTTTGAAAATATTTAGATTTACAAATTAATAGTATTTTAACTTTTTAGGCATTTTTAAAATTTTTACTAGGAGAAATAAATATTTTTTAAAAAGATTTAAATACTTTTAAAAAGGTATCAAGTTTAATAGTAATCATAAATTGAAATTAAAATTATATCATTTTAATCTAATCACCTAAATATTTTTCCTTTCTCCTCATCCTCTTTTATAATGTCTCCAACCTTCTCTATCCTAACTATCTTCATTGTTCTCCTTCATTTTGTTATTTTCATCTCATTCTTTCCCTCCTTTTATTTTAGTACACTAGGAATACTATATGCGTGATGCGCTGGTTTAAGATATATTCCACTATATATTAAAATATTTTAATTTTAAATTTATTTTTTATTATATAAATTATATGATTTAAACAGTTTAAATAAATAAAATCATTACAAATAATTTCTAAAACTTTAATATATACAAATATATAATTGT
Organism: Gynandropsis gynandra; assembly: GCA_036759665.1. Classification (NCBI taxonomy): domain Eukaryota; kingdom Viridiplantae; phylum Streptophyta; class Magnoliopsida; order Brassicales; family Cleomaceae; genus Gynandropsis; species Gynandropsis gynandra. The sequence goes on along the minus strand of CM071872.1, from coordinate 15,280,410 downwards.
TATACAATTAAATATTTAAATTTTGAATTTTTATTACAATATATATCTTTATCAAAAGAAATTTTTAAGGTATTCAACAAATACTAACGTGAAATTGCGATAAATATTCTTCGTCTAAACAACAATATATATATATATATATTAAGACATATTGAAGATATTTTTCAACTACTTTTGTTAACCCTTTATATTACTGACCAAAAGTTTTTATCCAAACATTATAAATATCATTAAATAACTCTTTAAATGATTATTTCTCTTTGAATGACTACTTCTACGTTCTCTAACTGTTTCTCTCAACCCATTTCATGACCTATTCAAATAGTTTCTTATCATTTTGAGTATTGGATATTATATGTTGGATTATAATGATAAAAAATTCTTATCATATGTTACTTGCATGATGTCATTCGATAATAACAACATAGCCTTTTCATAGAATATGTTCGGTTTATTTTTTATACTTTCTGAATCTAGAAAATCATAAGAATAAGTTTTTTTATACAACTTTATATTTTAATTGTATTGATTTAATACTATAATCAATTGGATGAAATCGACACCTTTTCTTGGATTGTGTTGTGTTCTTCTTTATCATTGACGAAGTTGAATGTTTTCTATCTCTTCTTGTATATTCATATAAAATTATAATTTTATATAAATATTTTTAGTTTATGTATTTAAATCCAAATTTTAAATTTTAAGCATTTAATAGAAAGATAAATCCTTTCGAATCATATACTTTTCTATTATTATTTTTTAATTCACAAATCTAATATCATTATACTAATAAATGTATAAATTTTATTTTTTATATTATTTGTTTACCTTAATATCTTTAAAATTCTATTAAATTTAGTATTATGATAAAAAATGCAATTATTTTTATAACACAATATTAACTTTAATATAATATTAACTGCCATGAGCGAATGAGAAGAAGCTACAACGAAGGTGAAGAAGCTCGCAACGGAGATTTCGTATAAATGAGTTCGGATTGAGGTTGTCAATTTGAAGGTTGTGTGAAGGAAGAGTATGATGATAGGGTTTGGAAATATTGATATTTTATACTAAATTTTATTTCAAATAAATATATAACATTTTTTTGTTTATTATTTATTAATTTAAATTTTATTTATTTATTTACATATATAATAACTAAAATATTCTCTAAATTAATATAAATATTTTGTGTTTCTTTAAAATATTAATATTACTAATATATAATTCATTTAAAGTAATTTATGAATGGTAATTAATGTAAAATAAAAAAAAACTTTGATAATGTGGAAGTTTGAGAGAAGCCTCCAAATTGTTGAACTTTTAATATATATAGATTTTTCATTGACTCTCTCCATGAAGCGTTGTTTCTCGTCGCTCTCTACATCGCTTCTCTCTCATCGACGGTCTTCAGCTGTTATTTCATCACCGATGCTTTTTCTCACGATCGTCGGCATCCTATTTCCAGACCCGAGCTTCGCCGCATGTCTCTCCCTCTTTGTTTACTTACCTCACGGTCGGTGCTTTTTTCTTCCTTAACAATTCAAATCGGACGACTTAAATCACACGAAATGTGTTTGAAATGAAAAACATCCAACAGTTGCGACAGAGAGTATATCTAATAGAAAAAAATCTAACGGTCCGCAAATCAAGTTTTCGACCGGAAAAAACTTTACACAATCGGATGGCTAACCATAACACAGTCAATTGCATTTTTTTGGGACGAGTTTCAGTGACAAAAGGATGGATTGTTGAAAAAACAGATAGATCTTCTTATTACATAAAAGAATCAGAGAAAAATTAATTGGATAATTCAAAGGTCATCAAAATATGAAATATGATGTAATATTGATGTAATATAAAATTGTCACGCTAGCAAAACTACTATTTATATGGATTTCTCAAGAGATGAGATGAGAAGAATGTATAGTTTTCTTAAAAAATATAATTTTGAATATGATGAGGATGATTGATTTACACGTGAGACCGGCTTCCGAGAAGATTTTATTGACTTCTCGTAGGCTGACATAATCCACGGACCAACTCTATGAAATATTCTTACTTTATCAACGTTATTTAATATTATACAGACATCATTTAGTTGTTATAACTTTGATGGACTCTTATCAGCCCTATATTGTTCAAATTCCACAATTGAACAAATTCCATTTTGTTTTAACTGATAAAAAATGCAAAGAAAATGAAAATGACAATATCAGATTTTTCCAATAGTTCCAATTTTTCTACAATGGAAACCAAACCACTTCTGAATTTATAACTGAAATTTAGATTATTTATTAAATTTCCTTATCATATATTCCGACAGATTTAAATTCGAGTAACCCAATTGTCCACCCTTAATCACCAACTTTTTTTCATGTCAAATTTGCACACCATAAAGTCAAAGATCCTAATTTACTAAAAAAACATTTATTTGGTTACATTCTAGATACCTTAGGTGACGAGTAATTATGTCATAGGCATGTTCTCGGATTCAAATATAATAGAATAATATGGCTATATTCTTAAATTATAAAAAAACGTTATCTTATCGCTATTCTATATCTGAAAAGTAATCAACTTTTCATTTTGTAATTTAGTAGTCCATTATATTTAATCATTACTATCCCACTAAAATTTCTCCTAAATTTTATTTATTTTGGAGCAATAAATTTTTTAAAACCAATGTTATTCATGTGAAAAGATATTAGGTATCTAATACAATATATTATAAACCAATTATTCCCATTTTCACATAATTTTTATTATAAATTCGGTACGAGATGATCAATAAAAACTATATAATTTCGAACAAATTTATTTAAAAATATATAATAGAATTATAAAAAATTTTGATATGTATGTAAAAGGATAAGAAAACAATTAATGTTGCATCATATAATATTAGGATTATTTGTTACATCATATTAGGATTGATTGTTGGGTTAAATTGTATATAGATATTTTTTGTACATAATTCATAATTAATAAGATTACACAATATTTTTCTATATGGTATCGAGAGCTTTGTAAAACTCATATCATACAAATTCTAGCCACCAATATCCCTTCGCGATCGACACCATATTTTCCACCGACGTGCCTCACTCACAAAACCGTGATGATGCTCAATCATCCGCCACCGAAAACAATCTCGGGTTTATGTCACATGGAGCATCCAACTCTCCACTTTAGTCGAGGGACTCCGTCTTGAAAGCTTCATTCAGGACAACACCATCATCCCTAACGCCACAATCACTACTGACGAGATTTACTATCCCAACCCGACTTTCGTGCCATACAAGCAACAGGATAGACTTCTCTCCTCGTATCTCCTCGGCACCTTGACAATACCTCTTCAATCACTGGTCGCACGAGCATCATCTATTCGCGATGCATGACAAACCCTCGTCAACAAATACGAGAAGGTGTCACGTGGCTATGTGAAACAGATCAAGGAATAACTTAAATACTGCACCAAAGTAACATTCGCAATTGATGAGTATATGTGATACATCAAAACAAAAGCCAATGAGTTAGCCTTTCTCAGTAAGCCTCTTGAGCCCGAGAATCTTCTAGGCTACATTCTAGATGGTCTCACTGAAGAGTACAAACCCGTTGTTGACGTTGTCAATGCTCGAGACACCATTATTTCCCCTGATGAACTCCATGAAAGACTACTAAATCTTGAGGCCAAAATCATAGTCTCGGTTCCTCCTCTGGCATAACTTCCGGTCACGGCCTTGGCAGCCAACACTTACCCATATTTCTCGTTTCGCGGCAACAAAAACACTGGCTGGAATCACAACAACTCCAACAAGACGTGAGGATATCAGGGCAAGTGTCAAGCTTGTGGCACCTTTGGCCATAGTGCACGTTGCTTCCTGTAATTTCAACAAGTCTCGGCCTCTGGATCCGGAGGATTGACACCTCGGCAACAACAATGGAACTCATCTCTTCGTCCATAGGAGCCCCGTGCTCATAACACCACCGTCGCCTCATATAATTTTGGGCCATAGCTCCTTGGCAACGGTGCATCTCATGACATCACATTGGATCTTCAAAACCTAGACTTTCATAACCCTTACATCGATGGTAAGGTTGTTTTTCATTGGTGATGGGTCTAACTTACCCATCACTCACACTGATTCATTCTCTCTGTCCCTACCCTCTCGTGATATCTCCTTTGATGATGTTCTTTGTGTTCTAGAGATTACGAAACATGTTATCTCCATACACAAGCTATGCAATTCTAATGCAATGCTTGTTGAATTCTTTTCCAATGATTTTCAAGTGAAAGATCTAAGCACAGGGGCACCGATCCTAAAAGGAGAAACTAGAAACGGTGTCTATGAGTGGCCTCTCCCGTCGCCTCCTACCCCTCTAACCCTTGTCTTTCTCCGTGTCCAATACCAATTTTTACGAGTGACAGTCGTATCTAGGTCATCCAGCCTCACCGGTTTTACGTTTCATCTTGTTTAAGTTTTCATTATCGTTGTCAAACTCTTCTCATTCTTTATTTTTCAATTTTTGTTCAAGCAATGAAAAGTCACAAACTTTCGATTTCTACTTCATCACTTACAACATCTCGTCCACTTGAAATTATTTTCTGGTTTGTATGGACCTCACCAACTATATCAATCAATGGTTTCAAAATGCTATGTTATATTTCTTGATCACTATACTCGATATATATGGCTATACCCATTAAAATTAAAGTCTCACATCCTTTCAACCTTTATACGCTTCAAGGCCCTTGTTGTAACACATTTTCAAACAAAAATTACTAACCATGTAAAATTACAATGGTGGGAAATACATTGCTTTTTCTTCCTTCCTCGCCTCTCACGGGATTTCAAATTTCAAAACTCATTCCCAAACCCTTGAACATAACGATATTTTCTAGAGTAAGCACCAACACATTTTCGAAACTGGTCTCTCTACTTATTCATGCGTCCTTACCTATCTCATATTGGTCATTTTTCTTTACTACCATTGTCTACCTCATCAACCGTATGTTTACACCAAATATGTTTTAATTATTCCCCTCATGAACTTATTCTAGGATCCGAACCAAACTATAGTAAATTAAGAGTTTTCGGTTATCCATGCCTTCATCCTTATACCTCCCACAAATTAAAACTTGATCTACCCTGTGTGTGGGTACTCCCCTACGCAAAGTCTCTATTTTTATCATGATCACGTTCGTTCCCCCAACTACGTCACTCGTCACGTCCAATTTCATTAATATATTCATCCATTATCCAACCTCACCACTTATCTTCCCTTTCATCATTCTCCTCCCCATCACATGACTCGTCCACTACTCCCACTTCCTCTAATATCCCTATAGCCACTCTCATTTCCCACTCCCCTTGGCCACTCGAGGACACCTCACTGTCGCATCCCCTGAGCCTTGATTCTTTACCAACATTGTTGGCGAACACGGAGTTGCATCATTCCTTGATGGAAGTTGAATGTGATCTACTTGCCGAGAACATCACTACCTTGACCACCGACCAAAACATTCACTGGATGGTCATAAGAAGCAAGCACAATAGTTTAAGCCCAATCTCAAACTCTCCTATAATGGATCGTTTTCTATGCAGGATGTTGAACTAATGTCACGGAGGCTCTCAAACACCCACAATGGCGTCATACGATGAGCAATGAGTTTGGTGCATAGGTTCATAACCAAACGTCGGATCTTGTTCCTCCTAACGAGGCTCAAAATAGTGTTGGTTGCAAATGGGTTTTTCACATAAAACAAAAAAAAATTGATGGTTTCGTAGAATAATACAAGGCACGCTTTGTTGCCAAAGGTTTTCACCAACGCCTCAGCATGGACTTTCACGAAAGTTTCAATCCAATGGTGAAGCTTACTACAATCCGCTTGATCTTAAGCATTGCTATTTCTAAGGGATGGTCTCTTCAACAATTGGATGTCAACAATGCATTTCTTCAAGGACAATTAAGTGATGAAGTTTACATGTTTGAACCCTCGGGATTCATCGATCGTGATCATCCCTCCTTTATATGCAAATTCAAGAAGGAAATTTATAGGCTTCGTCAAGCTCCACGTGCATGATATTCTGAGCTACAACGCTTCCTTTTCACTCAAGGCTTTTCAAATTCTCTAGCCGAATTCATTGATGACCTCGTTGTAACTGAAAACAACTTGGATCAGGTCAACTCCTTCATCCACACACTAGCTGTTCATTTTTCATTAAAAGACTTGGGCAACTTTCATTTTTTTTCTTCGATTGGAAGCACGTTGTACCACCTTATGTCTCCTCCTCACGCAACGGAAATATATAATTGATCTTCTTCAACGCTTCAACATGCTTGAGGCTAAACCAGTTCATACACAAATGTCTTCTACGATGAAGAGACTCACACTTGTCGCGGGTGAACCTCTCTTCGACGCTTCTAAATACTGGTTTGTTGTAAGTTGCCTCCAATACATGTCGCTTACTCGACCAAACATCAATTTTATTGTCAACCACCTTTCCCAATACATGCACACTCCCACATCTCTTCACTGACAAGCCGTAAAATATGTGTTGTGTTACCTCGCTAGAACTCGAGTCCAATGTGTGCTTTTATCGACTATAAACCTTCTCTCATTACACGCTTTCAGTGATGTTGATTAAGGTGGTGATCGTGATGACTTTACCTCTATGGGAGCCTTTGTGTATCTTGGACATCATCACATCTCTTGGTCCTCTAAGAAAAAAAGGTCTTGAAGTGTATTCTTCAACTGAAGCCGAATACCGCTCCATTTTTTTACCATCTGTAGAGCTACATTTGATTGTCAATCTCTTCACAGAACTCAAAATCACCTTACTGAATGCACCGATTGTTTATTGCGATAACATTAGAGCCATCTACCTTGCTGCAAATTTGGTGTTTCACTCTTGCATGAAGCATATGGCCTTAGATTATCACTTCATTTGTGGACATGTACAGTCAGGTACGCTCTTAGTCTCACATGTGGTGTCGGCCAACCAACTAGCTGATGTACTCACCCAGCCTTTACCATGCTCTCCATTTCAAAATCTTTGCGACAATTGGACTCAACTCTGATGATCCATCTTGACGGGGTATATTAAGCTAATTTGTTGCATCATTATGATTGTTTGTTACATCATTATGATTGCTTGTTGCATCATATTAGGATTGGTTGTTGCTTCATATTAAGATTGGTTGTTGCATTTAATTGTATATAAATACCCCTTGTACACAATTCATAATAAATAAGAATGCAAACTATTCTTCTATATTAATCATCACCAATTGATTTCCAATTACCCAATATACCTAGTGCTATAAAAGTTTAAAATTAAGTTCATCGTATCTTTTTCTAGAGTATAGAATTCAAAATGACGGGAAAAAAACTTTTTTGAAGTATCAAAGTATTGGATCATCTTTCAAGAATGTAATATGATACGAGAAATATCAAGCAAATAAAATACCTAGTACTCACTTACCGCAAGAATATGGATCAGTGTAGTACTAGGGTCGAACTCTAGGGACTAATGCAATCTAAGTGAAGAATATAACTAAACTAAGATGGATGAAAGTGTTGACTGTATGAAGTAAAATCTTAGAATGATAAACGAATTGTGAAAACAATGAGAACACACGAAAATAACTTGCTAACTAAGAACACTACGGGATTTGGGTTACCAGAATTGCAAGTATGCAACCAACAAAAGATCATAAATCAGTCAAATTATCTTGATAACGGGAAATCCATGCTCGTAAGCAAAGAATGGTTCTCTTGTCACCTAAACTCCCTAACCACAATTACATGCAATCCTACCTCACAGCAGTGATTAACACGTAATTACGGTAGCATTGAGCATGCGATCCTAATTCTTGAGTCGATTAACCGTCCGGTGAGATTCTAATCAATCGAACTCAATCAACAATCAACATTTCCGGATTCATAATCTAACCTCCCAGTTAAACATGAAATCCTAAGTTACTGAGCAGATAATACAAGCATAGAACATTCATGGCATTGATCGTAGAACCGAAATACAAGATACTTTGAAAGATCTAAGCATTAACGCATAAACACAAGTATCCCTTACAAAACGAATGTCCCTAACCCATAGCTACAGACCTACTCACTCATAGATTGTGATACAAAATAAGATAAAACAACACTAGACATGATAAAGAGTAAGGAATACGATGCCTCGGAATTCCCTATCTGGTCACCGATATTCTGATGTTGTCTCCTTCGCTTTCCACCTTCTCTTGAGCCTCCTATGTGTGTTTTTTCGTCCCTCTAGGGTTCTCTATCGTCCATACTTAACTGGGGCATTCTTTTCCAATATTTTCCTTTGTAACCCGTGTGGGCTAGCGTGGAGAACCCGCTCGGGCTCATGGCCTGCATGCAACACGCATGGGGTAAAAGGCACATCGAGTCGTGCTAAAATTGTTGATGTATACAACCTGAGCGGGGCCTTCTACGAGCATAAGCGTGATGTGTTAACTTCATGTTTTTGCTCCTTTCGCTCGATGTTTGGGTGTTCCATGCGGTACTTTGGTCTTAATCCGCTCCGAGTGGGTTGTAGCTCCAAGCATGCGCGGTTGACTCCAGGAATCAACATCATTAAGCTCGATTATAGGTGTTATCGCCTTAAACCTGAAAAGTAACAAAAAGACTGGATAGATGACTAATTAGTATTGGTCTTGCAACTCGTGCTATGCAAATTACGCATAAATGATCTAAACGCTTACATCTAAAACTAACCTACACTATGTGTTATCATAATATAATTTTCTATAATATATATATATATATACAAGAATGAAGTATGATTTTTTATAGTATATTATATATATATATATATATATTTGAATTATTCATATCTGATCTTTATTTGATCATATCTAAATTGAAAATGCAAATATCCGAAAGATTAAATATAAATACAAATATAAATAATAGAAATAAGATATTTTACAAATATAAATATAAATAATAAACTCAATTATCCTAACTATTTATACGTCAATTTGTTATTTGAATACATTTAAATACTAAATATGTAATTTGTTAAATATATACACCAATTTATGAAAGTTTAATTTTAAAGGATAAAATTATAAATTAAATTTTGAATCGAATAATTATATTTAAAATAATATATAGAAAAATATGTTAACGATATTTTATGTAGAAGAATTAATTTACAAATATCAAAACATCAAACTTAATCTAACTTTAATCTTTTTTTGTTTCATTTTCTATTTTTTTATTCCTTGTCCTCTATCCAAATTCTTCATTTCTTTTATCTTGCTCTTCTCTTTCCTTTTTCTCTTTCGTTGGTATGTACACATTAGTCGTTCATCCGTCGTCTCCATCATATCTTGCAACCTATCAATTGTTGTCCTTTCATTGATATTTTCTTTAAATTAATTTCGGTATGGATATAAATATTTGAATTTTTACGGATATTCAATGCGAATAATAAATTCAAATATTCGTATACGAATACAAATTATTAAATATTTGTGGATGTTCGTTATTCATATAACTTGTAAGGTTTTTTTGGGGCCATATATGTATGGTGCCATTATATTATTAGCCAAAACTAAAGTGATCTTGTATATAATTTATGGTTAAAGGGTATAATTGTTATGAATTAAAAGTGTAGAAACCAATTTGTAATTTCTAATTTGTTGAGAGGCTAAATTAGAAAAATAACTAAAGTTGTATTTCTATAAATACATGGGTTGTGGTCCCCAATGAACATATAGACAAAGATAAAAAAAATATTTTTTTTGTTTCATAAGAGAAGAAACAAAAATCTTTCAATTGTCGATCAATTGTTCGTTGGAAGATTCAATCCGAAGTTCTTCGGTATCTCGATGGATCAAGGTACGCTTCCGTAATTCTGTATACTTTCTAATTCTTCATAACCTTATTTAGAATATCACATATTTGCTTTATGAAAAATTGTACATTATAGATTAAGTATTTTGTAAAGGGAAAAAATTATAAGTTATAGATTAAGCATTTCGTAAAAGGAAAAAAAATAAGAAAAAGGCTTCGACCATAACAAGCGGACACCTAACTCATCAACCAAACACATTTGCTTCACCAACCCTACGATTTTCTTATTATTTTCCGTTTCTTGTTTTTTATGTAAATCTCTTTTTTTTTTTTAATCTTACAACTATTGAAGAGTAGCGTGCACTACATGAGCCCATTCGTGGAAAGACACGTAAATGTAGCTTTGTGTTGAAACAATATTTAAAATATTTTCATTTTCGCGATGTCGTTTCTAAATCATTAAGATTGTTAAATAATATTATTAGGAAATATATCTTACTTTTAACATTTTTTTATTAAAATAACCAAAAAAATATTTTAAAATTGATATTGTATTTATCATGATACCAAAGCAAAATTAAATATTTTGTTAATTTTTTTCTTGTAAAATTTCATGCGGAATATTGATACATATTCTCCGGTAAACTACCGGGCGACTCTCTGGAAACCTCTCATTTTTCAAACCCGATCTGTTGTCAAACCTCTGACCTCCGACTTCACCACCTTCGACCTCTGACAAAACGACGAGTTTTTTCCGAACAACCAACGAAACTGATCGACATAATTTTTCTCGATCGACCGACAATACGACTTCGACTCCGACGACGCATATGACTTCGACCTTGCGATCTTGTGACCTTGCGACCAGCCCGCTTTTCGCTCGGTCTTCCTCTATGCTTTGACTCTGACTCCATATCCAGATACAACGACTCCGATTTTGAGTCCAAAGATTCTGACTACGACTCCGACTTCGACCTAGCGAACTTGCTCCTTAGCCCACTCATCAACCACCGATAAAGCATTGTCTCCTCGTCGTGTCCTTTTCAGCCGAGTTTAGACAATTTCACCACTTTATCAGACCAATTCCATCGACTCATTTCTTGGATTATTATCGATCATGTTTGAATCGAAGATTCTTTGAAGATTTTTTTTTGTCAGAATTCAGACATTGTTTCCATTTTTTCCATCAATGTGGATTCTTTGAAGAGTTTTTTTGTATGATTGTTGTGAGATTCTTTCGTTATGTCTTCATCCAACTATGGAAAAATCATGAAAGCCTCGATGACTCAACGTCGTACCTTTCAACATATGACTTGACCCCTTATGATAATCCTAGTTTGATTATGTATTATCCGCTACTTCAAATAGACAATTATGACGAAAGGAAAATCAATGTTCGTCATGCTTGAAAATCTCGCAAAAAATTTGGTTTTTTATGGAAATATTGCGAAGCCCGCTGTTGATTCATCTGATTTTGAGGATAAGGAAGCTAATAATTCATTTGTTATGTAATGTTTGAAAAACACACTCGAACCGAAGCTTCATTCTAACGTCGCTCGTCGATAGGATGCTTCTGATCTTTAGAACCATACATGTAATCAATTTTCTGTTAAGAATGGTTCTCGAATCCAACGAATTTGAGAAGAATTAGCTTATTGTACAAAAAAAACTATCGATGTCTACTATGGCAAGCTTAGTCATATTTGGAAAGACTTGTTGAATTCTCGCCCGTTACATGTACGCAAGTGCAGTAAATGCAGGTGTCACTTGACGATCCAGCTTGAACAAGATTGTAATGAGGATAGAGCACCCGATTTTCTTATGAGCCTTGATGAAGCAACATTTGGCGGTTTTCGTTCAAACTTATTATCTCGGGATCCTTTGTCAGATTTGGATACTGCATATCATAATGAGTTGCAAGACGAAAGCTCTCGTAAAATTGTACGATATCTAAATAATCACACTTATACTATGGCTTTTGCAGTCAAAACGGATTCCTCTAGTATTCTTTCTCAAGAGAAATCCAAGTTTGTGTGATCCAATTATGGTCCAAAAGGACATATTTTAGACTCGTGTTTTTCAGATTCCTGGCTTTCTAGAATGGTGGTGATAGACCATGTAATCGGATAAGTCATGGTCGTGGATCTACATTCACGAGCAAGGGTCATGGTTCTTATTCATCCGCCCATGTCATTGTTGCATAGGCCACGCCTCACTTATTTTTTGCATCTACGACTTCATCTGATCTATCTCGCATTGACGCACAGTCTGTCTCAGGGATTTCTAAGGATCAATGGTGAGCTCAAGTTACATAGTTGGTGTTAATGAGAAACTCTCTGATAAGATTTCTCAGTCTTCGTGGATTATCGATTCTAGTTGTTCTCATCATATGACTGGTGATATAGTGGGTTCTTACGGATATTTTTGTTATGGCATGCTCTAATATTGGCAGCAACCTGATTCTATGTAACGTATTTTTTGTTAAGGGACTTGGTTACAACCTTATTTCTCTATCTCAGCAATTGACATAACATGATTGCCTTGTTCCATTTGCTCACAAATTCTACATTGTTCACGATCGCATTACACATACGTTGATTGATGCGAGTGAACAACGAAATGGTCTTTATTATTTTCGAAGTGTTGATACAATGGCAACTATATCTAGCCAAAGCAATTTCTCATTGGATCTTTGACATCAACAATATGGACATCACGCTTCGAAAATAATTAAATCAATACACGGTACAAAATTTTCTCATCGTAGTGAATTTTTGGATAAGACTTATGATGTTTGTATGCTTGCATAAAAAACACATGACTCCTTTTTACGAATGACAATAAAACGACCAAGATATTTCAACTTATACATTGTGATATATGGGATCCATATCCTACACCATGTTTTTTCTAGAGTGCACCATTTTTTGAAATTTGTTGACGATTTTTCAAGGGCTTTTTGGATTTATCTTATGACACAAAAGAATGAGGTCACTACACACATTCAACTGTTTATGTCTATGAGGAAACAACAATTTAGAACGAATGTACAAACCATACATACCGATAATGGAACATAATTTATGCGTATTTGTCAATATTTTCCCAAACAAGACATACATCGTGAAACCTCTTGTGTTGATACTCCGTAACAAAACTGATGAGTTGAAAGAAAACATAGACTTATTATCAACGTTGCACGATCATTACTCTTTCACTCTCATTTACCAATCGATTTTAGGGAGAAATTGTCTTAACAGCCAGTTATCTTATTAACATAACTCCATCTCCCCTACTTAATGGTAGAACACCATACAAGATTCTTTATGGTTTAATTCCGACCTATGTGCATTTACGGGTTTTCGGATCCTTATGTTATATTCACAACCAACATACATATGGCGATAAATTTGCAAGTAAAAGTCATCTTTGTATATTAATTGGTTATCCTTATGGTCAAAAGAGATGGAGAGTTTATCATCTTGATCATGGTATATTTTCGATTTCTCGCAATGTTTTTTTTTTCAGAATGAATTTCCTTTCCACAATCGCATTGACTCCCCATGTTCGGTTTCTTCTCTTCCTTTGGCTTCGGAACGGACATGGCCAACCAATGACTAGATTTTGCCTTCACAAAAGTTTTAAGCTTCAATACCTATTGCTAAGACAGTTTCTTCTAACATACATTCTATTGAATGTCATGACTACACAGTAATCTCTGTTGAGGATTCTACGAAACTAGGACGAGGTCGGTGCACAAAGATTCCATCCACGAAATTGCATGATTTTATTATCAATACAATTCAAATTACTACTCCTAAAGTCTCATTACCTCAATGTCTGATTTGTGATTATTTGTCTTGCACAAAATTTTCAAAACTTCATCATATGTTATTAGCATCTACTACTACTTCACGAGAACCTCGTTCATATCGTGAAGATTTGATTAATGTTGTTTAGATGGCAACAATGCATGCTAAAATTGATGCTCTAAAACAAAATCATACGTGGAGTTTTGAAAGTATAACTCATGTGAAGAAAGCTATTTGAATTAAATGGATCTATTGAATGTTACAAGGTTCGCTTGGTTGTTTTGGAAAATAATCAAGTAGAGAAAATCGATTATGAGGATACTTTTCATCATGTGGAAAAAACGGTAACAATACGTCTATATTACTTGCTCTTGTTTCCATTCCCTGGTGGGAGGTACACTACAAGAAAATTAGATTTAGGGAACTGAAGAATCCGTCCCAAAACGTGTCTAGTGACGGACAATAGTAGTCCGTAAACGAGCGTCGTCAAATGATATCCATCCCTAATCTATCCGCAATTAAGGACAGAAATTTAAGTCCGCAAATCGTCCATAATTGTAGACCACCTGGCCGTCTGCAAATCGACGAGAAAAATGATCAAAATATGGACTCATGATACGCATGGGAAAAAATTAGAAATAACTATGGACGGGTAGCCCATCCGCATTTGCGGACGGACTTGGCGTCCGTAAATTTTAAAAATAAATAAATAAAAATTAAAATTGAAATTAAATTTAATTACATTAAATTTTAAATGTTTGTACATAACGATAATTAATTAGGAAGCATATGAGTAACATTTGTATACTAATCCGTTGGAGGTATTTTCGAATAGTCGTGATCGCAATTATTGTTCTGACATGCATCCCAATCGATGTTAGGTATTTGCTCTTCCATCATGCGCATGAACTGTTCAATTCGTCTTTCGGATCGTTTAGCTCATTTTTGTGATCGTTCAGCGTCCTTTCATGCTTATTCAACTAGTAGTTGTGATTCTTTAACTCGTCTTTCGGATTCTTGTTGTGCCTCGAACACTTTCGATAACTTATTTCGGAACTCATATTCTGATACTCTTTCTTTACCTTTAGAGGAACTTGAATGTTTTGACCTTTGTACGGTGTAACTTGATGTAAAACAAATATCGAAATTTAATTACAACTATAAATAGCAAAATTATATTATATTGAAATGTCAATAATATACCTCGAGATACAACTCGTTGTATTCTTTCTGACTAAAGGAAGTTTGTGTTTCGTCTTGCCTCGACAATATTTGGGATACTCGTTCTGCTTCCATGTTCTCAACATCATCGTGAATACGTTTTGCCTTGTAATCTACCCACGAAGCATCAGACTTCTTAACGTGCGTACATTGCAGCAATTCTACGTATGATGGTTCGGATCCCTTCTATTTTTCCTATAACAAACAAAAAAGATATAAGTTTAATATATTTATCAAATGTTAATTGTATAAATGCGTAAAAGTAATTATAAAACTTACCAAATCTTTGTATACTTCTGCAAAAGAATGAGATCATGCGGTATGTGCGCTGATCTCGTGTCTTTCTCTATCATAACGGCAGGATTTACTTGCTCGCTCGCTTTTTAGCTTAAATGCAAGATCATCCCAATAAGTGCACATCTGGTCCCAAACATCATAGGCTATCCAAACGAATTTTTCCTTTCGCCTCTCAATATTTTTTACAATCATTTACGAGAGATTAGAGATGAACTCCCGCAATCCATTCAAATTCGGACTTTACTAGTTCGGTAATCTCGGGATTCCAATAAAATTTTTGCTGAAATAATGAAAGAATTATTTTATTTAAAATATATTTTGAATTATTTGATAAAATTAAAAATTATTTTAAACATACCACAAATGATTTTCACCATCGTTCTTTAATATTTGGGTCGGTCTGCGTCCAATTGTAACACGGTCGATCATAATCAACTTTCATTGTCTTTGTTATATGACGAGAAAGTTGATTGTATCCAAACCTACAAATAAAAATTAAGATAAATTAACATTTAATTAACTATTTATAAATTGACATTTGAACGTAAGTAAACGTATCATTGTGCGTCGTTTTCACGAGTAGGGTCTAAAGAGGAAAATTACGACGTTCCTCATCCATAGGCAAAAAAATATATTTCATGGTTGGTTTATCATGCATCTCACGTCCGTGATGCATTATTGGTTCGACCAGTGATTGTATTTGCGGATAATAAGGCATATTGCGTCGATTGTGTCGATCCAGTATTCCGAAAGAAATTTAGATGCATGAATTTTGTAAATCCCGAAACAGAATGTCGCGAATGAGATGACATATTACCACTTTCCTCAGAATTAGAGCGGTTTCTCATTTTATCGCCTCTTACTGAAATGTAAAGTTAAAGCATTACGTTTTCAATGTCTTTGAAGCATTTCAACAAATACTTTAACTACATATTACATCTCTAACTAAAATTATTTCATAACGTTTTCAAACTCTTTCAAACATTTCAACAAACACTTAGACTACACATCAAATCTCTAACAAAACTTATTCCAAATATAACTTAATCTATTCAAAATCTAACTAAATATATTGGAAATCATAAAATTGTATGAAAATTAACCTGCAAAGTGTCGGGACGATTTTCCGAAACGAACTGCAGAGGAACGGACGGACGGACGTAGAATTACCAGGACAGAGGGGATGGTATTGGGGGCGACGAACGCGGTCGGGACTGGGGGCGACGAATGCGGCCGAGAAATGGGGCGACGAACGCGGCTGGGACTGGGACTGCGCGACGAACGCGGTCGGGGGCGACGAACACGGACAGGGGCGATGAACGCGGACGGGGGCGACAAACACGGAAAGGGGCAATGAACGCGGATGGGGGCGACGAATGTGGACGAGCGAGACGGGGGCGACAGACAGTGCAGCAACGGGGGAAAATCCTGACGCAGTGAAGGGAGAGAGCAAACGAAGAAAAATGACTAAGTGTCGTTCCAATCGCAATTTAAAGGATTTTACGCACGGGAGGTCGTTCCCATCTGTAAACCGTTCAGAATTTCAGACGGACGTTCGAATGTTGTTTGGAATTCCGGACAACCATAATGTATCCATCTGTAATTCTGGACGGCGTTCTTACGTTCGTCCGTAATTGCGGACGACCCTTCCGTCGTTAATTCCAGACGATCGAGGTGCGTCCAGAATTTTCGAACAGCCGGGACGGGACGGGATGAACTGTCGGGATGGGACGAACTCCCGTCCAAAAAATTCTTCTCCATCTGTGACTCGAGTCCGTTAAACCCCTTATATTGTTTGTTTTGAAATATTTATTATGTTATAAACTCTCAACATCGAATAAATTGATTTAATAATTCATTAAGAAATAGAAACAGTGCTTTGAATATCCGATAACACATTTAACATGAATCATCATCTTCAGATCACACAATTGTTCTGTCGACCTCGCTTTTAGCTTGGCATAGCAAGCCCCCAGTAGGAGGCCCGCACGACGGGCTATTAGCTCAGTGGTAGAGCGCGCCCCTGATAATTGTGTCATTATGCCTGGGCTGTGAGGGCTCTCAGCCACATGGATAGTTCAATGTGCTCATCAGCACCTGACCCGGAGATGTGGTTCATCCAAGGCACATTAGCATGGCGTACTCCTCCTGTTCGAGCCGGGGTTTGAAACCAAACTTCTCTTCAGGAGGATAGATGGGGAGATTCAGGTGAGATCCAATGTAGATCCAACTTTCTATTCACTCAAAACATCCGGACGATCAAGAGGGGACCACCACGGCTCCTCTCTTCTCGAGAATCCATACATCCCTTACCAGTGTATAAATAGTTATATCTCGAGCGTAGGTTTAGGTTCGGCCTCAATGGGAAAATAAGCTTGTGTTTTTGTATCTAATTCAAATTCATCTTTTTTTTCTTTGATCTCTTCATAAAGATCATTTTCATTTCTTTCCATTTCTTCCATTTCACCATGCGTAAGTGCTTCACAGTTACTTCATCAATAACAACAATCTCAGTCATTTGTTGTTGCATTAGCAATTGTTTTTGTTCTGTGTTATCGATAAATTTTCCCCTTGGAAACATCTTCATTACGACACGCCAATATGAAGATCTTCTAATATGCGGATATGAAACGTAACAAACTTGACCGGCTTGTGATACAAGAATAAAGGCTCGTATTTTGCATATATTTGTGTCGAGTTAACTTCTACAACACCTAATTTGTTTACTCTTATTCCGCGATCGATTATTGGATCGAACCAATCACATCGAAATAAAATCAATTTTAAACCGACGTAACGTACAAAAAATATCAAAATATAAGTAAATATAATCCAAAATGACATACGTGGTAAGGATGACATTGTTTTAAAGTTGTTATAAAAATATGGATATTCCAAATTGCAAAATTTCCTTCGAAATTCCATAAAAATCTGGTTCATTGGCCGATGCAGAATAGCTTTCACCTTTCACACATATACCATAGTTCATCGTTGACTTAAATTTCATGTGTTCGTAAGTGTGATAATTGTAACCAGGTGTAAAATATATAGGCCAAATCGTAACTTTCACAATCGGTCCTTTGACAAGATCTCGTAGCCACAACAGGTGATTGCCTATCTCAACTACAGTACGTGTAAAAACTCAGACACATCGTCGGAATATTATAAATTAATATGTAAATCTCTTTCTTTAAGTTCTTGGAGTTGAGATTCATCAATGTTCATATATTTGTTCTTCAATATATCATCAAATATTCTATAAAAAGAAACAAAATTCTATAAATATTACAAAAAGAAACAAAATTCCCATTGTGATAACCATAGTTATGAGATTTTACCTTTTAAAAGGCTTTAGATATTCACAGTTCAATAAAACATACGTATGTGTTATATGGAGATCTCTTTGTGATAACCATAGATCTTTTGCCTTACCAGCAGATCGACCAATTCCGCAAAATATATCCGGAACAATTGGTACTAGATATGAAAATGCCACACCACCATCAAAAATATCTGTTTGTATTTCCAGTCCGCATTTGAACATGTGGCTTGAAGTAGTATGAAGTGAAAAACTATATTTTCTCATTCACGGATTGTTCCACGATTGAACCCTCTAGACGAGCTTTTTTTTTTGTTTTTTTTCTTTATATGAAACATAAATCGCTCGAATGGATACATCCAACCAAATTGAACTAGACCTCTTAATGCGGCTTCGTGCGGTAAATGAACTATCAAATGCTCCATAACATCGAATAATAATGGTGGAAAAATTTTCTCCAAGTTACAAAGTATAGTTAGTGTGATATTTTCCAGTCTACGAACCACATCCGTACTCAGATTTCTCCCACATAAATCTCGGAAGAATAGGCCAATACTTAAAACATGAAAGTATTATTAGTATATTTAATACTATTAACAAAATCAACTACATACCTCTAATTGCTTCGTGTGCTTGTTTGTCCATCAATTCAGAAAAACATATTCGAAAGTAGTCTTTGCATGAATCCATGAAAATCGTGACTTTTCATCCCTAATAACTTTCCTCCATGAATTTCCATGCACCTTTCGATGTTAGACGCATAACCATCCGGAAATTTCACGTTTTCTTTCAACTATTTCAACAATTTCAACAATTTATATTTCTTATCATTTGAAAATCTAAATATTGAAACTGGCACTTTACCGGTATCACTTATGCATAACTCTTTTCGTGAGCAATACTCTTCTAGATCCTTGCGTGATTTAATATTATCTTTCATTTTTTATGTGATATTCAGTTCCGTGTTGATGCATTTATCGAAAAAAATTTCTCTGTGTGCATGACATCAAGATTATGTCGAAGTTTAAGATTTTCCAATACGGTAAATCCCAAAATATGTTCTTCTTGTAACAATTATGAGTAATTCCATAACCACCAATTCTCGGATGGTTGCTCCCTCCACATTCTATACTCCTAGGAATACCCAAAGCAAGAAGTCGTTCATACAAAATCTCTTCGCCGGTCAAAACTGGAGGAGATTTTTGCATAACTATATTCCTTTTGAAATTTCTCTTGTTGTGCTGTAATGTATCATCAACAGGAACAAAATGACGATGACAATCAAACCAACTCGTCTTTCGTCCATATTTCAACTGAAAAGCGTATGTTTCCTCCATGCAATATATACAAGCCAATTGACCATGCTTTGTATGCAAATTCCCGAACGGATTAGGGAAGATTTGTTTTTGTCCCTATTTCGTCTATAACGTCCCCAAATTTAGGGACGGACTGCACATCCGCAAATTCCGTTTGCAATCATGAAATTTCTAGTAGTGGTACATCTAGATGGATGTATTCCATAGTAATTTAAACGAAGAAGTTTACATGAAACCTTCACTCGACTTTGCTCCATTAGATTTGTCTCTTGTTGCCGCTTATGAATATCATTATATGGTTTGAAGCTGTAGCTCGGTGACAATTTGCAAAGCTTGGAATTTCTTTGAAAAGATATATTCGATCTTCACCTACGAATCATTCTCTTTTTTACGTTCTCTTCGGGTGACTTTTGTTTATACGTGCTTGTCTACATGGATGACTTGATTATTAATGGAAATTCTTCGACTGCTATTTGTACATTCAAGGATTATCTTGATAGTTGTTTTTATATGAAGGATCTTGGTATTCTACAATATTTTTTTAGTTTCGAAGTTGCTCACAATTCTAAAAGAATTTATCTAAGTCAACGAAAATATGCTTTGGATATCATATCAGAAACCGGTATACTTGGTTTAAAACCGGTTGGTTCTCCTCTAGCTTAGATTCATCATCTTGAGTTAGCCTAGGGTGTCGTTTTGGACGATCCTTTACCTCAACGGCGTTTGGTGGGTATATTAATTTATTTAGATTTCACACGTTCTGAATTATCTTATTTCGTACATATCCTCCCCCAGTTCATGCAGACTCCAAAACAAGAATACCGGGATGTCGTACTTTGAGCTATTCGTTATCTTAAAAACAACCCTAGACAAGGCATTGTTCTTCGATCTGATTCTACCTTACAAGTTTCTATTTGGTGTGATTATGATTAGGTAGGTTGTAAGATAACACGTCGATCTCTAACGGGTTGGTTTATTCAACTTGGTTTTTTCCAATATCTTAAAAACGAAGAAGCAATATATTGTTTCTCGATCTTTTTTCGAGCCTGAATATCGTTCTATCGCTAAATAAATTAAAATATCAATATATATATATAAGTAAAAATAATTTTGTCATACATTTCTTAAAAATTCGTAGATTTAAATATTAATATATATATATATATATATAACGAGAAAAATATATTTATTAAATTATTTACATAAAAGATAAAGATTTGTTGGTCTTATAAGAAAAAAAAAGAAATAATAAAAAAATATTTTGTAAAACCGACATATACTATTCATCCTATCCTCTCTTTCAATATTAAACTAGATGGTGGTCGTGCTAAACGCGGGATGTGGATAATTATTTCAAGCTAGATACACTACAAGAAAAATAAAATTTCCGGATAGATTTTGTAGACTGAAATAGCCGTTCCCAAATTTAAGGACGGATTAGGGACGTCTTAAGGACGGAAAAGTAAATATGTCCCTAATTCGGGCGCAAATTTGAAAACCACCTAGTATCCCTAAGTCGTTCGTATTTGCGGACGGATTCGGGATTACATTCACGGACGTCCGAAATTTGTAGGACGGAATCACCACCCGTCCGCAAATTTACGGACGATATAGCAATCTATCCGCGAATTACGGACCGCTCAAACTTCCGTCTGCAAATTGCAGACGTATTTGGGACGGTTCGTCGGGAAATATTTATCTTAGTCCGTAATCCGTCCATAATCGATCCAAAAATTTTCTATTTAATCTCTCCTCTTCTATATGTTTCTCACACACAATTCTCATATATTTCTCTACATATCTTGCTATCGTGTCTGATTATAATAGCATCATCGTCGAGATAGAATATTTTCATTTCGAGACAGTGGATGTATATCGAAGGACTTTGTAGAAGGCATTACACAGTTTATGACGATGGCGACAAATCAACAAGTTTATAAAGAAAACGGTAAGTTGGTTTTTCCATGCGTCAAATGCAAAAATGAAAAATCTATTAATGAGAGAACCGTTTGGAATCATCTCTATTTAAGAGGGTTTACTCCAAATTATTTTATTTGGTTATCTCATGGAGAGAATTTTGCACCACGACCTAGTAATGTTATGGAAAATTTTAGTAGGGGTATCGTACATCATGAAGTGTCTAAGACTTTTCAAGATGTAGAAATGAACTCTTATGTAGAAATGGTGCAAAATGCATTCGTTGAAAGAAACGAAGATGAAATATTGAAGAAGATCTGAATGAAGAAGAAATTTTTTTTTTTTTGAAATGTTAGAAAGTGCTAGGCATCGACTTTATGATGGTTGTAGAAGTGGTCTTTCACGGATGTCTTTATCTGCACAGTTGATGAATTCGAAGACTGAAAATAATCTTTCTAAGAATTGCATGGATTCTATATCGCAATTAGTAAGAGATTATTTGCCTAAAGATAATAATGCAGTCGAGTGATATTATAAAACAAAGAAGATGATGAGATCATTGGGATTATTGTCATCTCAAAAGATTGATGTTTGCCAAGACAGCTATATGATTTTTTGGAAAGAAACTTCGGATTTGATCAATTGTCAATTTTGTGGAAAAGATCGATTTTATTTGACAAGAAATTGAAAATCGGTTTTGTTTCGTCATATGTGGTATTTACCAATTACAGGCAGGATAAAAAGATTGTATCAATCAAAGAAGACCGCAAGCGACATGAGATGGCTTGCTGAGCATTCAAGTCCTGACGGAGAAATGTGTCATCCCTCAGATGAAGAGGCGTGGAAACACTTTAACAAAGTATATCCTAATTTTGTAGCTGAGAGTCGAAACGTTTATTTAAGTCTTTGCACTGATGGTTTTAAACCATTCGAAATGTCTGGGAGAAATTATTCGTTGTGACCAGTTATTATGATACCGTATAATTTACCACCAGATATGTGCACGAAGCGTGAGTTTTTGTTCTTAACAATATTGATTCCCGGGCCTAATCATGTGAAAATAAGTTTGGATATATTTCTTCAAACACTGATTGAAGAATTGAAAGAATTATAGAAGGGAGTTCCAACGTACGACGTTTCGAGATAATAAAATTTTATATTACGAGGTGCTCTTATGTGGACAATAAGTGATTTTCCAGCTTATGGTATGCTATTTGGATGGACAACGTATGGTCGATTGGCTTGTCCATATTGCATGGAGGAAACAAACGCTTTTCAGTTGAAATATGGACGAAAGACGGGTTCGTTTGATTGTCATTGTCGTTTTCTTCCTCTTGATGATACACTACGACGCAACAAGAGGAATTTCAAAAGGAATATTATTATTCGGAAATCTTCTCCTCCAATTTTGACCGACAAAGAGATATTGTATGAACGACTTCTTGTTTTGGGTATTCCTAGGAGTATGGATTGTGGAGGAACAATCATCCGAGAATTGATGGTTATGGAATTACCCGTAATTGGTACAAGAAGAGCATATTTTGGGATCTGCCGTACTGGAAAAATCTGAAGCTTCGCCACAATCTTAATGTCATGCACATAGAGAAAAAAAATCGATATTATCATAAATACGGTACTAAATGTCAAAGGCAAAACGAAGGATAACATTAAATCACGGAAGGATCTAGTAGATTATTGCTCATGGAAGGAGTTACATATAAGTGGAGACGGTAAAGCTCCAATTTTGATATTCAGATCGTCGAGTGATGAGAAATATAAATTGTTGAAATGTTTGAAGGAATACGTAAAATTTCCTGATGGTTATGCATCTAACATCGGAAGGTGTGTCGATATTCATGGAGGAAAGTTATCAGGAATGAAAAGTCACGACTGTCATGTATTCATGCAAAGACTACTTCCCATATGTTTTTCTGAATAATGGACAAACATACACACGAAGCAATTGGAGGTATCATTGATTATTTTATATAGTATAATTAGTGATTAATAATTTATAGATATATTAATTGTAAAATAAACTAATTAATATTTGAATTTTCAGGTATTGGCATATTTTTTCCGAGATTTATGTATGAAAAACTTAAGTGTAGATGTGGTTCGTAGACTTAAAAGTGACATAGTTACTGTACTATGCAACTTGGAGAAGATTTTCCCACCATCATTCTTCGATGTTATGGAGCATCTGACAGTTCATCTACCACACGAAGCCGCATTAGGAGGTCTAGTTAAATTTCGTTGGATGTATCCATTCGAGCGATTTGTGTTCCATTTGAAGAAAAAAGCCAAACAAAAAGCTCGTCTAGAGGGTTCAATTGTGGAACAATACTTGAATGAGGAGATATCGTTCTTCACATCTTACTACTTCGAGCAACATGTTCAAACGCGAAGTAGAAATCCAGACATATGTTCTGATGGTGGTGCGGCATTTCCATATCCAGTACCAGATGTTCCAGATATAATTTGCGGAGTTGGTCGAACAGCTGGTAAGGCGAGAGATATATGGCTATCATAACAAGATCTACACATCGCACATACTTATGTTTTACTCAACTGTGAATATCTACGGCCTTTTGAAAGGTAACATCCTATAAATATAGATTCAATTGCGTATATTTGTAATATTAACATAATTTTTTCTGAAATTTTTCAGGATGTTTGATGATGTATTGAAGAATACATATATGAATATTGATGAATCTCAACTCCAAGCACTTAAAGAAAGAGATTTCTCCCCATGGATAAAACAATATGTAAGTAAATGATAGATATAATAAGAGATTTCTCCACATGAATAAGACGCTTTATCGATGATTGTTTCTGTTGTAATGCAGATTGAGATTGGCAATCACTCGTTGTGCCTATTGAGACGATCCTATCGTTAAGGAGAGAAGCCGGTGCGCTAGACAATCCCATCGTTCCGATATAGCGGGATATGGGATAAGTGCGCATTCTGCTAGTTCTCGCTTTTTCGCGGAGGTTTACGAAGATTTGGTAAGATTAAAAAAATTTTACAGTTTTAATATGAGTGACATTTGATTAATAGGTAAAACATAAATTTAAATGTGTTTTAGGCGAAAGAGAAGGGATGTGAACCATCGTACGTGGAATTGTTGGAACGTACGTACACATAAGAAGAAATTTGATGGTCCGTGGGTAGATGCCAGGGCGAAACAAATCCACGACGATGCTCTAAACATGGTATCGGAACGAATGTCCCAAAATTCCGCCAAGAGAAGATGGGATGCAAACTACTCTAACTCAAGAAGAATACAACGAGATGTATTTCGAGGTAAATTTATTATAATTTTACAATAATTTTTTTATTGATAATTTAAATTTAAATTAAATTTTAATATTTTGTAGCTAATAACACCGTACAAAGGTCGCTTATTTGGTCTTGGAGGAATGACATCAAAACATGCAAGTTCCTCCAAAGGCAAGGAAAAAGTCACGACCGAGGAATTTCGAAACACAATCTCGAAGATACAAGAAAAATTAGAACAACAAAGTTCATAATTAGAACAACAAAGTTCAGAGTTCAACGCTCTGCAAAGGAAAGTTCATTGATCAAGAAGGGAACGTGAGCAATGTCTTAGGATGATGAATGAACTCATGCCCAACATCAATTGGGATAGGGTCGAAAACAATGACGATGGCGACGATAATTCTCAATTACCACTAACTAACTTGTAAATACATAATTTTAATAATATATGAATACTAATTAATTAATTTCAATTTCAATTTTAAATTTTAATTTTAAAATATTTTTTATTTTAAAAAAAATTCCGGTCCATCCTTAAAATTTCCGGACGGGAACAGTGCCGTCCGGAATTTTTAAATGGATTTCGTCCTTACCCGAGGTCGGGTTTCGCGTCGATTTCTGGACTACATCGGTCGTCCGGAATTGCGGACGGTTTGCGCACTAAATTTTCCGTATGTATTTGGGGACGGATTGCGGATGGATATGTTTTGCGGATGGATTGCGGACGGATTGCGCACTAAACAGGTTTAGGGACGGATTAGGGACGGATTCGGCAGTCTACAATTATTAAATTTCTTGTAGTGATATTATGTAAATAGAAAAAAATTGTTCTGCATTGATCAGAAAAAGAATATGTTTACATTATACATCATAGATTACTATATATTTCTTGGAAGACAATGTTAGTTGTGTAATTGCAAACATTTTGACTACTGTCTAGAATCAATAATTTCAGATCCGATTTGTTTCTCACTCTAGATACAGCAACGTAAAGCTGAGTGTGGTAGAAAAAGGGGCACTAAAAATAGACCCCAACTCGTTCGAGGCTTTGGTCCTGACTTTTATTTATGGTCATTGCGAAACACAACATAAGGGGATATAAGTTCTTTGTAGGTATACCTAAGCCGGTTTTGAACATTGATAATAACAATGGGATTTGCAAGCTTACCCATTCTTCACATAGAAGAAGTTTAGTGCTGACATTGTGGCGAGAAACTGATGGAGATGCGAAGGTCCAAACTCGGACAACACGAACTCAAATTTTGAAGCTCAATTCCTGCGAAGGAGTTATCTCAGTTAGGGCAGTGTACATCTTTGGACTTTGGTTAGAGAAGTTGCCTCCTGTAGCTAAGGTTTAAGTGCTAAAGGTCGTTATATATGTAAAATTGTACTCAAGATAGACAGCTACATCAAGCCTTTTATATTGACCCAGAAAGACTAGAGGAAATGGAGAGCTCATATGGGAAAAGGTCCTTTGGATGAGCATTATCCTATACGTTCTCTCTGCATAGCTATAGTAAAAGAGAAAGTGATAACAATCTAAAGATTTCGTAGTTATGTTAGTTCCTGCAAGAACAATGCACTAATCGATGAGGTAATATCAGCATAACCCTATCCAAGATTTCATATGAAAAAATATGCTAAGTCAAAGATATCAGAACCCAAACCTCAGCAAAGGAGAAGCCACGAGACCAAGTGACACTCCCCAAGGAAACAACTCGTGGTGCCTCGCAGATCGCAAGCATCGGAGAGGTGAAATAATGATGAAGTGGTCTGAAGAAATAATGATGAAGAACAGATACGACAAAAAGAATCCATTGTAATGTGAACGCGAATAGAAGCGGACTCGGATATCGTGAACGACGGCCTTAGAAGTGTGCACAAGCTGGTAAGTTTCCAAGTCTTATCACAAGGCCACCAACTATCCAAATATGAGCAACACCTTGCTGATACATTGGCAGACCGTTTGTAGAGCCAGAGCCGAAGCAAGCGCGTCCGATGGATGCCCGGCCAACAATGCTAGACAGTTGCAACATTTGGGTGAGAAAGAGAACGTAAGGTTTGGCTGATGTGATAGAGGATTTGAAACCCTAGGGATCTTAATTTCGTAGATGCATATACATGCAGCGGAAACACAGAGTTTTCTTGGTTTTCACTTAGTGAGATCTGATTCGAAGATAGATTTGATTATGGTTTCTTATAAGATATCTTGGTGTATTATAACGTAAAGCCCGAATCTGTGAGTCACGAGCAGCAGCGAATCGCCCCTACCTCTGTTGGTATCCACACGGACAGAAGAGATATGGACAAAGTCGAAAACCCTAGTTGCTAGATTAAGGTTTCAGCCTCTAGGTTACTTCGGGGGAAGTGCATTTTTTGTTTCGGGAGAACATTATAGGGAAAACGATTTAACCCTAACTTAAAACCCTAATTGGGGTTTCGCCCAATTAATCCAAATGGACCGAACTAGGCCCAATTAAATTGAATTCACAATTCAATTAGAATTGGTCCTAATAGCTCAAATTATTCTCAATCATATTCCTAATAGGATTGGCCCATTTACATGTCCAAATCCATTTGTCTTTGTGTGCGACCCAATAGGTTCTCATTGCGTTGATCATAAATAATGAGTGGTGTCTAGCAACACATCATTATTTCCTAAGCAATGAGAATGTATATAACTCGACATTACCAATCTTGTGATTTATGTATATTAATCCTTATGTCCTTGATGTTTGGATTGAACATGAGTCATGGAACGTATCATACTCACCTAGTTCAATATGTGAGCTCGTGACATCACTCTTGTTATATAGGAGGGACAAATTCTTATCTCGATCAACCAACATCTTATTACATAAGCAAATTGCATACCCAATCACTATCTTGTTTGTCCACCCATTCACGAGTGACGTTTGATAGTGTCAAAGTATGCAATTTCTTATGTTAAGATCTCTGGTGATCTCAAGTCATAGGATTACATATACCATAATCACTATGAGAATTGCTATGATACTCATATAACAATCCATGTAGCAATCTCATGGCGGATCGATCCAGTATATTGTTCTCTAACATGTACCTATGTGTTAAATTAATATCTCATATCAATTTACACATACTAGTCTTAATGCAACATTGATATCCTCATTATCAATAATACTCGACTAGGGATGTTTTAAGACTATCTTAAATTATATTTCTAAGGATATTATTTCATCTATTTATATACGGACACAGTAAATCGAATGATATAATAGAATGTCATTTTATAGAAAATGTCATGATACATCAGAAATACTCAAATAAAAATCATCCAAATGATTGATCTCTAGAGCATACTCCAACACTAACAATGAATTACAGAGCAGCAAATGATGTTGTTGGCTTGAGGACAAAGCAGATCCAATAGCCATAAAAGGAATTACGTTTTTCTCTAAAATAATGATGTTTTTTGGTATATTTCTTCGTACAACTTTTGATGTTCGAATGTATCCTCTCACGGATATGTTTAAAAAATCAACTATTTTCTTTCTATCTAGGTTAATAAACTCGGATGTCGATAAAGAAACCATATCAAAATGGATCTGCAGATTATATCCATAAACAATTCCAAATGGTGAAAAATGTGTAACACTATGGATTATCCTATTATACACAAATACTACTCGTAACAAACACTCCCCTCATGTCTGAAGATTATTACTCTTGAGAAACATACACAACAAAGTTGACAAGTTCGTATTGACCACTTAATTTTTACCGTAAGTTTTGGGATGACCAATGGTGGAAAACATAGTTTTATACCTAGCTTAGACCGAAATGTCATCTAAAAAATTTAACATATCTATCTGACATTATCGTTCTTGACATCATATATAAATGTACAATATCTTTAAAGAATATTGTAGTTATATGCAAACCATCATCAGTTTTTATTAAATGCAATGAAGTAAGCCATCTTTAAGAACCAATAACCTACAATGAATATTAAATCATAACCCGACTTAGACTTAAGGAGACCAAGCATAAAATCCATTAAGATGTTGGTCCATGATTCGCTTGGAATAGGAAATGAATATATATCGTGTGGTTGTAGTATGTACTTAGCGTTCTTACAAGTCACATATCTACCACAAATGTGTTTGACATCGCTTCGTATATGATACCAATAGAAGTGTTTTTGAAAAATTGACTATGTCTTTACCACTCCAAAATATCCAAGTCATCCACCGTGTACCTCGCGAATAAATAGGTCTCGCTACAAATAGTTATGATGCTTAATTTATTCTCACAAAAGAAAATTCCTTTCAACAGTAACTTATTGGCCACTATTTTTTCATAAGAATTGAACACAACACCAAATTTGTGGTCAGAATCGTAGAGTTTCTTGATATACTCAAAACCAAATAATCTAGAATCCAAAGTCGAAATCAATGCATAATGTATAGATTAGGCATAAAATACATCGTTTTCTTTACCATATTTATACTTGATAATGTACGAAAAGTTTCGATGAACTCCATCCATTTGGTACGTATACGGTTAAGCTTTCCCTTCAGGTACTTGAGTGATTCGTGATCAATGGTTTTTTATTTTATTTTTTAGTTATATTACAAAATTAAATAATATTCGTTTATAAGTTATAAAAAACTTTATATAAAATGCTAATTTTTTATTTAGTTTTTTTTATTTTAGTATTATGATAGTATTTAAATATTAAAATAACACATCATCTTTTGATATTAACTTTGATTTAATCTAGTGTTACTATGTTTGTGGAGATATATTTCTCTAAAATCAATATTGTGAATACATACTTATACAATTGAATTTGTTAATAATTTTTTTAGTGATTATCTCATTTGTCATATTTAATAATATTTAAATTTGATAATCAAAAATATTATTATTGATAGTTTCTAAAGCATAAATAATCGTAAAATACATTTGCAAAATATTTATTTTTTTCAGTATTAATTTTTGTGTATGTTGCATACTTACTGTTATAAAAGCCTAAATTTAAAAAATAAATTCGAAGTATTGACTAGAGATTGTTTTCCCCGAAAAATTATGTGTGTGTATATATATGTATTGTGCTTATATAAATAAATGATATTTAACGTCAATTAAAATGATATAACCTAGTCTCTGCCGTACTTTTGCATGTATATAATACGTTCCAACCAAATATATACATACATATGCACGTCGTTTAGTGTATATAAAAGTGTTCAAAGGGATACCTCACCATCAAAAAGAGAATAGGCTAAATATATACGAGAGAGAGATGGGAGAGATATGCGACGAGATAAGGAGCGTTTGCGACAGCGATGCGAAAACGCGCGTCCTAGTGGTGGGAGGAACAGGGTATATGGGGAGGAGGATCGTGAGGGCGTGTTTGGCTGAAGGGCACGAGACGTACGTTTTGAAGCGTCCTGAGATTGGATTGGACATTGAGAAAGTGCAACTTCTCTTCTCCTTCAAGAAACACGGTGCCAAACTCGTGGAGGCTTCATTTTCCGACCACCAGAGCCTTGTATCCGCCGTGAAACTCGTCAACATCGTCATCTCCGCCATGTCCGGCGTCCACTTCCGAAGTCACAACCTACTCTTGCAGCTCAAGCTCATCGACGCCATCAAAGAAGCCGGTAACATCAAGGTATTTATTTATAAATATATAAACTTTTACAGAAAATCTTTATATAAATCTTGAATAATTCTATATTATTATTAAATTAATGTTTTATTCATTTAGGTTTAAATCTATATTTGATATAATACATTTGTTTGATTCATTTTAATTTAAATATTTGATGTTATCCTATTTTGACGTACCTAATGAGTGTGGATGTGAATGATAATATTATATTATATTATTTTACATTGATAAAAAATATAAATTGTAAATTATAAATTTTTATAAATAAGAATCTATATAATATAAAAATCATTCTAAATTTTTAAAGTATAGAAAATATTTAACATATATATTTCTATAGATGTAAGTTTTTCACAATTTTTTATTATAATTATATATAAATATAGATTCCGAAGAAGTTTCTTAGCGAAAATTTGAAAATGTAAAAGTTAAAGTCGGTAAATTAAATATAATATACGAAGTGATAATCAATATATTTAAATTTTGATATGTTCGTAATTAATAAATTAGCTTTTTGGTCGGTTTTATTTAATAAATGTATGTATAATTACAGTTTTGTTTCGCCTGGTGGTAGGTGAACGACGCTTTTTTTTTATCCGAACAATGTTGTAAAATAAATCAAAGTCTTAAATAATATTAAAATAAAGATCGACCATCTAATCTAATTAATAAATTAATTATCGAAGTTCCGATATAAATTAATTAATTAATCAATTGATTGATTGATATATGGTACTCATAATTTTTTTATTGTACTTCCGTCACCATGCTATTGGCTTAGACACACTTTAGAAAAATTCAAACATTATTTATTTATTCACTGATATCATATAGATATATATATATATATATATAATGTACAAACCCACGTAAAACTATCTTATATATGGCCTGCACAATCGAACATCTTCCTAGATAAAAAAAAAAGAAGTATTTATCTTCATTCTACTTTTATGATGATTTGCTATAGTATTTATCTTCATTTTATTTTTATGATGATTTGCTATAGTTTATATGTAAATTTATATGAATAAAAATGTAACATTATTAATGATTATAGTTCGATACTTATTGATAATTTTAAAATCTATTATCAGCGGTTTTTACCGTCAGAATTTGGTATGGATCCGCAACGGATGAGAAATGCACTTCCACCGGGAAGGGAGACATTCGACGAAAAAATGGAGGTTAGATGGGCGATCGAAACGGCCAAAATTCCTCATACATACGTTCTTGGCGCTTGCTTTGCTGCATACTTTGTGGGAAACCTATCCCAAATGGAAACTTTGATACCTCCAAAGCATAAAGTCAATATCTATGGTGATGGAAATGTGAAAGGTACAAAACCCTAAAATATCTTTCCATTATTTGTAGAAGTTTATAGCATTACGATCCATTATATTTTGTTTTATTTTAGATTTCCACCGATATAAATATACGATTTAATATTAAAAATGAGTTTGGATGGAATAAACATTTTGTGTCATCCATCTACCAGTTGAACAATATTGTAATACATGAAATTTCATAAGTTTATGAATTAGACCGTTGTTCTCCTAGAACCGCAAGCTTTAACCTTTTTTGGTGTACCGATTTTGTATTACAGTGGTGTTCGCAGACGAAGATGATATTGCGAGATACATAGCAAAGACTATAAATGATCCTCGAACCTTGAATAAGACAGTGAACGTTAGACCTCCGGAAAATGTTCTCACACAGATGGAATTAGTTCAGATTTGGGAGAAGCTTAAAGGAAAGGAACTAGAGAAGACAAATATTTCTGCAGAAGATTTTCTTGCCAACATGAAACGTAAGTCCCAACCATAACAAATGCTAACAATAGAGCAAATGGGTGTCGTCTAGATTGGGCTGGGCTCAATTAATCCCCACCCATTAATATTCATTACATAGGCCCATTATTATTATTATTATTATTATTATTATTATTATTATTGTAGATTTGGACAAAGCACAACAAGCAGGGATAGGACACTTCTTCCACATATTCTACGAAGGTTGTCTCACGGATTACGAAGTGGGAGAAGAGGAAGAAGCTTCTAAGCTTTATCCGGAAGTGAAGTACACGCGCATGGATGAGTACTTGAAGATGTTCCTCTGAATTTAATTAAATTCTCGTTTAATCCCTAATTTTTCAGTGTTACCACTATATACCCTTATTTTCATTTTTATTCGTGTGTTGTTCATTTTATTAATTATTGCGATGAAATAAAAAAGTTATATGTGTTCTTTTAATATATCAAAACATTGTTTGAAATATCTCTCCAAACAATATATTGATTACTTTAATTGGTTAAATGAGATTTTCTACCTTAAATTCAAAGTTTAATCCTGGATAGTATATCCGAATTAGTCAGGACTAAAAAAATAAAGGAAGATATAATAATTCATAATTTTTATTCATAAATAGTGCAACTCTCTGTTATTATATTTTAAAAAAATGACTTGAATATTTAGATTGATGCTGAAAATTCTTCTTAATTTGTCAAAACATTCATTGAAACATTTTAAAAAAATCGATTACCCCAAGACAAAATAATTAAACAAATAAATAAAAGAAATAAAACGTTTTTTAATCTCAACTTTCATTTTAATTTAAATAATTGAAAACTAGATAAAAAAAAACAACTATACATTTCCTTAAAAGACATAGATGGTCTTTTGTAAGTGAAAAAACAAATTGTTGAGCACCGGGATTAGTGCCGGAAAGCATGGGAACTATCTTAAGTCAAAATATGATTTGAAACTTTTATTTTCTTTTCTAACAATAATAATGATATAATAATAATAATATAATTTATTTCAAAATATTAAAATTATATATAATTTTTTTTATTTTCTTTTCTACTACTACCGCCGATAATAATATATAATAAACGGAATAAAAGACAACGCATGAGAACAAGAAAAAAAGTTATGATGGTGTCATGTGGGCATGTGGACCGCATCACTGAATCACGGGTTCGGCCTCGGCCGTTTGGTTCATTTCTACTTTTCATAAATCGTATTTTTAATAATTATGAGAACTTAGAACTACAAAACTTTCATATGTTAGTAAATCGTATTTTTAATCATTATGAGAACTTAGAACTACAAACCTTTCATATGTTAGTAAATCTTTGAAATATATATAGTAATTTATGAAAAGCATATATCAAATAGATTTACAATAAATTTATAGTTAAATTTTACATAAAAATATATATTAAAATTTCGAAAATATAAAAATATATATTCCAACAAAATAACTTTTTGATACAAATAATTTAATAATTGTTATAAGAATATATGATTAAGATGATTTACATTTAAAGTTTTTCCACTATAGGAATCATTTATTCGTATTTATTGTGTCATATCCCTATCAAATAACTTTTTTATACAAATAATTAAATCATTGTTATAAAAATATAAGATTAAAATTATTTACATTTTAAGTTTTTCCACTATTGTAATCATTTATTCGTATTTATTGTGTCATATTCTGTATATTTGTTTCTATACTTATTATTTTTAAATTCATTATCAATATTTTTTATATTTGTTTGGATAAAATATAAAGAATCATAGAATAAATAATCATATTCTCTCTTTTTTATTGTTTCTATTTATATTAAATTTAAAATTAGTTTTTAAAGTGTTATTTAAAATTCTCCAATATCAATATTGGTTATACTGTAATTGGATAAAACGTGGACGATCACGTGGAGACATCAACTAATCCCAACACAACAAGCAAAAGCATTGAAACTTAAATAATATATATATATACACACAGACACATCAGCACAAAGTCTCATAAATAATTATATAAAAATATTGAAAATCTTTGTGGGTTAATATCAAATAATGTTATTTTACATTATTTATTATTATTTTCCAATATTTTAAAAAATTATATCACTCTATCTGTTTTGATTACTTAGTTTAATTGATTATTCAAAAGTTAATGAAAATTTAATAAATTTGTATGGTAGAAATATATTAAACTGTATAATTGGATACCTCTATGGGATGCAAAGCACTTTATTAAGTTATTATGTGAATCATGCAAAAAAAACATGTTTTAAACTTATGATTTAAAAATGCTTACATGAAAAATATGAAGAAATTAAGAATAATGACATCATTGTTCAGTATTCGAACAAGCAAGCAAAGCAACCTTCAACCCTACTACCCCACACTCAACCCCTTTCTCTCTTGTCATCCACTTGCCTTTTTGTATTCCAATTATATTTTGTTTAATATAAGTTTGAACTATATAATTGTTTAATTTCATATACATTTATATATAAACTGCACGAAAATTTTGAAAATCCAATTCGATATAAACAATATCAATAATTAAAATTATTAAATTATTTATCGGATAAAATTCAAACAATTAATTTTAGTATTATATGATTATAATATGTATGAATTTTAAATAAAATTTGATAATTAATATTTTAAAATGGATTTTATGATATAAAAAATAATTTAAAAGTTTTCAAAAGAATTATATATAATCGTCCATCTATATGTCTTGAGACGTGATCTCTTGAATATCGTGTGAATCCTTTTTTGTTCTTTCTTACATGTGAGTTTTTACAACCGTCTGATCATGGTGAAGTATGTGTGTGGGGTGTTTCACCATCTTCAACGTTAATTTTTTTGTGACAATTTTTAGCTGTCGGAATTTGTTTCTGAATAATTGTGGTCGGTTTCAAGTCTTTTGATAAAAAATCTGCATCTAACGCGCAACACTATCAGATGTTGGGAATGAGTTCGAAATCACGATCATCACATCTTATCACCGACATGCTACATTTCCCTAATCGTTGGAATTTTTTAGGTTTTGTTGTTTTTCAATTTTTTCTTTCAATGTTTTTTGGCAGAAAGATAAAATGGTGACGACGGTGGCAACAACATTTTGAGGATGAGAAGAGAGCGAGTTACTAGTGAAAGTATTATGCCTCTTGCATAATATTTAATAGTCACAGGATTAACTCGTAATTATTGAAAAATTGAATAATATTTATTTAACGAAAAAATATTTTCGTTATCAGGTATCATTAGCACGAAAAACAAAAAATCCTAAAACTTAATAGCCTTTAGAAAGAAAAATGAAGAACGAGAAAAACAGTTTTTTGTTCATCGTAAAATCCACACCAACCGTTGATTGCAGAATCCAATCCCGGCGTGGATACGAGTAGAAGACTTGCACTATCAAGTCTCACACCCGATCATCAATTTCAACGTAACAGGTATTATCGAAATCGTTTCATTTTACGTTTTTCGTTGAAACCCCGAAAACAATCCTTAAACATGACTAGATTGAATAACTGGATTGTAAAATACGCTTCCGCACCATATGTAGCAACCCAACAGTGGTATCAGAGCGGTTGGTCATCTATTTAGGATTAGTTTTTGGATTTTTGTGAAAATCGGATCGTAAAATTACATAGGCGCGCGCCACGCGCATGAACGTGAACGAAACCGCGAGGAGAAGTGTTGCACGGAAAAAAAACCGACTCAGAGGCGGAGGTCGAATCCCCAGCCGATCGCGCGAGGGTCGTCGGTCGCTGGCGAAAGGTAAGGGCGGTGAAGACACCCCGTGTCGACCGTGGACAAACGGCGTTTCGCGCGACCCATGCGTAAGCTATTCGATCGCCAAAGCGCATGGGGCGAGCGCCAATCTCGTGCGGCGACGGCTGTGCGAGAGCGTCTTGTACGAGGGACGGGGAGGCGAGTCGACGCAGAGGGTGAACGGCTCGGGGGCGAATCCGGGCAGGTGAGTCGATGCAGAGGGCGAATGGCGCAGGCGAAGGGTTTAAGAAACCCTAGAGCGCTCCCACCTAGCCTGAGCGGGCTTTCCCATCGAACCCAAGCGGGCGTTCCGCGAGTCCGAGCAGGCGTTTCTCGTGAGTCCGAGCGAGCGAGCGTGCTCAGCTCGAGCGGTTAAGCACTGCAACCCGAGTGGGCGTGAGTAGCAATCCCGCTCGTGCGAAAATTTCCTGGAAACATTACCATCGTACACTAATCTCAAGGATGCACGGGTAATCATGTTTAATAAAAAATTTAAATCTTTTTGAAAAATTAATAATTGAGTTCCTAGATGATAAATTATTTATCATAAGGCTTTTACTTCGTCGTAGACGTTTGAATAAGTTCTCGTTTACATGGTACGGCCTGACTACTAGGAGGCATGTAGTTCAAAAATTTAATTCATACGCCTATGACATTTGATGTCTAGTGGGAGGAAACAATTAGTTCTTGTAGACGCATGGACTACCCGGGGGACATGAACTTAATTGTTATCCGACCATGAGCTGAAGGATGAACTCAACTATATCGATAGGAACGACCTGACTACCAGGTGACTATTTGATTTAGAGCCAAAAGTAATTCACTATACATTTATGGGGATAAAATTTATACAGAATCTATTTTATATGTTTGGGAAACGTCTTGACTACCAAAGGGCTCAGGCATATAGTTATAGATTGATGCTAATAGGAAATAACATTTCTAATGTTATTGTAGCATTGATTAGAAAATATATAATTTAGATGAAGTCCATGTATTTATGATATATACGATGTCTAACTCTCTTTTGTAAAATTTTCCTTTTTGTTTACAAATCTCTTGAGAATGTCTAAATTCAACATGCATCCAATTCTTGAAACCAACAAGTTGGTTGAGGAAAATTTCGATGAATGGCAATGCAATCTGCATCTGGTGTTGAAAAATGAGAGGTTGATCGATGTGATCGATAAGCCAGCTCCACCAACACCAGATCCAGCAAATGATGAGGTTTTCAGTGACTTCATCAAGTATGAGGAGAAGTGCATCACTGTGAAATGCCTCATTTTGGCATCAATAAGTGGCGAACTCCACAAGCAGCATGAGCATATGGATGCCAAGAAGATCATAGATCATCCTAAAAAAATGTTCGGTGAATAGAGTCGCACGACAAGGTTCAAGTTGAACAGCTTGAGAAGTTGGGGTGCACCTTCCGCAAGGAGATGCAACAGGAGATGATCATATATTCATTTCTAGACTCCTTCTCCCCGTTCGTTGTTAACTACAACATAAACAAGCTGAATGTCGAGTTGCATGAGATGCACATCATAATCACTGAGTATGAGAAGGAGATGTCCATCGGGAAGAAGGGATCATGATCTATTCTGATGGTTGGGCAGTCCTCTCAGCAGAAGAGGAAATGTAAGAAAAGGCCCAGGGCCAGGCAGAGCGCGCCCAATACTGGTATGACCAACACAAAGGGCGATGCTGGTAAGGCCAACCAGTCAGATGCTGAGTGTTTCTTCTACAAGAAGAACGAGCCAAAAGAAGAAGCTAGAAAATCGTCAAAATAGATGTATCTTTGGCATTATAGACTTGGTCACATCGGTGAGAAGAGGATCAACAGGTTGCATAAACATGGTCTTGTAGACCATTTTGATTATGAATCTTATGCAACTTATGAATCTTGTCTCACTGGTAAGATGACCAAATCTCCGTTTAGTGGAATCGGAGAGAGAGCTACAGAACTCCTAGGACTCATACATATTGATGTATGTGGACCTATGAGATTTCAAGCCAAGGGTTGATATTTATATTTCAACACATTCGCTGATGATATGTCGAGATATGGATCTGTGTTCTTGATGAAACACAAATCCAAATCTTTTAAAATGTTCAAGAGATTCCGCAGTGAAGTGAAGAAATAAACCGATAAGAGTACAAAGTGTTGAGATCAGACCGGAGTGGTGAATATCTAAGTCATGAATTTGTCGATTATCTAAAGCAAAATGAGATTTTTTCTCAGTAGACTTCTCATGGAATAATGGTGTGCCCGAAAGGAGGAATTTGACTTTATTAGATATGGTTCGATTCATGATGGGATTCACAGATCTTCCAATAAACCTTTGGAGTTATGCTTTAGAAGCAGCCACGTACATTCTAAACAAGGTTCCCACTAAAGCGGTCTCTAAGACTCCATATGAGATATGGAAAGGACGAAAACCTAATCTTAACAGATTAAGGTTTAGGGTTGTCTGGCCTTCGTTAAGAGACTTCAGCCACACAAGCTTGATGCTAGGTCTGATAGGTGTAGATTCGTAGGTTATCCCAAGGAAATCATGGGATATTATTTCTACCATCCGTCTGAGCACAGAGTGTTTGTGGCCAGAACGACAACCTTTCTAGAAAAAGGGAATTCCTTGAGGAGGGAATTCATGGTGGAGAAATAGTTTTTGACGAAATTCAAGAACCCGACGAACCAGCACAAGCTCTGGGACATGAGATGTCAAATGAACGATCTTGGCTGGGTGATACATTGTTAGGCACCGGGGCTTCACCTTCAAATGTTGAAGTGACAGAACATGTTCAAGAACAAGTCCAACAAGGTATCCTAGTGTAGGTTGAACCTGTTGCACAGAATTCTTTGAGAAGGTCAACACGTTCTCATCGTGCAGCTGAGAGACTCAATCTGATGGTGCAAGAGGACGTGATCGATCATAGAGATGACGATTCGTTGATTTTCCAAGAAGCTATAAAAGGTCCAGACTCTGAGAAATGGTGGAAAGATATGGAATCCGAGA
Source organism: Gynandropsis gynandra (assembly GCA_036759665.1). Lineage (NCBI taxonomy): Eukaryota > Viridiplantae > Streptophyta > Magnoliopsida > Brassicales > Cleomaceae > Gynandropsis > Gynandropsis gynandra. The sequence continues at coordinate 15,241,124 of CM071872.1, read as the reverse complement.
TGGAATCTATGAAGATCAACGAAGTATGGACTTTGGTTGATCCTTCAGAGACTTCCAGACCAATAGGTTGTAAATGAGTTTATAAGAAGAAGATTGGAGCAGACGGGCATGTAGAGACCTATAAGCTCGTCTAGTTGCCAAGGGGTATAGTCAACAAGAATGGATTGACTATGAAGAAACAATCTTCCCTGTGGCAATGCTCAAATCTATTCGGATTCTGCTTGCGATAGCGGCATTCTATGACTATGAGATTTGACAAATGCATGTGAAAACAGCTTTCTTTAACGAAGAGCTCCAGGAAGAGGTTTTTATGGCTCAACCTGAGGGTTTCACGTTGCCAATACAAAGTCATATGATATGCAAGCTTCAGAGGTCCATATATGGACTCAAGCAAGCTTCTCGAAGCTGGAACATCCGCTTCATCAAGGCAGTTCAAAAGTTCAACTTTGTTAGATATGATGAAGAGCCTTGTGTGTACAAGAAGTTTAGTGGGAGCACGATTGTCTTGCTTGTGCTTTATGTGGATGACATATTACTCATGGGGAATGACATTTCGACGTTGTAAAAGACTAAGTCATGGTTGTCTGATCAGTTCTCCATGAAGGATCTAGGAGGAGCAGCTTATATTCTAGGAATAAGGATCTATAGGGATAGATCGAAGAGGTTGCTTGGATTGTCACAATCCCAGTACATTGACAGTATCGTGAGACGATACAACATGAAAAGTTCCAAGAAGGGCTATCTACCGATAGGCACTGGAATTTCTCTTTCTAGGGAGGACTGTCCTAAGACCCCGAAGAAAGAGAGCGCATGAGTCGACTTCCCTACGCTAGTGCAGTGGGAGCCATCATGTACTCCATGACATGTACTAGGTCTGACGTAGCCTACACACTAAGTGTAGTGAGTAGATATCAGGCAGATCCTGGTGAAGAACACTGGAAGGTTGTTAAGAACATCCTTAAGTACTTGAGAATGACTAAGGACCAGTTCCTTATTTATGGTAGTTTTAACTTGAAGTTAGAAAGATTCACCAATGTGAGTTTCTCGATAGACAAGGATGACAGTCGGTCCATTTCAGGCTATGTATTTTGTCTGAATGGAGGCGCAGTAAGTTGGAAAAGTTCCAAACATGCTACTATAGCCGATTCGGTGACTGAAACAGAATATATAGCGGCTTGAGAAGCAGCTAAAGAAGCGATTTGGATGAGAAAGTTCATAGATGAACTTGGTGTGGCACCTCGATAAAGGAAGTCGTTCCTTTATTGTGTGATAACACCGGAGCTATTGCTCAGGCGAAGGAACCAAAGTCTCATAAAAAATCGAAACATGTTCTGCAGAAGTATCACCTGATACGAGAGATCATAATGCATGGGGACGTGCAAATCCAAAAGGTGGATGGAAAGCAAAATGAAGTAGATCCATTCACAAAGGCGCTTGGGTCAAAGGAGTTTGACAAACATAAACTAAGGATCAAATTGAGAGAGATGACTAGCTGACATTAGTTTATAGACTAGTAGCGAGTTGTATATTTTAGAAATCGATTTTATTTTTAATAATATATATATGGCATTATTTTCATTTGATGAGTTTCATAAATGCATGACAGAGTCTAGGATTAGATTTGAAACTTGACATTATGATAGAGATCATAATAAAGAGAGTCAAGTTTGGTATGATTTAATCTGAACTGTCCTTGTTCATAGGATCACTACCCGGACAATAGTGATCCGAAAAGAAAAACATATATGTGATAAGTTTTTATGTTGATAGAAATTAGTGGATCTCTTTTACTAAATCACATATGGGGTGATACACATAATGATGTGGTCACTGAACTGACCTAAAAGGAGAAATGCTTAATGGTTAAATAACCAATGAACTGTCATTAAGATTTCTCCAGATAGTTAGATAGTCAGTTTTTCCTTAGACCTGACATCAGCATAGTAACTAGCATTTTATATGTTATTCTTTGATTCTGGACACCTAGTATCTTAGGGTATTAGTTGAATAGATATTGAGAATAATTAGATATTTGCATAGTTAGTGACTGATCTCTGGAAGAGTGTATTGAATGAATGAAGAAAGGTGTTTCTTAGGTTCATTCATCAGTCAGTTGTGATTGACATGAGACATACTTGATGATCCGTAAGACTGACAGTTATGACCATGCCTAGGATGCATCCGGAGCTATAAAGATGGAAGAAAATACTAACGTCAACTTCACCCTGGTTCGTTTTGGATGAGATTGTTACTCAAATGAGTAAGGATGTTGTTTCACGCTATCTGGTCATCGAGGAGTGTTGCTAGACGCCAACCTCGATTAGTTAATTAGTGGAGACTAATTGACTATCAGTTTAGTGATGAACCTACGAGGTTACACACATACGAGTGTCTCGGTATCTGCTTGTGATTGTTAGACAATCAGTGTGGAATGTAATTATATTCTTCCGCTAGCACCGAAGAATATAATTGTATTTAGTTTTCTTTTGGGTTAGTACATCAGATGTACGAGCAAGTATATGTATGGAGATACATGTACTTCGACTATTTGAAATATTACGTAAAGGCAAGTGGGAGATTGAAAGTATTATGTCTTTTGTATAATATTTAATAGTCACAAGGTTAACTCGTAATTATTGAAAAGTTCAATAATATTTATTTAACGAAAAATAGATTTTCATTATCAGATTTCATTAGACGAAAAACAAAAGACCCTAAAATCTAATAGCCATCAAAAAGAAAAATGAAAAACGAGAAAAACAGTTTTCGTTCATCGTAAAATCCGCACCAACCGTTGATTGCAGAATCTGATCTCGGCGTGGATACGAGTAGAGGACTTGCACTATCAAGACTCACATCCATCATCAGTTTCAACATAACATGTATTATCGAAATCGTTTCATTTTACGTTCTTCGTTGAAACCCTGAGAACAATCCTTAAACATGACTAGATCGAATAACTGGATTGTAAAATACGCTTCCACACCCTATGTAGCAACCCAACAACTAGAAAGTTTGGAGGAGGAAAAAAGAAGAAGAAGAAAAATGAACATAGTAAGAAGTGAGTAGAAAAAAATAAGGGTGAGGTTTAAGACTAATGGTAAATTAGTAATTCATAGGTAAAATTTAAAAAAAAAAATAAAGTGATTTGAAAAAAATATAGAAAATAGTTGTAAAAATATAAATATATATTGACATAAATTTGAATTTCTTTTAAAAATGTAATTTTATATGTCTATCACCCTACAAAAAAAAATTCAACAAAAAAATTAAATTTAATAAATAAAAAATAAATTGTTATATTGTTTAATTTTAGAACAAAATTTAGATAAAATATATATACGGCTGAAACTGAAACTGACTTTTAATATCTTATATTGAAAGACATATCTAATTAAATAATTACATGAAACATATTATTTTTGACATTCTTATCATTTATTTTGTATTCTATCATATATATATAAATATAATTTAAAATAATATTTATTTATTTATATATATGTATATTATATTTTATTAAAATAATATATATATATATACATATACATGTTAATATTTAATTTATTAAGTAGATTAATAAATGTGTCTATGTTATTTGATTTACTATTTTTTACATTATTTAAGAGATATAACTTTGAAAAATTATAATATTAATTTTTTTGTATTACAAAATTTCATTGACAAATTTAGATTTTAATATTTTTCACATAATAATATAATTTATTATATACTTAAACACAAATTAAAATAAATATATTTAAAAAAAATCTTTCGTAGAAAATATAAATGTTACATTTAAATAATTATACTAGTACGTGCATTTGTTTAATATATTGCTATTATTTTTTAAATCGAATCTTTTGCTTATAAAATTTTGCATTCGCAGCAGCATGAATGTTGTAATATATATATAAGATATGTATAAGAATATACTGAAAGATGAATAACAAAATATTACATTGCATTGAAATATACAATATTTCTATATATTACTGAATATTTATTTATTCACAACATTTGTTGTTTTCTTTGTGTATTTACCAACATCATCTAAAATAAGGAATTTTAATCTTTCTTTAATTTTTGCTCTAGAATCTGCAATATACAATTTTCTGTGACTAAATACTCGTTTCGGTAAGTATATGTCAACTCGATTAATATTTTGTCCTTGACTTTTGTTGATTGCCATTGCAAAACACAACATAATAGGAAATTGTTTTTATTTAAAATGGAATGACAAAGTTGTATTGGTCGGGATTAAAGGAAGTCGAGGTATAAATACTTTATTGCCTGAATGGGTTCCAGTTATTATTTTACCTTCTATAATATTGGTACCGAGTTGAGTTATTTTGAAATTGTGTTCTATTATATAATCCAAGCGTTTGATTTATATTTCGTAAGAGTATAATAACTTTGAAAAATTATAATATTAATTTTTTTGTATTACAAAATTTCATTGACAAATTTAGATTTTAATATTTTTCACATAATAATATAATTTATTATATACTTAAACACAAATTAAAATAAATATATTTAAAAAAAATCTTTCGCAGAAAATATAAATGTTACATTTAAATAATTATACTAGTACGTGCATTTGTTTAATATATTGCTATTATTTTTTAAATCGAATCTTTTGCTTATAAAATTTTGCATTCGCAGCAGCATGAATGTTGTAATATATATATAAGATATGTATAAGAATATACTGAAAGATGAATAACAAAATATTACATTGCATTGAAATATACAATATTTCTATATATTACTGAATATTTATTTATTCACAACATTTGTTGTTTTCTTTGTGTATTTACCAACATCATCTAAAATAAGGAATTTTAATCTTTCTTTAATTTTTGCTCTAGAATCTGCAATATACAATTTTCTGTGACTAAATACTCGTTTCGGTAAGTATATGTCAACTCGATTAATATTTTGTCCTTGACTTTTGTTGATTGCCATTGCAAAACACAACATAATAGGAAATTGTTTTTATTTAAAATGGAATGACAAAGTTGTATTGGTCGGGATTAAAGGAAGTCGAGGTATAAATACTTTATTGCCTGAATGGGTTCCAGTTATTATTTTACCTTCTATAATATTGGTACCGAGTTGAGTTATTTTGAAATTGTGTTCTATTATATAATCCAAGCGTTTGATTTATATTTCGTAAGAGTATAATAGGAGCTCATTCTTTTAGTGTTAGAAAATGATTAGGAATTCTTGGATATTTTAATCTGTTTAAGAATTTTATATTGTATAATTCACATATGTCATTGTTGTTAGAATCGGGCATTACACAATGTATCTGAGCTTAAATATTCTTTGGAATGTCTTGAAATTATTTGTAGAAGCGCTTTGTTTATTTCATCTACATTTCATTTATTGGACATAGTTTTGTTCGTTTTTGAAAAAAAAAATAGGTTTTTGTATTCATTTGAATGTTTGGATCTACATGGATAACAATGCTTTCGATTGGATTTGATGCTTCTTTAATTAATAAATCTTCAGGTATATCTATCAAACATTTGACATTATTAGGTTTACATAGTGTTTCGTCTTCTAATTGTAATATCCAATCAGAAAAAACTTATACTTCATTTGGATTTGAAGAATTATTATTCATTTGCAGACGCATGTTTTTGGTTAATTTCAACACACGACAGTAATTCCAAATATAAGAAGAATTTATGCTTCTTGGACAGTGTCATGTCTATTTTCTTTGCAACCACCGTAAGATCTGCCAAAAATCACCTCCAAACACTACTGTTTTGCCACCAAAAAGTTTGTTTTTTTAAAAGCATTTACTGCGCCCATTATATCTTTCATACTTTTATCTAAAGCTTCAAAACAAAATTTGTGTATCATCGGAGCCTCTTCTCATATTATAAGTCGTGTTTGCTTTATAAGTTCTGAAAGATTTGTATTCAATTTAATATTACAAATCGAATCTTCATTAATATCTATTGGTATTGTGAATCGCGAATGTGCGGTACGCCCTCCCTGTAACAAAAGTGAGGTAATGCCACTTGAAGAAATATTTAAGAGAATGTTACCACGAGATCTTACTGTTGTAGATAGTGTTTTCCATAAGAAAGTTTTTCCACTTCCTCCATGTCCATACAGAAAGAATATTTGTCCTTTGTTCTGATCTATTGCTTTTATAATTTCATTGAAGACCGAATACTATTTCATTGTTAAATCTGATTTCAGATTTATAAATTCAGCTTCCACCTTGTTTCGGTCGTAGGATAATTCTTCATATATTAATCTATTCAATAGTGATTGGTTATGAGCTTCTTTAGGGAATGAAATTGAATGATATTGTTTCAAAGATCAATTATTTTTTGTAATAATTGTTCTATTTCGCCAAGGGCTATGTTTTGGATCTCTTTATGGGATATGTTAAGATTTGTAATTTGGAAAGAAAATAATTATACAACTTTAAAATTTATTTAAATAAATTACAATAGCAAATATTGAAACCTGATAATTTTAATAGGCATCGACGTTTGTACAATATGTCATCAGATAAAACTTGTCATGTTGTCAACCAAACATGTTCCGAACACGAGAGACATTCCGTTGTTAACAAAATGACAAACAATGTTCGTAGATATGTTGGAGATACCCAATTACTTGCCTCTTTTATTGTATTGATGTATTTCTCATCGTCTTCCAAAAGTCTTAATGCCCTACATGCATCTTTAAATGTTTTTTGTAAATGACCGTTAATTGTACGAATTTTTTCAAATGAATTAGGACCGCATGTTTTATTTGATAACATTTGTAAATAATATAACTCCCAAGCAGTTGGATTCATATGTTGTAATCTACCAAATACAAGCCCGCATTTATGTGCTGTCCAAATTCGATGTCTTTTGTTCCATATAAATTTCATTGGAAAATTACAATAAGTCAATTGTCGAGCTTCAGAGCATGAGGCATGAGGCGTTATCTATTGAATCACAGATCATGTATTTATAAAAAAATACTTTTTATTATTTTTAATTTGATTTCTTAACAAATTAATTTTACGAATCAATATCTATATTTTTATATCATAACAATCACATCTGTTGTTTATTATATCAAAATCAATTTAATTTGATTAATAATATAACAAAGTCATATATTTAAGTTATAAAAAAATCCTTACAATATACATTTCAAATCATTTATATAATAATGGAACCTGATTCCACCCACCGAATAAACCACCAATACAAAAGGGGAGTGAAGTGAATTTAGAACGAGCATTACATATATAAATATATATGTAGACAAGTCAACCGATAGTGTGTAAATGAACCAACACTTAATTTTAGTATACATATGATCGATATTAAGCAATATTTGGTAGATTAAATATTTGTTGAAATTAAATAACTCTTTTACACAATAATTATCATAGAAGTAGTTTCAATGTGATTAGAGATATATATTTACACATATTAATTGATTACATGAAAAGTAGATCAAATATTTGTTAACTTTCATTATATTCCGTTCCGTGTTCCACCATCACTCCCTTCTCACGTTTTGAGACCCTCTATCGCTCTCTCTCTCTCTCTTCTGTGTCTTCAATGGCGACTCTGGGGGACATTGGTGTCTCTGCTCTGATAAACATCCTCACAGCCTTTGCGTTTCTTCTAGCGTTTGCTGTTCTCAGAATCCAACCCTTCAACGACAGGGTTTACTTCCCCAAATGGTACCTCGCCGGAGAGCGAAGCAGTCCTCGGAGCACCGATGGAACCCTCGTAGGAAAATTCGTCAATCTCAATATCAGGACATATTTTACCTTCTTGAACTGGATGCCTCAGGCCATGAAAATGAGCGAGGCTGATATTATTCGTCATGCTGGCCTTGATTCCGCCATTTTCCTCAGGATATATACTCTCGGGTATTCATATTTCTCATCTCTTTTTCTTTCCTCATTGTGGAAGCCTTACTTTTAGAATCGAGAAAAAAAGTTCCTCTGTGTTAACTGGTTTGATGCAGAGCGAATTTCGCCAGAATTCGAGAACCCTTCTAAGAAAAACACTCTTGTTTCTTTTTGCTAAGATTTTCTGCTAAAGTTGTGGTTTTTTCATCTTTCTATTCAATGTAAATAAAGGCGTCGTTTGTTTCTCGAGAAAATTAAGGAAAAGGTGAGAACTTTTCCGGGAAAAAGTTGAGAACTTAAGATGAAATAATAAAAATATTATATGTATCATTAAATTTGTGAAACCGTCGATGAATCAAGTGTTTTTTCCTTTGCTACTAGATATTGTGTGTTTAGGGAGAATAATTGAGAAATGAGTTCCATGAAAATTAGACATCGTTTGATTCTCGGGAAAATGAAAGAAAAGGTGACGACTTTCTGTGGAAATTCTTGTTGTGAACTTATCAATGGTGGTTCCTGTGTGTAAATAATCTCGTCTCGGGGATTCACCAGTTTCTGTGATATTCAAGATGGAATTTTCGAGGGACTAAAAAATCCCGAATTTTAAGCTTTAACGAATTTCTCCTGTCGGGATCAGTGTTTTGATGATAAAAAAAATCTAAATTCAGATAACTTATTTAGTGTCAGTTTTGCATCAGCATCTTCAGATTCGATTGGAAGGCAATTCAGGCTTAACGCTAAAGAATCGATTCCATTTACTTTCTCTTCTGACTTGTTTGTTCCCTGGGAAAGTTACTGAAATTTTCATATCACGTCGTATGATGATGATGGTGTTATCCTTGGTTAGCAAAAAATCGACAACAAGTGTTTGCAGAATCTCGATCGGTAGAAGATTCTGAGTCACGTTTCAGTTCAGTGACCATGGGTGATGTGTTTCTAACATGAATGTTTTCTGATTAATCAATCTGATCCTCTTTTTCGTTTGGCAGCCTGAAGATTTTTGCACCCATCATGGTGTTGGCGATCATTGTTCTTGTTCCTGTGAATGTATCGAGTGGAACACTCTTTGTCTTGAAGAAGGAACTCGTCGTCAGCGACATTGATAAGCTTTCCATATCAAACGTTCAGTCTGAATCTTCAAAGTGAGCTCTGTGGTCTTCTCTTGGGTTTTCTTGTCAAAGTTTTCAAAATGAAGTTTATAACATGGATAATTTCGCTGATCAGAGTTAGTTTGTGTGTTAGGTTCTTCTTCCACATTGGATTGGAATACCTTCTTACGCTGTGGACCTGTTTCATGCTTTACTTGGAATACGAGAAGGTTGCATCGATGCGTCTTCAGTATTTAGCTTCTCAGAAGAGGCGTCCCGAGCAATTTACCGTGAGTTGAGCTTCAAACCGGATACTATATTTCTTAAATGCAGAAGGGTCTTTTACCTGTGAGTAAATACCATGGTCATTATTCCAGGTTGTAGCCAGAAACGTGCCTCGCATGCCTGGACACTCGGTTCCTGATACTGTAGATCAGTTCTTCAAGACAAATCACTCTGAGCATTACCTCTGTCACCAGGTGGCCTGCCCTTCTGACTCTTTTATTTGGTTACCACTTGGTATGATAAACATCACATGATGGGACTAATGAGGATTGGGTAACGTTCAGGCAGTTTACAATGCAAATAAGTATGCCAAGCTTGTGAGGCAAAGAGAGAGGCTGCAAAGCTGGTTGGACTATAATCTACTGAAGTATCAAAGAGACCCAGAAAAGAGGCCAACTAGAAAGGTAACTTTCTCCGTAGTAACTCACCATGTGCGGTTTGTATATCTCAAGCCTAAGATGGTCCAGATTTTGATTGGTTTGCATGACTTGCGATTTCAGACAGGGTTTCTGGGGCTCTGGGGTAAAAAAGTCGATTCCATTGAGTATTACAGACAACAAATTAAGGAGTTTGATGAAAGGGTAAGTCGTTCTGTTGCTCTCCGTTGAATAAATTAAAATGATTAAACTTCATCTTCTGATATTCTGTCTGCAGTTTCTCCCCAAATATGGTTCTCTACGAGTTAATATCGCCCTTCCATATCAATGCAGATGTCGATGGAGCGCCAGAAAGTTCTCAAGGACTCAAAACTGATGCTCCCTGTAGCTTTTGTGTCGTTTGATTCTCGGTGGGGTGCCGCTGTGTGTGCACAGACGCAACAAAGCAAGAATCCCACATTATGGTTAACAAGTTGGGCACCTGAACCCCGCGACATATATTGGCAAAACCTGGCTATACCCTTTATTTCTCTGAGCATTCGGAAGCTCATCATCGGGGTCTCAGTGTTTGCTTTGGTCTTCTTCTACATGATACCAATTGCTTTTGTGCAATCTCTTGCCAACTTGGAGGGTCTTGAAAGGGTTGCGCCTTTCCTTAGACCTGTCATAAGATTGTAAGGAGGGGTATCTGGGTTTCAGTTTCTTGGTTGGCATGTAAGATCAGATGTTAACTCTATTTCCTCTCTTATGTTGCAGGAGTTTCATCAAGTCATTTTTACAGGGTTTTCTGCCTGGTCTGGCTTTGAAGATCTTCCTGTGGATACTCCCAACGCTTCTGCTGATCATGTCAAAGATTGAGGGATATATTGCTTTATCGACCCTTGAACGCAGAGCAGCCGCGAAATACTATTACTTCATGTTAGTCAATGTCTTCTTGGGAAGTATAATTGCAGGAACTGCGTTTCAGCAACTGGAATCTTTCCTTAAGCAATCACCGACCCAGTAATAATCTTGAAACCATTTCTCAAGATATTAACATAGATTTTTCCTGGAATGTCATAAGTCATATCTTTGAGATTCTTGCTATGCATTACAGGATTCCTCGAACCATTGGAGTCTCCATACCAATGAAAGCTACCTTTTTTATAACGTACATAATGGTTGACGGATGGGCGGGGATTGCGGGTGAGATTCTCAGGTTGAAGCCCCTGGTCATTTTTCACCTTAAGAACATGTTTCTCGTGAAGACCGAAAAAGACAGAGAGAGAGCAATGGATCCTGGTTTTGTCGACTTCAAGGAGACTCTCCCAACGCTCCAGCTCTACTTCCTCTTAGGCATTGTATATGCCGCCGTTACCCCAATCCTTCTTCCTTTCACATTAGTCTTCTTCGCCTTTGCATACCTGGTTTATCGACATCAGGTTCACTCACAGTAATCGTTGCTGCATATGTACTTCTCTTAGTTTGTCGAACTTCTCGATTTCTTGATTGTGTCTCTTGTGAATGCAGATTATCAACGTGTACAATCAACAGTATGAGAGCTGTGGAGCATTCTGGCCTCATGTTCATGGCCGGATAGTTGCAAGCTTATTGATATCACAGCTACTCCTAATGGGACTTTTGGGTACCAAAAAGGCTGCGAAGTCGACCCCATTGCTTCTCATCTTACCCTTGTTGACACTTTGGTTCCACAAGTACTGCAAAAACCGGTTTGAACCTGCCTTCAGAAAGTACCCTCTAGAGGTAAGCACACACGTAACCATATGTTTCCAAATCAGTCTCACAGTCTGTCAAATGAGTTTAGATCTAAAATCTAGTTCCAGCGTTAAGGCGCCTAGGCTCAGTTCTAGAGCTTACATATCACACGTGGGGTCCAAAGTCGAATCGAGACGAACCAGTTGATGCCATGTCAAATAGATTTGGCTGTAGATCAACCCAAGAGCCAGATTTAAGCGTTGCCCAATTCACATATATGACTGTATGATTTATATTCGAAACATCACAACATAACATAAACTCTCTTCAGATGTGTTCAGTGGTAGAACCATCAAAGTTGAAACTAAATTTCCTGGTGACTAGAACAAACAAAATCGATCTTTAACCAACCGCGCATTAAAAGAGTACTTTCTGTTTTTTGTTTTCCTCAGGAAGCAATGGCTAAAGACAAGCTGGAGAAGGAGACAGAACCCAACTTAAACATGAAAGCGTACCTAGCAGATGCATACTTGCACCCAATCTTTCACTCATTCGAGGAAGAAGAAATAGAGCAAGAGGAAAAGGTAGAGGTTAGAGTTGACAAACACAAAGCACACACGTCGAGTCCCGTGGCTGAAGTCGGCACACCTTCCCCTCCCCATCAGCTCTACCATTCTTCTTCCCCGTCTCATTACGCAACAACATATGAGCAATCGTCCTCACAGTACTCATACGAGTACCAATACGAAGAGCATCATGGGTATCGTTACGATTGAAATATATGGCTTATAGGCAGGTAATGTTAGGAAGGTATTGATTGTTTTAGCAGCGTCGTCTTGTTTCAAGAATAGGTTATTCTTGCTAACTGAATTGTTACTGATGTTTGTTGTCTGGTTTTTCAGGGTTTGTATATGTAAATTTGGTTGATATTTGAACGTTAATATTTCCTTATGGTTCACATGAAACTATTCCTTTTTTAAATTAAAATAAAATAAATATGGTTATTCTAATGGATAATAGATGTTTTAATTATCAACTAAATAATATACAAATTAGAATTTATGTTATATGAAATATGAATTTTTAAATTTTGTCTCGAAATTGTGTATTCATAAAAATGTATAAACGTTAAATTTTTCAATGATGTGATATAAGGCAATATTTGGAAATAATTTGAAAGTTAATTATATTATTTTGTAGTAGGTTTTAGTTTGTATGATAAAAGAATTAGTAATAAGTTAATAGCTGTGTATTTCATAATAATCAAGTCAGGATGGCCGAGTGGTCTAAGGCGCCAGACTCAAGTTCTGGTCCTCGTGAGAGGGCGTGGGTTCAAATCCCACTTCTGACATTCAAATTTTTTCCACTTTATTTAATCATTTCTAAAATGTCCGTTTCTTAAGCTGTAGAAACTTTCCTACGAAACATGATTTGTTTTATAAACAAAAATTCGAAATCTTATCTTTACCTTTCTGATAGTTTTTTATCTGTCATCCATACAAACGCCCTACTCCAATTTCCATCACCGAACCGATCAAAGTGAAGATGGAAGAATGGTACATCTCTGAGAACTAGAACTGCTTCGTATTTGCTTCCATGACTACTCCTCTAGCCACTCCATTGTTTTCCCCTTTTGCTCTTTCTGCTATCAGAAACCACAATTGGTCTTCGAACACTACAAAAAATAATGTGTTGGCCAATGCAAATTTGTGTTGAAGGACATTTTCAATGCTGTTTTCACGTCCTTGTAAAACAGGTTCCAAGCAAATTTAGTGTTAGTATGGCGTTGCAAATGTTGATGCGTTTCTCACACCAACTCAATGCAATATCAACTATAACATTGTGTGGACCTGACGCTGGTATTTGTAACACCATAATAACGTCATGATAACACCATAGTAATGAAAATGTTGCGACAATATTTTTGTTGGCATGTTCAACAAAATTGTAAACGCAACAGCAACGTCGTGTCAACGACAACATTTGCGTCATAAAGGTGTGAATGGTAATCTGAATTATTGATTACTGAAAAGCCACAAACGGCTATATGTACAAGAGGTTAATGATTTGACCTAATTAGGGAATAGTAAATTACAATAATACCCTTAATATAATAATATCCTAATATCCTTCATACGCCCCCGCAAGATGAATCACCCGAGGTGA